>CM046033.1:20481113-21081113 GCA_025215565.1 Flaveria ramosissima | reverse complement strand
CCGACACGATAGACACCGGCACGCCATGACGAGTCACAATCTCCTTGATGAACAGATCAGCCAACCTCTCAGATGAATATGTCTCGCGGATCGGTAGGAAGTGAGCACTCTTCGTCAAACGATCAACTATCACCCATATGGCATCGTACCCTTTCGGAGTACGCGGTAGCTTTGTAATGAAATCCATGGGGATGTGCTCCCACTTCCATTCCGGTATATCCAGAGGTTGTATCTTCCCATACGGCTTTTGGTGCTCGGCCTTCACCTGTAAGCAAGTAAGGCACTTACTCACGTACTCCACCACATCGCGCTTCATACCCGGCCACCAATAATCTTTCTTCATATCATGGTACATCTTCGTGGCACCAGGATGAATGGAGTACCGAGTCTTGTGAGCTTCATCCATTATCTTCCCCCGTAGATCCCCAAAACGAGGAATCCACACACGATCAAATCGGGTTCTAACACCGAGCGTGTTTTCACCCAGTTCTCCAACCAGACCTCTCATTCTTTCAGAGTTAAGATGATCTTCTTTCAATGCCTCATCTTGAAACTCTTTAACCTGCTTCATCACATCGGAGGTCATGATTAACTGATAGGCTTTCACCCGAATCGGCTCGGGCCTCTCTTTCCGGCTAAGGGCATCAGCCACCACGTTGGCCTTGCCCGGATGGTAGTGGATCTCACAATCATAATCCTTTATAAGTTCCAACCACCGCCTCTGCCTCATGTTCAAATCCTTTTGCTCAAAGAAGTACTTCAGGCTCTTGTGGTCAGTGAATATGGTGCACTTCGTCCCGTAGAGGTAGTGCCTCCAAATCTTTAATGCAAAGACCACGGCTGCTAGCTCCAAGTCATGAGTAGGATAATTGACCTCATGAACCTTCAACTGTCGGGATGCATAGGCTATAACCTTTCCTCTCTGCATTAACACACACCCCAATCCCGAGTAAGAAGCATCGGAATAAACCACCAGATCTTCACTTCCATCGGGTAACGACAGAACAGGAGCTTGAGTCAATCTTGCCTTCAATTCTTCAAACGCCTTTTCTTGAGCTTGACCCCATACGTACTTCACATCCTTTCGGGTCAACTTAGTCAGTGGAGAAGCAATCTTAGAGAAGTCTTGGATGAATCTTCTATAGTAGCCCGCCAAACCCAAGAAGCTACGAATCTCGGATGGCGTCTTTGGTGACTTCCATTGCATAACCGCCTCCACTTTTGCCGGGTCCACCATAATCCCGTCAGGATTCACCACATGACCCAAGAACTGAACTTCGCGCAACCAGAACGCGCACTTGGAGAATTTTGCATACAACTTCTCCCTTCTCAGCGTCTCTAGAACCTCCCGAATGTGACCGGCATGCTCTGCTTCGCTCCTCGAGTAAATCAGGATATCATCAATAAACACGATCACTGATTTATCCAACATAGGCCGACACACACGATTCATCAAATCCATAAAAGCAGCTGGCGCGTTGGTCAAGCCAAAAGACATGACAAGAAACTCGTAGTGACCATAGCGCCTACGGAAAGCTGTTTTAGGAATATCCTGCTCCTTCACCTTCAACTGATGGTAACCAGATCGAAGATCTATCCTTGAAAACCAACTGGCACCTTGAAGCTGATCGAACAAATCATCTATCCTCGGTAAGGGGTATCGGTTCTTCACTGTCAACTTGTTCAGCTCGCGGTAGTCGATGCACATCCTCATACTATCGTCCTTCTTCTTTACAAACAGGACCGGAGCACCCCAAGGAGAGATACTCGGTCTAATGAACCCCTTATCAAGTAACTCTCGCAACTGCTCCATCAACTCCTTCATCTCGGTCGGAGCCAACCGATACGGTGCCTTGGCGACAGGTTGGGCACCCGGTATCAGATCAATCTGAAACTCGATCTCTCTGTCAGGTGGCACTCCTGATAAATCTTCTGGAAACACATCTGGAAAGTCACACACAACCGGTACATCGGCTAGTTGTGGTGTTGGCGTATCCACATCCTTTACATAGGCCAAGTAGGCACTACATCCACGCCTCATACACTTTCCCGCCACCGCCATCGAGATCACTTTCGGAATCGTAGCAACCCGATCCCCATAAACCGTCACTGAACTACCGTCAGGTGCCGACAACCGAATCATCTTCTTGCGACACACAATGTTCGCCTCGAATTCCGCTAACCAATCCATCCCAAGAACCAAGTCAAAACCACCTAAGGTCATCACAAACGGTCTAACAGGAAACTTATGACCCTCGAGCTCCACATCACAATTCTCTATCATCTCAGAAATCCTGGTAGACTTACCTATGGCAGTTTCTACATCGAAGGGCGCATCAACACATCTACTACTAACAGGCAGCTTAGCACAGAAAGCAGCAGAAATAAAACTCTTACTTGCACCAGAATCAAATAACACAGAAGCTAAAGTTTGGTTCACCAAAAACGTACCGGACACGACGTCAGGGTCCGTTCTAGCTTCCTCCTGTGTCATGGTGAATGCCCTGGCGCTTGCCCTCGGTCCATCACCTCCCGTCCTCTTTGCCCCTGAACTCTCAGCCCTCGGCTTCTTACAATCTTTGAGCACGTGACCCTCTTCACCACAGTTAAAGCATCGGACCGCACGACAGTCCTTTGCCATGTGCCCCGCCTTTCCACACCTGAAGCACAAGTTCGACCCAAACCTGCACTCCCCGCTATGCTCCCGTCCACATTTTCCACACCTTCTCGATCCCGCACCTGACATAACCACACGGCGATCATCCACCCGTGCCTTCTTATTACCCATCGAGGCATTGCCCCGGCCAAATCTCTTCCCCTGCCAGCCTCGTTCACCACCGCTCTTTCTGCCACCATCAGTCACCACCACCGCTCTTTCATCATACAATCTTCCCGCCAAATCTACCGCCGACCTAAACGTGCTCGGCCGGGCGGCGATCATGTGCCTGCGAATATCCGCCGGCAAACCCTGTATATACCTCTTGATCTTTCGGGACAGAGGCGTCACTTGATCCGGCACCAGACGTGCCATCTCGTTGAACTTCGTGGTGTACTGTTGGTGTGTCATGGTTCCCGCCTCCAGTTGCAGAAACTCCCTTTCAACCTTATCCATTTCCCGATGAGGACAAAACTCCTCGATCACCATCTTCTTCAGTTCGGGCCACCTCATTCTCCCGATCGCCCGATTACCCTCTGCTTGGACGATGTTGTCCCACCAGCATAGTGCCGAGTCCACAAAGGAGTGGGTGGCAAACTTTACTTTCTGATCTTCTCGGCACTCGCTGATGTCGAGAACAGCCTCCATTTCTCTCACCCATCGGTGAGCAGCGGCAGCATTGCCATTACCGTCGAAAGTAGGGGGCTTGCACCTCATAAACACCCCGTAGTTACAGCCTCGTGCCACCTCCCGCACAGGCTCCTCTTCCTCTTCCTCCTCATTATCGGAGAAAATCGTTTCAGGCTCCGGTTGCTCCCCCGAGGCCCGGTTTCTCTCTTTCCTTTCTCCCTCCTTCACAGCTTTGATGACTTCGGTCACCACAGACGGTAAGATTGTCTGCATGACCTGATGTACTTCCTCCACAACAGCCTCCTTTACCGAGGCCCTTAAGTTCGCACTCTCATCCCCAGCTTCTGGATGAGGAGTCTCAGGTTCTGCAGGAACCTCTTTCTCAGCTCTAGGCCTTCCTCTTTTAGGGCGTGGTTCAGCAACAGGGCCATCACGGCCTCCACCCCTAGAAGCTCTAGAAGATCTACCACCAGCCATTCTCTACCACACTGAAAGATTCAAACACCAACACGGTCATTCAAGGAAACAACTCAGTTTATGTCAAGTATAGTAAGTCCCTAATTACAGTGGCCAGTTGTGATTAGCCACTTACTGTACTCTTCATACCCCAAGTATTACCTGTCCTGACTACATCAGTATTCAAATCTACATACAACACATAACATATACCATGCGCACATAAACCGGTTAACTTTAAGAAAATACCTGATGGCACGCAGCTACTCAGTTTGGCATCCCATTCCCCATTCGTCCCATTTTCAGTTTAAGTTAAGGTTTATTTTGAAAATTTACCCATTTCACTTAAACTTTGGCTCTGATACCAACTTGTAAGGCCCCGTTCCCGGGACGCTTACAGTTGGTCATTCATCGCACATAAAACATATAATTACATTTCATTAAGAAATCATTGCAGCGGAAACATTCAAAACGACATCACGTTTCATTATAATTACTTTTGCCAAATAATACATCATTATCCGGTTACAAAATTTCATGTTTGCATTACATCACAAAAGCTGTATAATTGGATGCCATCCCAAAAGAGCCGAGTAGCCTCGCCGTGCCACCCTCAGCAATCATTTACCTGTCAACTGGAAAATGCAATAAAAGTCAGCGTTGCTGAGTGAGTTCTAGTTTAATAATAAAACATACTTTACTTTCATTAAAAACCATTCCTTTATCATGCGATCATGCAACATACGTATACACAGATAATTTCATTATTATCTTTCATCTCATTCATTATCTTCCATTCTTTTCGTTCATTCTGTCTTCCGAGTCTTTTGCGACAACATGGTCGCTCACCTCAATGGCAATCTCAATGATTGCACGCTATCCGAGTCTTTTGCACCCCTAAGGTTGCTCACCCCAATTGCCCATCACGATAGCAAGCTATCCGAGTCTTTTGCAACAACAAGGTTGCTCACCCCAAGGCAACATCACGATAGCACTTACTCGAGTCTTTTGCAACGACAAGGTTGCTCACCTCATAGGCAATCTAAATGATTGCACTTCATCCGAGTCTTTTGCAACACAAAGTCGCTCACCCCAATAAATATGCTTGCAAGCCTTTCTTTCGTTCATTCATCATTCATTAATGCATGCATTCTTACTTCATGTTCCTCTTTCATTATCTTTCGCTTTACATTACATAATACTTCATTCATTCATTCATTAGCATGACATGCAAAGCCACAAGAAAGATAAGCATACATCATAATAAGGAACATAACTTACACATTCATCATCATCATACAGGGCAACATCATACATTCATAATATGCATAAACATGCAACATCATCATCATCATCATGCCCTACATGCTCTCTAAGGCCATAATCGTTCTCTTACATGCTCTTATGGGTTACTTTACATCAAACTTACATCTGCACCTTTCCCCGAAGGCCAGAAGTCAAACTACACATTCCTTCGAGTGCAACAGCCCTGTTCGGGCGTATGGACACTCTTCAGTCGCATGGCCTCCATGCGACTGAACATCATGCGACTGGACTCATGCGGATGGTCATCTATGCGAATGAACATTCAATCGTGCGTATGGACCATGTGCGAATGGGATTACTACGAATGGGCACCTATGCGACTGACCTCATGCGAATGGACCCATGCGATTAAGCATCTATGCGACTGAACCCTCAGTCGTACAACCCTCATGCGACTGGACTCCCAGTCGTGCGACTGAATCTCAATCGTGCGAATGACCTTCAATCGCCCTCATTCGGCCGTATGGCCTTCATTCGGTCGCCTAGCCCTAGCTGATGCAGAATGGAGTTCATCCCGAACCCAATCTGCCATTTTCGGCCTCCAAGCTCATCCAAACCCATTCTAAGCCTAAATCAACCCTCCTGGACCTTAGGAATGCATACCTTAACACCATACAAGCACACCCAAGCCCGAAAACATACTCTAAACACATCATACACATCACACCCAAATGGGTCAAACACACACACACACAAAAACGGGTTTTGCACATTTTCCAGCCCCAAAATCGGTTGAAAACAAGTAAAAGTGGGGTCCTAGAACTCACACAATCGAGCACAAAGACAAGAGCTTCGATTTGGCTTGCTACTCGACGGATTTGGACACCCGAATCACCCGAAACACCACTTTTCTCCCCTTTCTCCTCTTTCTCTCTTCTCTCTTCTTTGTGAGCTGAAATGTGTGAAGTGTGGGGAGAGTGGGCTGCCCTCTCCCTACACTTATCACCACATTACTCGACTTTTCTTCGTTGGCGAGTTTGGTCCCTCGACTTTGGACTTTATTTCTTTCCTTTCTTCGTCGGCTTCAAGATAATAAATTTCCGGGTGTTACAGGTGATGATGTTCTTGAATGTGTCTAGCCTTCAAAGGAGAAGACCTCAAGCTTGTATACCCACAAGCCCAAACAATCACCTAATCTTGTTAGGTAGAAGAGAACCAAAATGAACTCCCTTTTGAACAATCCGAATCAATCAAGAAGTTCTTGAAGTGCAGCCAACAAAACCGAAAATTTCAGCCTTTTCTTCCTTCTTGAATCCGAAAATCACTTGTTCTTTGAGAGAGTTTTTGGCTTTGTGTGTGTGAGAGAAAAGTGTAGCTTTTTGGTTGAGTGATTGAATGAGTAAAGTCTTGCACAAGCCAAGACAAAAGGGAGAGTCCCAATGCCCATATGGGCGGCCGAAAATAGGTTCCAAAATGGGTTCCCCCCATTTTTAATTTTTTATAAAATCAGTCTTTCAACCCTTTGTTTTTTATAAAATTAAAACCTCTTTTAATTTTATAACAATAACACACTTTTATTTGTTATTATTTAACCAAGTTAAATAATGAAACAAATAATATCTCATGAACAAACTATCCATATAATGTTGTTCTATTACAAAGCAATGTTTTAGAAAACCCATTTTCTAAATTGGTGTCAATGTTTATTTGTATGATCTCATCAACAAATAAACATTTATTGGTGTTTGTATAGCTTGTTATTGGGTTGACCCGACTTGGATCATAACGTACTAACCACATCAATATTGTATGTGTCTTGGGCATACAAGATCCAACATTATTGTTGTTTAATGTTTTTGTATAACGACTTCCTTTTCTATTTATTTAGTTAATCTTTCATCAATACTTTGATACACCAAAATCTAGTTGCATCATTTTACTTAAAATACAAGTAATTCTTATTTACTTAATCATGTTACCTTGCTTTGACTTCTTTTTCATCGATCACGCTTTGCGTTTCTTGGTTAAGTTTGAATACTTTCATTCCATTACTGTATTTGATAATTGATTCTTTTTGAGTGAATACGAGTAGTTTCTTGTTTCTTTACACCCGGTTTCCTTGCATAGATGGTTATAAAGTATTCTTTGAATCAATAGTGGTCATTTTAAATGATTCGGTAGATTTTTGAGGTAGTGGTGTTCGTAGTTGGTTAAGGAATGCTCTCGATGAGTTTCGAGCACGGTTGTGTTGATTTTAGGGCTCATCGTGTGGTTTCGTGTTTGGTTTTGGTTTCGATTTGTACAATAGATATTATTTCCAATTTATGATTGATTAGTGTGATTACAATAATCTTATAATCAGATATGATCAGATTGGTTCACAAGTGTGTTAAGAAGGCTTGAAAATCAAAACTCCATAGCGTTGGAGCTTATTAAAAAAAGCAAAGCACTATCAATGCGAGAAGTATTGTTGTTTAAGGTTTTTTATTACTAGTTCATTTTCTATTTATTTAGTTAAGCTTTCGTCACTACTTTGATATGCCAATCTAAGTTGCATGATTTTACTTAAAATACAAGTAATTCTAATTTACTTAATCGTGTTACCTTGCTTTGACTTCTTTTTCATTGATCACACTTTGTGTTTCTTGTTTAAACTCTGATACTTTCATTCCCTCAGTGTAATTTGATAATCGATTCTTTTTGAGTGAATACGAGTAGTTTGTCGTTTCTTTACACCCGGTATCCTTGCCTAGATGGTTAAAAAGTATTCTTTGAATCAATAGTTTTCATCTTATTTAATTTGGTAGATTTTTGAGGTAGTAGTGTTCGAAGTTTGTTATGGAATGTTCTCGATGAGTTTCGGGCACGGTTATATTGATTTTAGGGCTCTATCGTGTGGTTTCGTGTTTGGTATTGGTTTCGGTTTGTACAACAAATATTGTACAATACTATTTCCTATTTATGATTGATTAGTGTGATTCCAATAATCCTTATAATCAATTATAATCAGATTGGTTCACAAGTGTGTTAAGAAAGCTTGATAATCAAAACTACATAGCAATGGAACTTGTTACGAAAGGCAAAACATTATCAATGCGAGAACTATTGTTGTTTAAAGTTTTTGTATTACTAGTTCCTTTTCTTTTTATTTAGTTAAACTTTCGTCACTACTTTGATACGCCAATTTGTAGTTGCATGATTTTACTTAAAATACAAGTAATTCTTATTTGCTTAATCATGTTGCCTTGCTCTGACTTCTTTTTCATCGATCAAACTTTGCGTTTCTTGTTTATACTTTGAATACTTTCATTCTATTAGTGTAAATTGATAATCTATTCTTTTTGAGTAAATAGGAGTAGTTTCTTGTTTCTTTACACCCGGTTTCTTTGCCTAGATGGTTATAAAGTATTCTTTGAATCAATAATTATCACATTCAATGATTCGGTAGATTTCAGATATAGTAGTGATTGAAGTTGGTTATGGAATGCTCTCGATGAGTTTCAGGCACGATTGTATTGATTTTAGGACTCATTCGTGTGGTTTTGTGTTCGGTATTGGTTTTGATTTGTACAACAGATACTATTTCCTGTTTATGATTGATTAGTTTGATTCCAATGATCCTTATTGTCACACCCCGGGCCCAGATGGGTGGAACATCACGGACTGGCAAACTAAACAATCATGACAACAGAAACTAACTATCAAGAGAGAGCACAAAAGGAGAGAACATCACATGGCATTACAAATGTTTTAAAACCGGGCTATACAAATGGTCCAGCCCAAATCACAAAATATAAGTGATCAGTACAAATTGTTCAAAACACTCCTCTGGCAACAGACTTACCAGATGAAGAAGTTTTGCAGACCGAGAGAAAAATCTTCAGAGGTGCCCGAGGGGCAGCTAGGCGAGCAGGGTCAAGAAAGAAAAAAGTCGTAGGCCACATTAAAATTGTTACAAATGTTCAAAAACCAGCCAAAGTAATGCCATGGTCACGGTGCTAGGTCAAAGTCTTCTACACAAGCTAGACTCCCTTCAAGGATTACCTGAAACATGCTCAAAAGAAAATTTGTGTCAACTGAAAAGTTGGTGAATTCAAATGCTTAAAGTTTATAAACAAAAGGATTCATCAGAATCCCACACTTGATTTAAAAATCGTAGTATTTTTGTTGTGGGGATCACAATCAACCCTGCACTCAGCCCCGGCTGGCCTCTTCAAAAGTTGTGTTACCGGTTCAATCCCATTGGGAGAACTGAGCCTCAAATTAGTGGACCATATTGGTTCAACATTGTATCTTATAAAACCTATTACATGCCATAAACGACCTCGCAAGTCTCAGTGTGGTACCCTTCTCGTTCATCACGAAAGGCACTGTGTGTGGGGGATTCCCCAAGTAGATCTACCCATATAAAAACAAGCGGTTAACGAAAGAATTAATGACTGTGATACAAGTATTAGCAGGTATTAACATTACCATAAGATATAGCATCATAATATAGCACAAAAATAGTTCAGTTTAAACAAAGCATGCTTCATCCCAAAAACAGTAGTAAAAAGGGAACACTTGAACTCACCATAAAATTAGGAATGAGTCTCGAGAATGGAAAAATGATTCGGTCCTAGCACCCTAGTCAATAAGATTCAAGCAGTAAGCTATGTGCTCAAGGGTCTATATGGATGTATTTAGTTGTTTCAATGTCGTTCACTTAAGTTCATTATTTAATAAATTTCTCATTACAAATCATTCTTAACTCAATAAGTCCCCAATTTAAGTTTTTTTACTTCTAAAGTGTTTATTTTGAGCCTGGAATACTTTTCAAAACCATTTTTAAGTCTCTATATTTATTACTATTTTTATGGGTCTAACCCCTTTTCGGGTCCCCGAAGTGGTTCATTACCACCACGACCCGGTTATTACAAATTTCCAGTTTTCAAAACCTAGATTTTAGTCTAAAACGTTCTGAAATTTAAGTCTAGCTCTTGGTGAAACCTACATATCAAGGTTTTGGCCATAAACGGGCGTTTCACAAGATTTACACATGCATAAGTGTCATAAGTTGTACACAACGTCTCCTAGATCTTTGGTAGCATTTTAAATCCAATTACAATGTGGGCCAAGGCTGTTATGATACGAGTTTTTAAATGTTGGGTTTGTTGGACCAAATCAAAGTAGTCTAACCTTTTAAACTATGAAAAAAAACGCAGCGGAAACAAACCTTAATATAATGTTTTGTAAACTGAAAATTAAGGCACATTATATGTCAACAACAAACCCAAGATTGTAAGGATCATTTATATGTGAAGGAACTAGCAAACAAGCAAACTATAACAACCAAAATGAACCATGGAACTACCTTCCAAAGCTGCCCAAAACCATTGGATGAACTACCTTCCAAAGGCTGCCCAAAAACGTTGGATGTGAAGAAGAGGATGAAGTCTTGAAGGACCAAAACACCATAGAAGATGTCCTCAAGCTTGTATACCCACTAGCCTCAAGCAAAACACTTTGTTGCTAGGATTTTTGACACCAAAATCGCAAGAAGTAGGCTGCAGAAAACCCTTTTTCAGCCTTGTTTTTCCTTCTTAGATGAGAGAAAAGATGAGTCTTGCATGTATGAGAGAGAGTGGAAAAGATGGAGTGTGAAAACTAGTAAATGTGGTGTTAAGTTCCCAAGCAACAAAAGGCCAAAAGACCCCTTAAAGGGGCAGCCGAAATTCTTGTTTAAAATGGGTTTTCCCCCCATTTTAAAACACCCATTAAAACATTCACTAGTTATATTATGAGTTATATAATTAACCCTTTAATTATATAACTTACACATACTTTTGTTATTTGATGTTACTTAACCAACTTAAATAACATTACAAATAATGTCCATGAACAAAATATCCTTATAAGTTGTTCTATCTCACATACAATTTATTTAGAAAACCCATTTTCTAAATTGGTGTAACTATTTAATTGCATGATCATATCATCAATTAAATATAAATTGGTGTTTGCTAAGCTTGTTATTGGGTATGACCCGACTTGGATCATAACGTACTAACCACATCAATGTTCTATGTGTCTTGGGCATAAAGAATCCAACAATCTCCCACTTGCACAAGATTCATAGAAGATTGATGCAAGCAGTAAATACCGCCTAACAACGGTTTACTACCCTTAATACGCATGACTGAAAGCCATTCAATAACATCATCCCCTTCAAGTATCCAACTTGAAATGATTTAGGTGAATTAATCATTTATCCTTTTGTTTCAGATGTCATGTTAAATCCAAGGACACAGAATGATCATTCCTTGTTGATTTAACTTAATCAGGCCTTAGACATCTTACTCTCAATGAATAAGAGAAACAAATTCCATCTTGACTACATACGTTTCTCACAATCACCTCATGTTATACCTGAACATAGTCATATGTACTGTTCATTATTTCAGAACAGTGAAGAAGTAGCTCAAGGTATATCACACAGGTGAATATCAAAACCCATTACGTATCTTAGGTCGGAGGATACCAAATGATATTCGCCTTTACTCAAATTTACTTATGATCAATCTAGAAGATTCCATGTAGTAAAATTTGAGACGTGGGTCAGTCCAATATTTGTATCCCATAAATATCTATGAACTTTGGCAACAACCAATTGCTCTATATTCATGCCTTATGAATATCCACCAATCCATGTTCATAATAGTCTTACGTTCATATTTGTTCCCACAAATATGACCGACTACGGACATTTAGAATAATAAACATATTCATGGATATATACATGCTAAAAGGAACTTAACTCAGAATATCACAGATATATAAAAGAGTTAAATTTTAAATTGTTCCAAACTTCTAAATACTAAACAGATCAGTTCCAATCACTAGAATATCAAAGTCCTAAGGCACAAGTATGACTTTCATGCTTTGCCCTTTCAAAGAGCTTCGTGAGTAGATCCGCAATGTTTTGATCGGTGTGAACTTTACGAATACATATTTTTCCCTTTTCAACTTCATCCCTTATGTAGTTGAATTTCCGCTCAATGTGCCTAGCCTTTTGAAGTGCATAGGGTACCTTGGTTTATGCAATCGTACCCTCGTTATCACAAAAGATTTCTAGGGGTCTTGAATGGTAGAGACCACCCTAGGTTGGCGATAAATTTCTTTATCCATGCAGCTTCCTGAGCTGCTAATGATGCAACTATGTATTCGGATTTTGTAGTGGACAATGCTACCCATTCATAATGAAGACATACCCCGATTTGTGATCGAGAATCATCTCGAACGGTTTGAAAACTCGCATCCGTGTAACCCTTTACAACAAGTTCCTCTTCATCAGATCCGTATATTAGAAACATTTCCTTAGTCCTCCTAAGGTATTTCAATATACTTTTAACAGCCATCCAATGGCTATTACCTGGATTCTACTAATATCTGTTTGTCATGCTTAACGCACATGACATGTCCAGTCTAGTGCATATCATCGCATACATGATGGATCCTATAGCTGATGCATATGGGATGTCCTTCATTCGATCTTGCTCATCCTTTGAGCTTGGACATGGAGATGTACTCAATATTGTCCCTCTTTGAATAGGTACCATACCTTTCTCAGAGTTTTTTTTTATGAAAACCTTTTCAAGACTTTATTAATATATGCACTTTGATTTAAACCTATCAACCGCCTCGATCTATCCCTATAGATCTTTATTCCCAAAATATAGGCGGCTTCACCGAGATTTTTATGGAAAAACAACTTCCAAGCCATGTTTTAACACCTTCCATGGTTGGAATATCATTTCCAAAAAGTAGTATGTCATCAACATACAATACTAAGAATGTTATTATGCTCCCACTAGCCTTCTTATATACACAAGCCTCGTCAGCATTCTTGATGAAACCAAATTTCTTGATCTCTTCATCAAAACGTTGGTTCCAACTTTTCGATGCTTGTTTCAATCCATAGATTGATCTCTTAAACTTGCATACTTTATTAGGATGATTTGGATCGACAAAACCATCAAGCTAAACCATATGGACAGTCTCTTCGAGATGTCCATTAAGAAAAGCGGTTTTGACATTCATTTGCCAAATCTCATAGTCATAATATGCAGCTATGGCAAATAATATCCTAATTGACTTTAGTATTGCCACAGGCGAGAAGGTTTCATCATAATCAACCCCTTGAGTTTGAGTGAAACCTTTTGCTACAAGTCTTGCTTTGTAAGTATCCAAGTTTCCATGCATATCGGTTTTCTTTTTGAAAACCCACTTGCATCCAACCGGTTTGGAGTTAAGTGGAGGGCCAACCAATTCCCAAACTTGGTTGTCATACATGGATTGCATCTCTACATTCATGGCTTCCAGCCATTTGGCACAATCTGAATTGGACATTGCATCATGGTATGTAGTTGGCTCATCGGAGTCAACCACATAGCATCCATTCATGAAAAATCCATATCTTTCAGGTGAATGCTAACTCTACCAGATTTGCGAACGTTTTATGTATATTGATCAACCTCTTGATCATCATCAACTTCCTCCTGTTAATTGCTAGTGTTGACCAAACGTGTATCGGATTGTGGATCTTGATCCTCATCAAATTACACTGTTCTATACGTTATTCCTTCCATAAGGAACTTAGCTTCCAAGAACTCTGCCTTTCGAGCAATAAAAACCTTTTGCTCTGTTGGATCAAAGAAGTAGTATCCTATACAGTCTTTGGGATATCCAATAAATATACACTTAGTGGATCAACTTTCCAACTTGTTTTGGGTGTTTAGCTTAACATAAGCTTCACAACCCCATACCTTTAAATATGATAGTGATGGAACTCTTCCATGCCATATTTCAAAAGGTGTCGAATTCACTTTCTTGGTCGGGGCCATATTCAAAATACGAGCCGCGGAGAGCAGTGCGAAACCCCAAAATGATAGAGGTAGTGAGCTTATAGCCATCATAGATCGAACCATATCCAATAGGGTTCGATTTCTCCTTTCAAACACACCATTATGTTGTGGTGTTCCAGGTGGAGTAAGTTGTGAGATGATCCCACAACTTCTTAGATGGTACTGAAAAGCCTCACTGAGGTATTCACCTCCTCTATCTGAACGAAGAACTTTGATTGTTTTATTGAGTTGATTTTCTACTTCATTCTTGAAGATTTTGAAAATTTCAAAAGCTTCATGTTTATGCGTCATCAAGTACACATAACCATATCGACTATAATTGTCGGTGAAGGTAATGAAGTATCTTTCACCATTTCTTGTCATTGTCTTAAAAGGGATATACATCCGAATGTATGATTCCCAATAAGTCTTTTGCCCTGTCGTTAGTACCACTAAAGGGCGACTTGGTCATCTTGCCTTGTAAACAAGATTCACACTCGTCGAATAAAACATTTTCATTTGTTTTTCAAAACACCATTCTTTTGAGGTGTTTGAATCTGATTATTGTTTATGTGACCAAGACGACAATACCAAAGATAAGAATCACTTAAACCCATTTTAAGTTTCTTGGTGCTTGTTTGGTATAATGAGCTATTATAGGATGAATCATTATGAACCAATTCATAGATTCCGTTAAAAGGCATAGCCTTGAAATAAAATACATCATCCATACAAACATAAATACCATTGTTAACACCCTTTAATTCATAACCACATTGTTTTAAACGGGAAACACAAAATATGTTCTTAGTCAAACTAGGAGCATACAAAATGTTCTTAAGAATAACTTCCAAACCATTTGAAAGTTTCAAAATATTGTCTCTTTGGGTTTCGACATTAACTTTTGCTCCGTTGCCCATGTAGAGACTTGTGTCTCCCTACTTTTAGTGCTTATTTCTTTTGAACCCCTGCAACAATTGCATATGTGAGTTCCACATCCGGTATCCAATACCCATGTGTTTGAAGAAATAACATTCAAACCAATATGTATCATGAAAGTTGTACCTGAGGTTTGCCCATCATCCCTCTTGTTTCTCAACTCTTTGCGATAGGTTGGACAATTCCTTTTCCAATTTCCTATCTCACCACACTCAAAGCATGGATCGTTCTCCGTTACCTTAGGCTTCTTAAGCTTAGGCTTTGGAGGTTCCGCTTTAGCCTTCCCTTTCCCCTTACCTTTGATGTACCCCTTTCCTTTGGCAACATTTGCCTTGGGTTCGGGGAATGGCCTTTTCTTATTGCCTCCCTCATTGATCGAGAGAACAGGTAGAACCTTTCTACCCATCCCTGCCTTGGTTGTTTTGAGCATTGCGTGAAGCTCACCAATGCTCTTGTCCCACCCATTCATATTGTAATTCATTATGAACGTCTCAAACCTTTTGGTTAGGCCATTAAGGATCAAATCCGTGGCAAGATCCTTTGAGACGGGACAAATAAGCCTCTCGAGGCGATCAACGTGGCTTTTCATCTTAAGAACATAAGATGATACCGATTGGGTTTCTTCCATGCGACATGCATGAAGCGCTCGAACCGTTTTGAAGCGCTCTACCCTATCTTGTTGAAGGAACATTTCCTTCAATTGGGTAATCATGTCATATGCCCCATGATGCTCCAAGTCCTTTTGGAGTTCAGGAATCATGGTTCCCAACATGAGGCAAGAAACCTACATGGAATCCTCAGTTTATTGAAGCCAATCGTTATAGGCCTCAACATCCTCGAGGTCGGGTTGGTCAGGAATGGGATCGTCAAGAACATAGGCCTTTTTCTCTTGCTTGAGAACAATTCTCAAGTTTCGATACCAGTCCATAAAGTTATTATGGTTAAGGCGATCCCTTTCTAAGATGGTTCTCAGTGATAGGGTAGGGACGGTCGGGGTGGTAGCATTATTGTTTGCGGCCATTTTTACAAAATTACAAAGTTCATTTTAGTATTTCTGAAAAAATGCATTTTAATTATTAATACCCTTTACACGTCTCATAGACAATTAATAATTAAAATTTAGAATCCAATGTTACATTTAAATGATGGTTAGGTGACCTTTATCCCATTATTTAAATTAACAAGGTAGTCAACATTTGACAATTGCAACCTATTGCAACTTCTAGCTTTATGGGATCGGTTAAACATCTTATGTTTAGTCGGCATGTAAAATCCCATCAACACCATTGTACGCCATGCTTCGGTGACCCTATGCACATGGTTTCCAATTCAAGTCGTCCTACTTACACACACGTGTGAGTTTACACATACAAGTGGTTAGGTGACCTTTATCCCACAAGTATGTTAAGCCCACCTCAAACACACAAGTTCCCTAAAAGTGGTTAGGTGACCTTTATCCCACAAGTAGTTCTCAAGTGATTCGAGTGTCGTGTAAAAGGATGGTGTTTAACTTGTTTCCAAAGGGATTTAAGTTTCCATTAATTCTAGTTATGAAAACTCTATGTACCTTGTATTCGCATGCTTTCAAATACATGGTACCCTATGGTTCCTTTTTAATAAAACCTCTTTTATTTTGAAATCATTATCCTTTTAATAACCTTTTATTAGTCACTTAATGATTAGGAACCAAAAAATTCAGCTTGTTATGATAATTTATTTAGATTGTTAAGCATATCCACATATCAAACAATCAACATAAAATGAATAATCAAACAAGCATATATAAAACAACCACATGTGCATAACCTTAGCCACTATGTTGACAACACTTGTTTGCCATCACAAGTGTTGTCATTCGGTCTTTCCTAAGGGTTGAACACAACGCAAAAGATGAGATCTCCAAAGACCCCCACTTGAACTTGCATCCAAATGCTTCAAGTCCTTCTCTTTGTGTCTTCCTTTTGTGCTTCCATCTTGTGCATCTTCTTTTACAAAATTTATATCCTAATACAAATTTTCTAATAATACATTGCCATTGAATGAATAAATAAATTACATCCAAATACAAACACAAAAGAATAATATTACAACCCATTATGAATGAAATCAACCAAAACAAACATCCATTCAAAACCAAATCAACACAAGGTCAAGGCTAGGTAATGCACCAATATGAAACATCATATACAACATTCAAGAACCAAATAAATCCCCATATGACCCTAAATTTACAGCCAACATAATCCAAGAATTTAGGGTGTTCTTGTCCAACAAAACACAATCAACCATTTGATATCTTTCTTTCAAGGTTTAATCACAAGCATGTTAGATATAACCTTGAAATGTTGGGGATATATAACATCACCAAAAAACAACCCCTATAAGGTTGTTAAAGCCCCATAAAACCAATTTTACAAGGACAAATGAAACTAGTCATCCACATATCCGGCTCTAGATGCCAATGTTGGGTTTGTTGGACCAAATCAAAGTAGTTTAACCTTTTAAACTATGAAAAAAAACGCAGCGGAAACAAACCTTAATATAATGTTTTGTAAACTGAAAATTAAGGCACATTATATGTCAACAACAAACCCAGGATTGTAAGGATAATTTATATGTGAAGGAACTAGCAAACAAGCAAACTATAACAACCAAAATGAACCATGGAACTACCTTCCAAAGCTGCCCAAAACCGTTGGATGAACTACCTTCCAAAGGCTGCCCAAAAACGTTGGATGTGAAGAAGAGGATGAAGTCTTGAAGGACCAAAACACCATAGAAGATGTCCTCAAGCTTGTATACCCACAAGCCTCAAGCAAAACACTTTGTTGCTAGGATTTTTGACACCAAAATCGCAAGAAGTAGGCTGCAGAAAACCCTTTTTCAGCCTTGTTTTTCCTTCTTAGATGAGAGAAAAGATGAGTCTTGCATGTATGAGAGAGAGTGGAAAAGATGGAGTGTGAAAACTAGTAAATGTGGTGTTAAGTTCCCAAGCAACAAAAGGCCAAAAGACCCCTTAAAGGGGCAGCCGAAATTCTTGTTTAAAATGGGTTTTCCCCCCATTTTAAAACACCCATTAAAACATTCACTAGTTATATTATGAGTTATATAATTAACCCTTTAATTATATAACTTACACATACTTTTGTTATTTGATGTTACTTAACCAACTTAAATAACATTACAAATAATGTCCATGAACAAACTATCCTTATAAGTTGTTCTATCTCACATACAATTTATTTAGAAAACCCATTTTCTAAATTGGTGTAGTTATTTAATTGCATGATCATATCATCAATAAAATATAAATTGTTGTTTGCTAAGCTTGTTATTGGGTATGACCCGACTTGGATCATAACGTACTAACCACATCAATGTTCTATGTGTCTTGGGCATAAAGAATCTAACATTAAATTGGGCCGGAAGGGTTTTGCAAGCAAATGGTTATATGGTGTTTAAACAACAAGATATGCGGGTTTTCAAAATAAGCAGAGATGTACCGAGTCAAGATTTATCGAGTATCCAAGAAAATTACCTCGAACGAAGATCAGGAGTCCCACAAGGATGGGAATACAGCAGCAAACTTCTGTTAGATCAAGAAGAGTTTGGTTTGAGGTGAAATAAAGATGAGTACTCGAGGATTTAGAACATAGGGGTACGAAGTTACTTACACTTTAGATGGTAGAGAGATGATCCTCGAGTGTTCTTGCTAGAATTTGCAGAAATGTAGGTGTGTGTTTTCGGTTGTGAGAATGAGATAGAGTAGAGGGAAGAAAATCCGAATGTAAGGAATGTTATGGTATTAAATTGGATATTTGCATGCATGGAAAAGATGGAAGAGTGTGTAAGTGGATTTGGTAGGATCTAGGTTGTGGAGGATTGGTGAAGAGGGGCGGCCGAATGGGAGTGGTGGGAAGGATTTTGTTTATTTGATTATTATGTGAAATTTGTTGTGTAATAATTCTTTACATGACAATCAAAGTTTATGAGTTATTAAATTTATCGATACAAAGAATGTCCAAGATGAAGGAATTCACCAGGTAGACGATCCGTATTAACCAATGCGGGTACAAGGGGACAAATACGGCTGAAACCTTGTTCTTCCGCATTAAGAAATGCGGATAACACTAGACAAATGCGGTGGAGTCTCCTTCTTCCGCATTAACAAATGCGGGTAAAACTCTTCTTCCGCATTAACAAATGCGGGTGAGAACCGTTCTTTCGCATTAACAAATGCAGGTGAAGCCTACACTTCCACATTAAGAAATGAAGGTGAAACTTACAATTTTCGAGTTTTGCATACAGAATTATTTGTGTTCAAGTACAGTTAAGTTTTGACCGGAGCGCATAAGCTAGATTGCAATATAAAACTTGGAAGAAGCTAAATAAAATTACAATTGGTACGGAAATTTTAAACTAGGACCGGACAAGTTGATTAAAACTTGTAGCAATAATAACAATAGTAGAACAGAGATTAAGGTAGTATCAATACATAAGTAAGATATCTAGGTGCATGGCAACCGTTGGGACGCACGAATCCATGGTTCACTTTGGTTCCGGGGGGGGGGGGTTGTTACATTCACCCACGGTTTAAGAAATTTCATCCTTGAAATTTTAGCCTCAATTAGTTTTGGTATAGCTTTGCTTGAAGAGCTGAGGGTAATTCTTCCTCATTTCATCTTCTCGTTCCCAGGTGAACTCAGGTCCTCGTCGAGAGTTCCACCTTACTTTTACTTTGGGTATTCGACTTCGCCTAAGCTTCTGGACCAATCTATCAGAGATCTCTATGGGTTCCTCAATGAAGTTTAACTTGCTATCGATTCTGGCTTCCTTCAATGGCAATTCCAAGGTTTTGTCCACTAAACACTTTTTCAGGTTGGACATGTGGAAAGTGTTGTGTATATAACTCAACTCTTGTGGTAGCCTTAGTTGGTATGCTACCGAACCAACTCTTGCCAATCTTTCAAAGGTTCCAATGTACCTTGGGCTTAGCTTCCCCTTTCTGCCGAATCTCACGGTTCCCTTCCAGGGTGCGACCTTTAACATCACCCTGTCACCTTCTTGGAATTCCAGTGGTTTTCGTCTCCTGACGACATATTTCTTTTGACGATCTCTAGCTGTTCTCAATCGTTCTTTAATTTTGCATATTTTGTTAGTGGTTTCCATTAAAATGTCTGGTCCCATCACTTGGCTATCACCGACTTCATTCTAACTCAGTGGTGATCGACATTTCCTGCCATACAGGGCTTCATACGGTGCTGCTTTTATACTGGCATGATAGTTGTTATTATAAGAGAATTCCACTTGGGGAAGGTGGTTATCCCAACTTCCACCAAAATCAATTACACAAGCCCTTATCATGTCCTCTAAAGTCTGAATGGTTCTCTCGCTTTGTCCGTCAGTTTGAGGGTGGTATGCGGTGCTCAAGTCTAGTCGGGTCCCCATAGCATGTTGGAGAGATTTCCAAAATCGTGAAGTGAAACGACTGTCATAGTCAGAGATAATTGACAGTGGTACTCCATGTCTGGTCACTATTTCATCTGTGTATAGTCGAGCTAGTCTTGACATGTCGTAATCCTCTAGGATTGGTAAGAAGTGGGCTGACTTGGTAAGTCTATCCATAATTCCCCGAATAGCATCATGTCCACGAGAAGTTCTTGGTAGTTTCGTGACGAAATCCATTGTAACATTATCCCACTTCCACTCGGGGATTTCAGGTTGTTGTAGGGTCCTTGACGGTTTTTGATTCTCCGATTTGACTATCGCACATGTCAGGCATTTTCCCACATAAATGGCTATTAATCTCTTAATTCCGGGCCACCAAAACAATTCGCTAATGTCTTGGTACATTTTATCGCTCCCAGGGTGAATCGAGTATCTGGATTTATGAGCTTCATCCAGAACTATTTCCCGAATTCCACCCTGTTTTGGTATCCGTGTCCTTCCCTCGTACTTGTGCGTCCATCTTGGCTCAACTCCAATCACTTTTCCATCCTTGTCAGCTCCTCTTCATGTATCTTACCATCCTTTAAAGATTCTTTTTGTGCCTCTTTTAGATTGGTGGTAAGACTGGTATACACACTCATCCTCAATGCACGGACACGAAGGGGTTTTTCCCTTTCTTTCCTACTCAAGGCATCGGCCACCACGTTGGCCTTGCTGAGATGGTAGCGTATTTCACATTCTTAGTCGCTTAACAGTTCTACCCATCTCCTTTGGCGCATGTTAAGCATTTTCTAGATCTAGAATGTGTTGCAAGCTTTTGTGGTCGGTGTAGACGACACACCTAGTGTCGTACAGGTAGTGTCTCCAAATTTTCAGCGCAAACACCACGGCACCCAACTCCAAATCGTGAGTTGTGTAGTTCTTTTCATGCTCGTTCAGCAGTCGGGATGCGTAAGCAATCACCTTATCTTGCTGCATTAGTACGCATCCTAGTCCTTGACGCGAAGCGTCACAATAGACTACAAAATCCTCAATTCCCTCAGGTAGGGCGAGGATAGGTGCAATACATAGCTTTTCTTTTAGCATCTCAAAGGCTTCGTCCTGATCCTTTCCCCATACAAAAGCTACATTCTTCCTGGTTAAGGCGGTTAGGGGCTGCACGATCCACGAGAAGTCCCTGATAAACCTCTTATAGTACCCCGCTAAACCAAGGAATTGTCTTATCTCGGTAGGAGTTTCGGGAATCTTCCATCTTTGGATAGCATCTATCTTGGCAGGATCTACTTGAATTCCATCCTTGTTCACTACATGCCCTAAAAATTAGATTTCGCGCATCCAAAATTCGCATTTAGAGAACTTGGCATAAAGCTGCTCATTCTTGAGTAACTCAAGGATCAATCTAAGATGTTTCTCATGCTCTTCTTTGATACGGGAGTAGACCAAGATGTCAATTATAATCACGATTACAAATTTGTCTAGATACGGGCGGCACACTCGGTTCATGAGGTCCATGAATGTTGTCGGTGGGTTAGTTAGCCCGAAGGCATGACTAGGTACTCGTAGTGTCCATATCTAGTCCTAAAAGTTGTCTTGGGTATGTTTTCCTCCCTTATCTTTAGTTGATGTATCCCGATCTCAAATCGATCTTGGAGAAATAGATAGCTCCTTGCAAATGGTCAAATAAATCATTGATTCTTGGAAGAGGATATCGGTTCTTTATTGTCAACTTGTTTAATTCTTGATAATCAATACACATACGTAGTGTTCCATCCTTCTTCTTCACATATAGTACCGGAGCACCCCATGGGGACACGCTAGGTCGGATGAATCCCATGTCCAGAAACTCTTGAATTTGAAGCATCACCTCCTTCATTTCGGGTGGAGCAAGTCGGTAAGGTGCTTTGGCCACTAGCGCGGCACCCGGTACTACATCTATTAGGGATTCAATCTGTCAGAGGAAGTCCTGGTAGATCATTGGGAAAAACTTCCGAGTATTCCGACACTACCGGTATTTCTTCAATCTTCTTTTCCTCCCTTGGTCTCATTATGTAGGTTATGAATGCCTGGCGCCCTTTCACAAGGCTCTTTGCAGCTTTTAGGCGGATATCATCGGATAGAGTGTGCGATTCCTCTCGCCGTGAACAATTAGCGTCTTCCCATCGGCTAAAGGTATTTTAAGTAAACGCTCATCACACACAATTTCGGCCCTATTCCTAGCCAGCCAATCCATACCAACCACCACGTCAAATCCTCCTAACTTAATAGGCATCAGATCAATCTCAAAGGCACTACCTTCTAGAATCATTAAGCAAACTTTGATGACTTCATTAGTCTCTAAAACGTTACCGTCAGCTAATTCTACGGTAAACTTATCAGTCATGATGCATGCGTTCAAGTTGATCAAAGGTCTAAAGGTAGTAGAAACAAAGCTAGTAGTCGCTCCAGTATCAAATAGTACAGTTGTAGGATGGTTGTTAATGAGAAACGTACCGTTAACCACGTCGGGTTCCTTGCAATCATCATTCGGGCCCATCATAAAAGCTCTTCCTTTGGGCCTATTAGGTCTAGCGTCTTTGTCTCTCATTAGCTTAGGACATTTGTTCCTCATGTGTCCCGGATATCCACATTCATAGCATTGTTTACCTGGCATGTATGTACAGTCCTTGATCAGGTGACCAGTTCGTTTGCACTGAAAGCAGGGCATTGGGTTGCACTCCCCTTGATGGTGCAACTTGCACTTGTTGCAAAAAGGGCTTGTGCCCACGTACATTCTTCGTGCCTTTCCACCCTGATAATCACGCCTAGCTCCCTCACTCAACCTCCTGCTTGAATTACTACTGCTACCCGTCACCCTCTTAACATCAACCCACTTTCTCTTCTTCTCCTTAGTTCTTCCCTGCTCTATCCATCCAGCCCTTACTAGTCATCAGTTAGGTTGCTGGTGAAGTCCACAGCGGCTTGAAGGGTCGTAGGCCGGGAAGATTGGACCATACCCGTAACCCTGGGATGTAACCCCCAGATAAAACGGGCTACCCCGTTGGCTGCTGGTGTCACCAAATGTGGCACCAGTCTGGATAGAGCTAGAAATCGGTTGATGTACTCGGTGTAGTTCGACCCTTTCATTTCTAGGCCTAGGAACTCAGACTCCAACTTTTCAAACTGGTTGATCGGCCAATACTTGTTGATCATCAGATCCCGGAACTCGGGGCAACTCATTCGGCAGCATTTCTTCCTCTGGGCTATATGATGGTTTTCCACCACTCGAGTGTCGAACCCTTAAGAGACTGAGAAGCGAATCGCACCATGTGCTCCATCTTACACTCGCTTATATCCAGTACCGCCTCGATCTCATCCAACCAGCGGTATGTCTCAATAGCACCCTCGGTGCCGTAGAAATCCTTGGGCTTGCAAGCCATGAATGTCTTGTATGAGCACCCGGTCCGAATTTCTTCAGTATCGTCTAGGTGGCCTTCCTTAATTCCAGGTCCTCCTGCCCCAGTAGCATTTTCCCGATCCGTATTGATCTGGGTGATGATTGTCGGGATGGCGTTGCCAATCTGCTGCACCACTAGATTTGCAATCCTCTCGTCACCTTCGAGGTCGTTGTTTGCTGGTGGAGTAGGTGGTCGATCCCCCATCTGTCTAGGCTCTACGCGTGGGCCTCTACCGACTCCTCTTCTTCCCGCGCGAGCTCCTCTCTTTGGCGGCATTCTGGTTTCAATACAGACAACTCATTTAGCATCATATAATTTAGTCTTAATCGTCCCATCGCGTCATTTACCCTTTGGGTCGCGCCAACAGTTACACAAAATTCATAGCATATGAAAAACATGACACAAGTGATAGTTTCATTAAGCAGCATAGGGAAATTGTTATGGGGTAACAGAATTACTTCCCCCAACTTATGGAATTACATATTCCATACCAATTTACCCTGCAACATTAGTATCAGATAGCAATAGTTTCTCATATAAATCATGATAGCATCAATCATAGGGATTAAAATAAAATATAACACGTGTCATGGTTCACAACTTGGAAGGTGCTATCACCCCCATAAATAAATAGTATTTGTTTTTAAAATACGAAAAGAAAAATTGTTTCCTTCAAATTATCCAAAAGACAGACGACTCAACTCCTTTCTCCATGTCCTCACAGCCACTTCTTCTTTAACCATCCTAGCCATCCAGTACTCTTTTTCTTTTACTCTTGTTCCAACCGTTTGACCCCATGAAAAGCCATCATGGCTTGAAATTGGACGGACTGGGAAGTCCGGGTGGCGTGCTGGAGCGTCCGTTCGTGATGCCGAACAGTCCTCAAAATCTCGTTCAGTGCAGCATCGGAGGGACCTACATCGCGTGCCCGGCCGCTAGACTGGGAGTACCGGTCACCAGCTAGCACACTAGGGCCATCATACATGCTGCGCCTCGTTGGCATCCAGTGCTCGTCATGTGGGTGGCGTCTAGGCAGCTTAAACCGCGGAGGTGCAGGGGTCGGAGTCCTAACAGGTGGAGGCGGAGGTGGAGGCATCCTAAAAGAAACTGCAGGTCCTGGCCTAACGCGGGAGCAGTAAGTAGCTCGTGTACCCCTGTCCCCGACAGGCAGGAGAGGTGAGCACACAAGTGCAGCGATCTGGGGTGAGTTGGAGCGTGTTCGGCTCCTCGTTGGAGACGTCAAAGAGGAGTCTTCTGATGGCTCCGAGTCGTCAGTGGTTGCAGAAAGAAATCCAGGGTGTCCACATCTTTTGAGGTAAGCCTCATATTCAGTCCGAGGAGTGGTCTTCTTAATGCTCCCCACCGAAGTAGTCTCGTTAACAGGGTAAGCTGGCGCCTTACCTTTTCCGGCCATAGTCTTGGATAACCTGCAAAATTATCACGAGTAATTTGGTTTCTCATAGCTCATGATAACAATAGTATAGGTAATAGTAGTACTTATAGTAGTGATGACAGTAGTATCAATAATCTGTAGTATCAGAAATCAATAGTATCAGAAATAAGTAGTTTCATCAAATAAAACAAATAAGGTAGTTCATTTTAAGAAAACTTTTAGACCACTCGAATAAATTCCTTGAATCACCAGTTTCAAAAAGAAAGGTCCAACTGTCACCTAAAGGTCCATGCTGGAAATTACGCGTCCGGTAAATTCACGATTACGTTGATCAAGTGTAATCATCAATTAACCCAACCCGATCAAAGGGAGGGTAATGAAAATTCACATCCTTGAAAGACCCAACACTTTCCTACAAGGATGGTCCTAAGGTATCAGGGTTGTAGCCTAGGGTCTACTATGGTATTCCCGACTTCTCTGCAACCTTTGGCTCTGATACCAATCTGTCACACCCCGGGCCCAGATGGGTGGAACGTCACAGACTGGCAAACTAAACAATCATGACAGCAGAAACTAACCATCAAGAGAGAGCACAAAAGGAGAGAACATCACATGGCATTACAAATATTTTAAAACCGGACTATACAATGGTCCAACCCAAATCACAAAACATAAGTGATCAGTACAAATTGTTCAAAACACTCCACATTAAAATTGTTCCAAATGTTCAAAACTAGCTACACTAATGCCATGGACACGATGCTAGGTCAAAGTCTTCTACACAAGCTAGACTCCCTTCAAGGATTACCTGAAACATGCTCAAAAGAAAATTTGTGTCAACTAAAAAGCTGGTGAATTCAAATGCTTAAAGTTTAAAAACAAAAGGATTCATCAGAATCTCGCACTTGATTTAAAAATCATAGTATCTTTGTTGTGGTGATCACAATCAACCCTGCACTCAGCCCCGGCTGGCCTCTTCAAAAGTTGTGTTACCGGTTCAATCCCATTGGAAGAACTGAGCCTCAAATTAGTGGACCATATTGGTTCAACATTGTATCTTATAAAACCTGTTACATGCCACAAACGACCCCGCAGGATCTCAATGTGGTACCCTTCTCGTTCATCACGAAAGGCACTGTGTGTGGGAATTCCCCAAGTAGATCTACCCATATTAAACAAGTGGTTCATGAAAGAATTAATGACTGTGATACAAGTATCAACAGGTATCAACATTACCATAACATATAGCATCATAATATAGCACAAAAAATATCTCAATTTAAACAGAGCATGCTTCATCCCAAAAACAATAGTAAAAAGGGAACACTTAAACTCACCTTAAAAGCAGGAATGAGTCTCGAGAATGGAAAAAATGATTCGGTCCTAGCACCCTAGTCAATAAGATTCAAGCAGTAAGCTATGTGCTCAAGGGTCTATATGGATGTATTTAGTTGGTTTCAATGTCGTTTGCTTAAGTTCATTATTTAAAAAATTTCTCATAACAAATCATTCTTAACTCAATAAGTCCCCAATTCAGGTTTTTTTTACTTCTACAGTGTTTATTTTGAGCCTGGAATTCTTTTCAAAACCGCTTTAAGTACCTATATTTATTACTATTTTTATGGGTCTAACCCCTTTTCGGGTCCCCAAGTGGTTCATTACCACCACGACCCGGTCATTACAAATTTCCAGTTTTCAAAACCTAAATTTTAGTCTAAAACGTTCTGAAATTTAAGTCTAGCTCTTGGTGAAACCTACATATCAAGGTTTTGGCCATAAACAGGTGTTTCACAAGATTTACACATGCATAAGTGTCATAAGTTGTACACAACGTCTCCTAGATCTTTGGTAGCATTTTAAATCCGATTACAATGTGGGCCAAGGCTGTTATGATACGAGTTTTTAAATTGGGCCGGAAGGGTTTCGCAAGCAAATGGTTATTTGGTGTTTAAGAAACAAGATATGCGGGTTTTCAAAATAAGCCAAGATATACCGAGTCAAGATTTATTGAGTATCCAAGAAAATTACCTCGAACGAAGATCACGAGTCCCACAAGGATAGGAATACAGCAACAAACTTCTGTTAGATCAAGAAGAGTTTGGTTTGAGGTGAAATAAATGAGTACTCGAGGATTTAGAACATAGGGGTACGAAGTTACTTACACTTTAGATGGTAGAGAGATGATCCTCGAGTGCTCTTGCTAGAATTTACAGAAATGTAGGTGTGTGTTTTCGGTTGTGAGAATGAGAGAGAGTAGAGGGAAGAAAATCCGAATGTAAGGAACGTTATGGTATTAAATCAGATATTTGCACGCATGGAAAAGATGGAAGAGTGTGTAAGTGGATTTGGTAGGATCTAGGTGGTGGAGGATTGGTGAAGAGGGGCGGCCGAATGGGAGTGGTGGGAAGGATTTTGTTTATTTAATTATAATATGAAATTTGTTGTGTAATGATTCTTTAAATGACAATCCAAGTTTACGAGTTATTAAATTTACCGATACAAAGGATGTCCAAGATGAAGGAATTCACCAGGTAGACGATCTGTATTAACCAATGCGGGTACACGGGGACAAATACGACTGAAATCTTGTTCTACAACATTAAGAAATGCGGACAACAACTCTTCTTTTGCATTAACAAATGCGGGTGAGAACCCTTCTTCCGCATTAACAAATGCAGGTGAAGTCTACACTTCTGCTAATAAGAAATGCGGGTGAACCTTACAAGTTCCGAGTTTTGCATACAGAGTTATTTGTGTTCAAGTATAGTTAAGTTTTGACCCGAGCGCATAAGCTAGATTGCAATATAAAACTTGGAAAAAGCTAAATAAAATTACAATTGTATCGAAAATTTTAAACTAGGATCGGAGAAGTTGATTAAAACTTGTAGCAATAATAACAATAGTAGAACATAGATTAAGGTAGTATCAATACATAAGTAAGATATCTAGGCGCATGGTTCACTTTGGTTCCGAGGGGGGGGGGGTGGTTACACTTATAATCAATTATAATCAGATTGGTTCACAAGTGTGTTAAGAAAGCTTGATAATCAAAACTCCATAGCATTGGAGCTTGTTACGAAAGGCAAAATATTATCAATGCGAGAACTATTGTTGCTTTAAGTTTTTGTATTACTAGTTCCTTTTCTTTTTGTTTAGTTAAGCTTTCGTCACTAATTTGATACACCAATTTGTAGTTGTAAGATTTTACTTAAAATACAAGTAATTCTTATTTACTTAATCGTGTTACCTTGCTTTGACTTCTTTTTCATCGATCACGCTTTGCGTTTCTTGTTTAATGTTTGAATACTTTCATTCTGTTAGTGTAATTTGATAATCGATTCTTTTTGAGTGAATACGAGTAGTTTCTCATTTCTTTACACCCTGTTTCCTTGCCTAGATGGTGATAAAGTATACTTTGAATCAATAGTTTTCATTCTAAATGATTTGGTGGATTTTTGAGATAGTAGTGTTTGAAGTTGGTTATGGAAGGTTCTCGATGAGTTCAGGCACGGTTGTATTGATTTTAGAGATCAATTGTGTGGTTTCGTGTTCGGTTTTGGTTTCGATTTGTACAACAGATACTATTTCCCATTTATGATTGATTACTGTGATTATGATGATCCTTATAATCAGATATGATCAGATTGGTTCACAAGTGTGTTAAGAAGGCTTGATAATCAAAACTCCATATCGTTGGAGCTTGTTACGAAAAGCAAAGCACTATCAATGCGAGAACTATTGTTGTTTAATGTTTTTGAATTACTGGTTCCTTTTTTATTTATTTAGTAAAGCTTTCGTCATTACTTTGATACGCCAATCTATAGTTGCATTATTTACTTAAAATACAAGTAATTTTCATTTACTTAATCGTGTTACCTTGCTTTGACTTCTTTTTCATTGATCATGATTTGCGTTTCTTGTTTAAAGTTTGAATACTTTCATTCCGTTAGTGTATTTGATAATCGATTCTTTTTGAGTGAATCAAGTAGTTTCTTGTTTCTTTACACCCGGTTTCCATGCCTAGATGGTTATAAAGTATTCTTTGAATCAATAGTTGTCATACTAAATGATTCGATGGATTTCTGAGGTAGTAGTGTTCGAAGGTTGTTATGGAATGCTCTCGATGAGTTTCGGGTACGATTGTATTGGTTTTAGGGCTCATTCGTGTGGTTTCGTGTTTGGTATTGGTTTCAGTTTGTACAATAGATATTATTTCATATTTATGCTTGATAATCGAACTCCATAGCATTGGAGCTTGTTACGAAAGGCAAAACATTATCAATGCAAGAACTATTGTTGTTTAATGTTTTTGTATTACTAGTTCCTTTTCTATTTATTTACTTATGCTTTTGTCACTACTTTGATACACCAATCTGTAGTTGCATGATTCTACTTAAAATACAAGTAATTCTTATTTACTTAATCATGTTATCTTGCTTTCTCTTCTTTTTCATCGATCACACTTTGCGTTTCTTGGTTAAAGTTTGAATATTTTCATTCCGTTAGTGTATTTGATAATCGAATTTTTTTGAGTAAATACAAGTAGTTTCTTGTTTGTTTACACCCAGTTTCCTTGCTTAAATGGTTATAAAGTATTCTTTGAATCAATAGTGGTCATTTTAAATGATTCGGTGGATTTTTGAGGTAGTTGTGTTCGAAGTTGGTTATTGAATGCTCTCGGTGAGTTTCGGGCATGATTGTATTGATTTTAGGCCTCATTCGTGCGGTTTCCTGTTTGGTTTTGGTTTCGATTTGTACAAAAAATACTAATTCCAATTTATGATTAATTAGTGTGATTCCGATGATCCTTATAATCAATTATAATCAGATTGGTTCACAAGTGTGTTAAGAAAGCTTGATAATCAAAACTCCATAGCATAGGAGCTTGTTACGAAAGGCAAAACACTATCAATGCGAGAACTTTTGTTGTTTAATGTTTTTGCATTACTAGTTCTTTTTCTATTTATTAAGTTAAGCATTCGTCACTACTTTGATACACCAATCTGTAGTTGCATCATTTTACTTAAAACACAAGTAACTCTTATTTACTTAATCGTGTTACCTTGCTTTGACTTCTTTTTCATCGATCACACTTTGCGTTTCTTGGTTAAAGTTTGAATACTTCCATTACATTAGTGTATTTGATAATCAATTCTTTTTGAGTGAATACGAGTAGTTTTTTGTTTCTTTACACTCGGTATCTTTGCTTAGATGGTTAAAAAGTATTCGTCGAATCAATAGTGGTCATTTTAAATGGTTCGGTGGATTTTTGAGGTAGTTGTGTTCAAAGTTGGTTATGGAATGCTCTCTATGAGTTTTAGGCACGATTGTATTGATTTCATGCCTCATTCATGTTGTTTCCTGTTTGGTTTTGGTTTCGATTTGTACAACAGATACTATTTCAAATTTATGATTGATTAGTGTGATTCCAATGATCCTTATAATCAATTCTAACAGATTGGATCACAAATGTGTTAAGAAGGCTTGATAATCAAAACTCCATAGCATTTGAGCTTGTTACAAAAAGCAAAACTCTATCGATGCGAGAACTATTGTTGTTTAATGTTTTGTATAACTAGTTCCATTTCTATTTATTTAGTTAAGCTTTCATGAATACTTTGATACACCAATCTGTAGTTGCATGATTTTATTTAAAATACAAGTAATTCTAATTTACTTAATCGTGTTACCTTGCTTCGACTTCTTTTTCATTGATCACGCTTTGCGTTTCTTGTTTAAAGTTTAATACTTTCATTCCCTCAGTGTAATTTGATAATCGATTCTTTTTGAGTGAATACGAGTAGTTTCTCGTTTCTTTACACCCGGTTTCATTGCCCAGATGGTTAAGAAGTATTCTTTGAATCAATAGTTTTCATCTTATATGATTTGGTGGATTTTTGAGGTAGTAGTGTTCGAAATTGGTTATGGAATGTTCTCGATGAGTTTCGGGCACGGTTATATTGATTTTAGGGCTCAATCGTGTGGTTTTTTATTCGGTATTGGTTTCGATTTTGTACAACAGATACTATTTCTAATTTATGATTGATTTCTGTGATTCCAAAGATCCTTATAATCAATTCTAACAGATTGGTTCACAAGTGTGTTAAGAAAGCTTGATAATTAAAACTCCATTGCATTGGAGCTTGTTACGAAAGCCAAAACACTATCAATGCGAGAACTATTGTTGTTTAATGTTTTTGCATTACTAGTTCCTTTTCTATTTATTTAGTTAAGCTTTCATCACTACTTTGGTACACCAATCTGTAGTTGCATCATTTTACTTAAAATACAAGTAATTCTTATTTACTTAATCGTGTTACCTTGCTTTGACTTCTTTTTTATCGATCGCGCTTTGGCTTTCTTGGTTAAAGTTTGAATACTTTCATTTCGTTAGTGTATTTGATAATCGATTCTTTTTGAGTGAATACGAGTAGTTTCTTGTTTCTTTACACCCGGTTTCCTTGCATAGATGGTTATAAAGTATTCTTTGAATCAATAGTGGTCTTTTTAAATGATTCGGTGGATTTTTGAGGTAGTGGTGTTCGTAGTTGGTTATGGAATGCTCTCGATGAGTTTCGGGCACGGTTTTATTGATTTTAGGGCTCAATCGTGTGGTTTCGTGTTCGGTTTTGGTTTCGATTTGTACAACAGATACTATTTCCCATTTATCATTTATTAGTCTAATTACAATGATCCTTATAATCAGAATTGATCAGATTGGTTCACAAGTGTGTTAAGAAGGCTTGATAATCAAAACTCCATAGTGTTGAAGCTTGTTACGAAAAGCAAAGCAGTATCAATGCGAGAACTATTGTTGTTTAATGTTTTTGCTAGTTCATTTTCTATTTATATAGTTAAGCTTTCGTCACAACTTTTTTTTGGGTAAAGGGTTTTACCCGGTGAATTGTATTACTATAACCAACAAAGAGTACAAGTAATATGACTGAAATGCCATAGTAGTTTACGAATATGACATGCCATATTCGAAACAACAAAGAGTACAAGTACTCTTTGTATTACTATAACCAACAAAGAGTACAAGTACTATGACTGAAATGCCATAGTAGTTTACGAATATGACATGCCATATTCGAAACACCCACTAGACAATGCTAGACTCAAACAAAAACCCAACCACATTAGATACTCGAATGAAATTACAGGTAGACTATTACATGAAAAGAACAAAACAAACTATTCCTCGTCTTCCTTTTCATATTTCAGCCCAATCTTCCATTTTGCCATCACGCCTTCGACACGAGAGTTACTTTTGAATTTGGTGGCAACCATTTTTAGGCGCACCGTTTCCAATATAATCTTCCGCAATTGATCCGAGCTTCTCTTGTCACTTCCAAAAAACCGCATATTGCGTTCCTACCAAACAAAGTAAGATGTAGCCGCAATAACCAGTTTTTGAATAATAACGCCAACCATTCAGGAGTTTGCTCTAGGGGTGATCCATGCCATAATATCCTCTAACTTAGCATCAATATGCCTCATATCAATCACGTCCCTAACTGAAAACCAAATCTGTTTACAGTAGGGGCATTCGAAAAAAAGGTGGTCATGAGAGTATTCTCCATGCATGCATAACGAACAACATCTCATATTTTGGTCCCATTTTCGCATACGATCTTGGGTTTGTAATTTTCTCCTACATACCAACCACATGTGAAATGCGTACCTTGGAATGCAATTAGAAAACCATACCGTTGGCGCCCAAGAAACTCTATTTCCCATAAGCCGGACAGTGTTCCAAGCCATATTAGAATCAAATGGAACATTCAAGCCTTCTATGTCACGCCAAACTAATCTTTCTATAACATGTTCTTGAAGGTTATGAACTGGAATATTAATAAGGACTGGACAATTATCATACCATGCCATCGGCCATGTCCATCTTCCCTCATGAATAGCATCCGCGAGCACAGTGTTCAACGTAAAACCCGATGCATGGATCATTCTAGGAGTAATAAATTTACTCATAGGGCTTAAATCACACCAGTTGTCGCTCCAGATATTGATATTTTCCCCATTTCCAATCGTTTTCCATACATGGGGACGCAGCTCCTCACGTAGACTAAGAATTTTCCGCCGAGCGGCACATCTTAGAAGCATTTCCTTTTGAGTTTATTAGTATATATCCACTCGACCCATAGAGATTTCCACCTCGTTACAATGCTCAAAATGTGGGTTGATATTAAAGCTTTATTAACATCTCTAATTTTTCGAATTCCTAACCCTCCTTCTAGCTTAAACATACACACCGATTTCCAAGAAGCTTTGGATGCCGACTTTTGCCCCCATAAGAATTTCCTCATATGCTTTTCTAGATCTTTAACAACTCTCACCGGAAGGATGAAGACAGAGGCCCAATAAACGTCCATAGACGACAAAACCGAATTTATCAATTGTAGTCTTCCCGCGAATGAGAGAGATTTGTTCTTCCAATCATCAATTCTAGACTCCATTTTATCCACAAGAACTTTGCAATCCAAGTAATATAGGTTTTTGGAGATAAGAAGCACACCAAGGTATTTTACCGGGAGTTTGCCTTCTTCGAACGGCATAAAGGACATGATCGCTTGTTTAGTCTCCTCTTTAACGTTGCAAAAGTACACCGTGCTCTTTTCAATGCTAGCAACCAATCCAGAGAGTTTCTCAAATTGCTTGAGACCTTCCATAACCAATCTACTAGACTCTACCTCTCCACGAGCAAAAATAAAGAGGGCATCTACAAAACAAATATTAATAATACGTTGTGTTTCATATAGAGCATGAATCTAAAATTGGAGTTATTCTCCATTGCAGGATAAGAGATAATACTTCCATCACCAGGGTAAAAAGATATGGGGACATAGGGTCATCCTGTCGTAGACCTGACTTTCCTTTAAAATACCCATGGAGATTACCATTGATATTAATAGAATAGGAGGCCGACGACACACACACCATGATCCATGAAATCATAATAGGATGGAACCCAAATTGCTCAAGAATATTCCTAAGAAAACTCTAATTCACCGTGTCATACGCCTTCTGGATATCAACTTTAAATGCACATCTCGGATGTCCCTTCTCAAGGTGGTAATTGTGCATAATTTCTTGAGTAAGCATAATATTATCAGTTATGCGTCTACCCGGTATAAATGCAAATTGGTTTCGATTTGTACAACAGATACTATTTCCTATTCATGATTGATTAGTGTGACTCCAATGATCCTTATAATCAGATTGGTTCACAAGTGTGTTAAGAAAGCTTGATAATCAAAACTCCATAGCATTGGAGCTTGTTACGAAAGGCAAAACATTATCAATGCAAGAACTATTGTTGTTTGAAGTTTTTGTATTACTAGTTCCTTTTCTTCTTATTTAGTTAAACTTTCGTCACTGCTTTGATACACCAATCTGTAGTTGCATGATTTTAATTGAAATAAAAGTAATTCTTATTTACTTAATCGTGTTACCTTACTTTGACTTCTTTTTCATCGATCACGCTTTGCGTTTCTTGTTTGAAGTTTGAATACTTTCATTCCGTTAGTGTAATTTGATAATCGATTCTTTTTGAGTGAATACGAGTAGTTTCTCGTTTCTTTACACCCGGTTTCCTTGCCTAGATTGTGATAAAGTATTCTTTGAATCAATAGTTTTCATTCAAAATGATTTGGTGGATTTTTGAGGTAGTAGTGTTCGAAGTTGGTTATGGAATGTTCTCGATAAGTTTCGGGCCCGGTTGCATTGATTTTAGGGCTCAATCATGTGGTTTCGTGTTCGGTTTTGGGTTCGATTTGTACAATATGTACTATTTCCCATTTATGATTGATTAGTGTGATTACAATGATCCTTATAATCAGATATGATCAAATTGGTTTACAAGTGTGTTAAGAAGGCTTGGTAATCAAAACTCCATAGCATTGGAGCTTGTTACAAAAGGCAAAACATTATCAATGCGAGAACTATTGTTGTTTAAAGTTTATGTATTACTGGTTCTATTTCTATTTATTTAGTTAAGCTTACGTCCCTACTTTGATACGCGAATCTGTAGTTGCATGATTTTACTTAAAATACAAGTAATTCTTATTTACTTAATCGTGTTACCTTGCTTTGACTTCTTTTTCATCGATCACTATTTTCATTTCTTGGTTAAAGTTTGAATACTTTCATTCCGTTAGTGTATTTAATAATCGATTATTTTGAGTGAATACGCATAGTTTCTTGTTTCTTTACACCTGGTTTCCTCGCCTAGACGATTTTAAAGTATTCTTTGAATCAATAGTTGTTATATTAAATGATTCGGTGGATTTCTGAGGTAGTAGTGTTCAAAGTTGGTTATCAAATGCTCTCAATGATTTTCGGGCACGATTGTATTGATTTTAGGCCTCATTCGTGCGGTTTCCTGTTTGGTTTTGGTTTCGATTTGTACAACAGATACTATTTCCAATTTATGATTGATTAGTGTGATTCCAATGATCCATATAATCAATTATATTCAAATTGGTTTACAAGTGTGTTAAGAAAGCTTGATAATCAAAACTGCATAGCATTAGAGCTTGTTACAAAAAGCAAAACACTATCAATGCAAGAACTATTGTTGTTTAATATTTTTGTATAACTACTTCCTTTTCTATTTATTTAGATAAGCTTTCGTCACTACTTTGATACACCAATCTGTAGTTGCATCATTTTACTTAAAATACAAGTAATTCTTATTTACTTAATCGTGTTACCTTGCTTTGACTTCTTTTTCATTGATCACGCTTTGCGTTTCTTGGTTAAAGTTTCAATTCTTTCATTCCGTTAGTGTATTTGATAATCGATTCTTTTTGAGTGAATACGAGTAGTTTCTTGTTTCTTTACATCCGGTTTCCTTGCTTAGATGGTTATCAAGTATTCTTTGAATCAATATGTCACACCCCGGGCCCAGAGAGGCGGGATGTAAAAGATTTGGTAAACAACAACCAAAATGCAGTGGAAACTAAATGGTTTATTACAAAGCTTTTCATACTATTTACATTAGGATGTTTGCTGGTTTCAACTGACAAGGCATCTCGATCTAAAATTTATAGGCATCATGAGTAATCACTCGGAAAACATATCTTGAGGCTTCTGTAACTAAGGCTTCTAGACTCAACTTTTGCCTTCAATATCTACCCTCAATCTTGCTTCGGCTTTAGATATCTTCTATAGCTCATCTAACCTCCCTAGCTTACCTGAAGACATGCTCAAAAAGGTTTTTGGGTCAACATATTGTTGGTGAGTTCAAGGGCTTAAAGTTTAAAAACAAAACGGATTCATTGGAATCCACATTAGATTCTGAAATCATAGCATCTTTGTTGTGGAGATCACAATCAACCCTGCACTCAGCCCCGGCTGGCCTCTTCAAAAATTAAGTTACCGGTTAAATCCCCGTGGGGAGAACTGAGCCTCAAACCAGTGGACCGTACCTGCCGGATGGTCCACCATAGTATCTTAATAAAACCTGTTATATGCCACAAACAACCCCGCAGGATCTCAGTGTGGTACCCTCCCGTTTATCACAGAAGGCACTGTGTGTGGGTGATTCCCCAAGTAGATCTACCCATATAAACAAGCGGTTCACAAAAGAATTAATGACTGTGATACAAGTATCAGCAGGTCTCAACATAACCACAACATACAACATCATAATATAGCACAAAAATATTTCAGTTTAAACAGAGCATGCTTCATCCTAAAAACAGTAATAAAAAAGGGGAACACTCAAACTCACCTGGCATCCTTATATAAATTCTGAGCTTGATAAAAAGTGAAGGTCTCCAACAATGGACTCCTAGTTTGAACACATAAGACTTAAGTTTAGAATTAGCACGATGTTAAAACGTGCATGCGGTTGAGCTCTTTTGTTCTTAAAGTTAATGATTAGTATCATTAAGGTACCTTAGCTTCTTGTGCAATTATTAATTGTTAGGTATTGATTTGTGCATATTAGGTTAATTAATGTTTTTATTTGAGAAATGATTCCTTGTACAAAGATTGTAGCAGTAAACAGTTGATAAAAGGAATTCGAATCTCTATTGATATTCATTATTGATGATATTAGCAACCTTTAATGTTCCAAATATTGTATCTGATGATCCAAAAATATTTATATTATTTATGTTTTTATCCTAACGTTATGTTGATTCTTCAAATGTGTGATACTTGTATAGGTATGTATGTAGTCAACTTCTATATGTTGGGTAGTATTAGCAATCTACAATGCATCAAATATGATAGATTAAACTCTTATGAGTCTTGAATAAATACGCATGAATATCGGTTAACCTAAAGTATCCATTGTATATATATATATATATATATATATATATATATATATATATATATATAATTGCATTTTATATATATTTAATCATCTCTACGTCTTGTAAGGATTTCGTATGACACGAGATTAGATAACTTCATATATGTTTCTATTATCTTTGTTCATATGAATACATTCCCAAAGTTGTTTTTCTTTATGCGATAGCTCACGTTATTACCAATTTACGCATTCATTCAGAACGATTGGTAAACTAGTTAACATTTTATACATATTTGTAGCTCAACTCACACACAAGTTAATATATTATCATTATATTAACGTATATGGATGTCTAACGCATGGTTATACCTAACGTTCCCGTATCGCGTCCTAGAACTCGCTTGATCCGACCTGCATCGCGTTGACTGTCCATTGACCAGTTTGACCAGCTTTGACCAAGGTTTAACCTAACCAAAACACACCAAGATTACATGCAACACTATTACATTGTTATCTTGCAACCAAACGCAACCATAACCGCACTATACATTACCAAACACCTCGGTTGAGCCTTCTACCATCGTACTCCATCACTTACAGCCACTGTCCACCATGGTTTGCCACTGGCCGCCGCCGGCTGCCCCTTGGCCGGCCGGAATCCTCGTCGGATCTAACCCAACGTACCCAAATCTTGAAGATCTCGTCTAGAATCCGACATGCAACCACTACAACAACATCAAACGGCTCTATTTCACCTCAAACAGCAGCAATCACCATAACCACCATTGGTCCATACCTCCGGCCAGTATTGCCAAGGCCGGACGCCACCGAATCGCCCAAAACCCTAGCCGCCGCCACCTTCATCAGTCCATAACTTTCAAACCGCCACGAATTAGACAACGCAGCTACCACCATTGGAAAGATCTCGTCGAGAGAAAGAAAAGCATGGGCGGCACTCGCCGCCACTCGCCGCTAGTCGCCGGCTCCGGCGGCCGGAACCCTAGCCGACACCCCCTTCTCCCTTCCATATCTCCCACGTCATTGCGAATCAGGAGAAACCACCACCACCATCGTGATCAGGGCGTTGACTTTAGTGGGGGTAGGCCGAGACTTTGCCAGACACCGCCGCCGCCGCCGCGGCACCACGGCTCCGCCGTGGATCCTCCAGCTCCGGCAGTTGCGGCTGCTACAGCCTCTTGAGAGCATTTTGTTTGGTTTTAGGGTTTGCAAATGAGAAAATGGTGAAAAATATGTTTAAATACCTAGGGTTTTTAGGTGGGTTTCTTTTAAAAATCGCGTATACGCACCGCGATCTTCGTTATCGCGTATCAAACAGTCTTTTGGATAAAATCTCGTTAGAAGACCTATAATAGATATATCAAATTACTTCTGCATGAATTAAAACAATTCGTTGTATTTATCGTCAAATCCTCGGGTTTGACCTAATCTCAGGCCGGTTCTCGCTGCGGTCGTGTCACGAGACGTATTTGCTCTCACTATTAAATTTAGAATATTATAATAGATATAACAATAAGTGTTGGGTTTTGTCACATGTAAAACTAGCTAGTTTAACCATTTAAACTATAAAACGCAGCGGAATATATGTTTTAATATATGGTTACCAATCTGAAAATTTTACCATTTTAAAACACAAACAAAACCCAAGAATAAGGATCAAAATGTATGTGAAATAATATGCTATCAAACATAACAAAACAACCATAGGGTGTTCATAGAATCAACCTTGCTTGAACAAAATGTTGTAGATGAAAAGAGGTAGGAGATGATGTTCTTGAATGTGTCTAGCCTTCAAAGGAGAAGACCTGAAGCTTGTATACCCACAAGCCCAAACAAACACCTAATCTTGTTAGGTAGAAGAGCACCAAAATGAACTCCCTTTTGAACAATCCGAATCAACCAAGAAGTTCTTGAAGTGCAGCCAACAAAACCGAAAATTTCAGCCTTTTCTTCCTTCTTGAATCCGAAAATCACTTGTTCTTTGAGAGATTTTTGGCTTTGTATGTGTGAGAGAAAAGTGTAGCTTTTTGGTTGAGTTAATGAATGAGTAAAGTCTTGCACAAGCCAAGACAAAAGGGAGAGTCCCAATGCCCATATGGGCGGCCGAAAATAGGTTTCAAAAGGGGTTCCTCCCATTTTGAAATTTTTATAAAATCACTCTTTCAACCCTTTGTTTTTATAAAATTAAAACCTCTTTTAATTTTATAACAATAACACACTTTTATTTGTTATTATTTAACCAACTTAAATAATGAAACAAATAATATCTCATGAACAAACTATCTATATAATGTTGTTCTATTACAAAGCAATGTTTTAGAAAACCCATTTTCTAAGTTGGTGTCAATATTTATTTGTATGATCTCATCAACAAATAAACATTTATTGGTGTTTGTATAGCTTGTTATTGGGTATGACGCGACTTGGATCATAACGTACTAACCACATCAATCTTGTATGTGTCTTGGGCATATAAGGTCCAACAATCTCCCACTTGCACAAGATTCATAGAAGATTGATGCAAGCAGTAAATACCGCCTAACAACGGTTTACTACCCTTAATACGTATGACTAAGTGCCATTCAATAACATCTTCTCCTTCAAGTACCATACTTGAAATGTTTTAGGTGAATCAATCATCTATCCTTTTGTCACAGAAGTCATGTTAAATCCTAGAGATACAGAGTCATCATTCTCCATTGATTTAACTTTATCAGGCCTTAGACATCTTACTCTTGACGAATAAGAGGGACAATTCCCATCTTGACAACATACGTCTCTCACAATTACCTTATATCATACCTGAACTAAGACTTATGTACTGCCATGTTTCAGAACAGCGAAGAGCTAAGTCAAAGTATAATATTCAGTAAATATCAAGACCCAATATGTGTCTCAGGTCAGAGGATACCAAATGATGTTCGCCTTTACTCAAAATTACTTAAGATCAATTAGGAAGATTCCATGTAGTAATATTTGAGATGCAGGTCAGTCCAATATTTGCATCCCATAAATATCTATGAACTTTGGCAGCAACCTTTTGCTCTATATTCATCCATATGAATATCTACCAATCCAAGTTCATAATAGTATTACCTTCATACTTGTTCCCACAAGCATGAACAACTACGGACGTTCTGAGTAAACAATTTACTCATGGATTTTAAACATGCAAAATAGAAATATTAGTTGAATCATTATAACCAAATAATTCATTCAAGTAATAAAGGGTTACAATATCTCATTACATAAATTAAAGATCAAATCCAGTCACTAGAATATTGAAGTCCCATGGCACAAGCATGACTTTCATGCTTCGCCTTTTCAAGAAGCTTCGTGAGTGGATCCGCAATGTTTTGATCCGTGTGAACTTTGCGAATACATATTTTTCCCTTTCCAACTTCATCCCTTATGTAGTTGAATCTTCGTTCAATGTGCCTAGTCTTCTGATGTGCACGGGGTTCCTTGATTTGAGCAATCGCACCCTCATTGTCACAAAGAATTTCTAGGGGGTCCTGAATGGAAGGGACCACCCCTAGATCGGCAATGAACTTCTTTAACCATGCAGCTTCCTGAGCTGCTAATAAGCGGCGATGTATTCGGACTCTGTAGTTGATAATGCCACCACATCTTGCTTAGAGCTCTTCCAAGAGATTGCTCCTCCATTCAAGATGAAAATGTACCCCGATTGTGATCATGAATCATCCCGATCAATTTGGAAACTCGCATCCATGTAACCCTTTACTACGAGTTCCTCCTCACCAGATCCATAGATTAGGAACATATCTTTAGTCCTCCTTAGGTACTTAAGTATGTTCTTAACAGCCATCCAATGACTGTTTCCAGGATTTTGTTGGTATCGGCTTGTCATGCTCAAGGCGCATGACACGTCCGGTCTAGTGCATATCATTGCATACATGATGGATCCTATAGCAGACGCATACGGAATTCCCTTCATTTTGTCTTACTCATCTTTTGAGCTTGGACATTGAGTCTTACTCAATATTGTTCCTCTTTGAATAGGTACGGTACCTTTCTTAGAGTTTTACATCTTGAACCTTTTCAAGATCTTATCAATGTACGCACTTTGATTCAAACCTATCAACCGCCTTGATCTATCCCTATAGATCTTTATTCCTAAAATATAGGCGGCTTCACCAAGATCCTTAATGGAGAAACAGCTTCCAAGCCAGGCTTTTACACCCTCCATGGTTGGAATGTCATTCCCAAATAGTAGGATGTCATCGACATATAATACTAGGAAAGTGATGATGCTCCCACTAGCCTTCTTATATACACATGCTTCATCAGCGTTTTTGATGAATCCAAATTTGATTATTTCTTCATCAAAACGGTGATTCTAACTCCTTGATGCTTGCTTCAATCCATAGATTGATTTCTTTAACTTGCATACTTTGTTAGGATGTTTTGAGTTGACAAAACCTTCAGGCTGAACCATATAGACATCTTCCTCAAGATATCTATTTAGAAAAGCGGTTTTGACATCCATTTGCCAAATCTCATAATCATAATGAGCAGCTATGGCAAATAATATCCTAATAGACTTTAGCATTGCAACTGGTAAGAAAGTCTCATTATAATCAACCCCTTGAGTTTGAGTGAAACCTTTTGCTACAAGTCTAGCTTTATAAGTATCCAAGTTTCCATGCATATCGGTTTTCTTCTTGAAAACCCACTTACTTTCAACTATCTTGGAGTTAAGAGGTGGTTCAACCAAGTCCCATACTTGGTTGTCATACATGGATTGCATCTCTACGTTCATGGCTTCAAGCCATTTGTCACAATCCAAAGTGGACATTGCATCATGATAGGTGGTTGGTTCATCGGAATCTACCACATAGCATCCATCTACGAAAAATCCATATTTTTCAGGTGGATTACTAATTCTACCAGATCTACGAACGTTTTCTGTATATTGATCAACCACTTGATCATTCTCAACATCCTCATGATGAGTGCTAGTGTCAACCAAACGTGTATCGGTTTGTGGTTCTTGATCCTCTTCAAGATCCACAGTTCTACTGCTAGTTCCTTCCATAAGGAACTTAGCTTCTAAGAACTCAGCCTTCTTGGCAACAAACTCCTTTTGTTCCAATGGATCATAGAAATAATATTCCATAAAATCTCTAGGATATCCAATGAAGATACACTTAGTGGAACGACTTTCTAGTTTGTTTGAGGTGGGAGTTTTAACATAAGCCTCACAACCCCATACCTTTAAATATGACAGTGATGGAACCCTTCCATGCCATATTTCAAAAGGTGTCATTTCCACTTCCTTGGTTGGGGCCATATTCAAAATACGGGCCGTAGAGAGCAAAGCGAAACCCCAAAATGATAGAGGCATTGAGCTTATAGCCATCATAGATCGAACCATATCTAATAGAGTTCGATTTCTCCTCTCGGACACGCCATTATGTTGTGGTGTTCCAGGTAGAGATAGTTGTGAGACAATACCACAACTTCTAAGATGATCTCTAAAAGCATCACTTAGGTAATCACCTCCTCTATCGGTGCGGAGAATTTTTATTTTCTTGTTGAGTTGATTTTCTACTTCATTTTGGAAGATTTTAAACATTTCAAAAGCTTCATCCTTGTGTCTTAACAAGTACACATAACCATATCGACTATAGTCGTGGGTAAAGGTAATGAAGTATCTTTCATGGTACCTAGTCATTGGTTTAAAAGGACCACATACATCCGAATGTATGATGCCTAATAAATCTTTTCCCTTTCAGATTTGCCACTAAAAGGTGCCTTAGTCATTTTACCTTGTAAACAAGATTCACATACATCGAATGAATCATATTCATTTGCTTTTAAAAGACCGTTCTTTTGAAGTGTTTGTATGCGCTTCTTGTTTATATGACCAAGACGGCAATGCCAAAGATAGGTATCACTCAAATCCAATTTGAGTTTCTTAGAGGTGGTTTGGTACAATGAGCTATCATATAATGTGTTTTCACGAACCAATTCATAAATACAATTAACAGGAATAGCTTTAAAATAAAACGTGCCATTTAAAGAAACATGAATTTTATTCTCAATAAATGACAAAACATAACCATATTGTCTTAATTGGGCAACAGAAATAATGTTCCTAGTCAAACTAGGAGCATACAAAATATTGTTCAAAATTGCTTCCAAACCATCTGGAAGCTTCAAGATGTAGTCCCCTCAGCCTTCAACTTGAACCTTTGCCCCATTCCCCATGTAGAGGCTTACATCCCCTTTCTTGAAGTCCTTACTTCTTTTGAACCCCTGCAATAAGTTGCAAATGTGAGTTCCACATCCGGTATCCAATACCCATGTGTTAGAGGATATTATATTTTGATCAATATGAATCATGTAAATTGTATCTGAGGTTTGCCCGGCATCCCTCTTTGCTTGCAACTCTTTGAGATGGACTGGGCAATTTCTTGCCCAATGTCCAATCTCCCCACACTTAAAGCATGGGTCGTTCGAAGCAACATTTTGCTTCTTCTCCGCTGGTTTTGGTGGTGGCGCTCTTACCACTCCCTTTCCCTTTCCCCTAACATGCCCTTTACCCTTGGCAACATTTGCCTTGGGTGCGGGGTGAGGCCCATTCTTGTTCCCACCTTCATTAATGGTGAGAACGGGTAAAACCTTTTTACCCATGGCTGCCTCGGCAGTTTTGAGCATAGAGTGAAGCTCACTTATGTTCTTGTCCCACCCGTTCATGTTATAGTTCATGACAAAATTGTCAAACCTTTTTGACAAAGAGTTGAGGATCAAATCCGTAGCCAACTCTTTCGAGACGGGACAATTCAGCCTTTCGAGGCGGTCGATGTGGCTTTTCATCTTAAGTACATAAGATGAAACAGATTGGGTGTCGTCCACACGACACGCATGGAGTGCTCGAACCGTTTCGAAGCGCTCAACCCGTGCTTGTTGTTGGAACGTTTCCTTTAACTGGGTTATCATGTCGTATGCTCCATGATGTTCATACTCCTTTTGGAGATCTGGAGTCATACTTGCCAACATAAGGCAAGACACTTGGACCGAGTCCTCAGTGTATTTCACCCAATTATTAAAGGCCTCCTCATCATCCTCACTAGGTTGATCGGGAATCGGATCGTCTAAGATGTATGATCGTTTCTCTTGCTTGAGAACAATTCTCAAGTTTCGAAACCAATCAATAAAGTTATTATGGTTTAGACGCTCCTTTTGGAGAATGGTCCTTAGTGATAGTGAGTGAGCAGACGGGATTTCATTATTTTCATTATTGTTGGTGGCCATCTACATAAATATAACAAAGTTCAATTTTAGTAATTTCGATATTGTTCATTTTAATAATTAAAACCCCTTTTAAGTGTCTTACACAATTTTAAAATTCTAGAGTCCAACGTTACATTTAAATAGTGGTTAAGTGACCTTTATCCCATTATTTAAATTAACAAGGTAGTCAACGATTTAACAATTGCAACCCTTTGCAACTTCTAGGGTATGGGATCAACTTTAATACATCATATGTATAGTCGGCATGATTATCCCATCAACACCTTTGTAAACCATATTGTAGGTGATCCATTTAACATCGTTTGCAAATCAAGTTACCCTACTTGCACACACATGTGAGTTTTCCAACATAAGTGGTTAGGTGACCTTTATCCCACAAATATGGTATCCCCACCTCAAGTCACAAGTTCCCTCAAAATGGTTAGGTGACCTTTATCGCATTAAGAGTTTCCAAATGACTCAAGTGTTGTGCAAAAGGACGGTGTTAAATTTGTTTATAAAAAAAATTAAAGTTTTCATAATCTTAGTTTAGAAAACTCTATGTACCTTATATTTGCATGCTTTCAAATACAAGGTACCCTATGGTTTACTTTTAATAAAACATCTTTTATTAAAACCATTAATCCTTTTAATAACCTTTTATTAACCACTTATTGATAAAGAACCATCAAATTTTCAGCTTGTAAAGTTGTTAATGAGTTTGTAATGCATATTCAAATATCAACCAAACGATCAAACAACAATCATCCAAACAAGCATAAACATACAAACATGAGTGCATAACCATAGCCACTAAGTTGACCACACTTGTTTGCCATCACAAGTGTTGTCATACGGTCTTTCCTAAGGCTTAAGATGACACATCAAAATGTGTCCATGACCTCCCACTTGAATCCATATCCACATGCTTCAAGTGTCCATGTCTTTTGTGCCCTTCTTTGAGTCTTCATCTTGTGCATCTTCTTTTACAAAAATCATATCCTAATACAATTTTTCTAATAAAAGAAATGCACCTAATCTATTTATTACATAACCAAATGAATAAATAAATAACAACCCAATATACAAAACACAAAATTACAACCCTTTCAAGAATCAAAACCAACATGACAAATCACAATCAACCAAAACCAAAACATATAAGGCCAAGGCTATGTTATGCACCATAATATGAAATATATTGAACATCCAAGAACAACAATGAATCCCTTATTTCAGCCCTAAAATTTCAGCCAACATGAACTCAAATTTTAAGGTTTGTCCAAACAACACAATCAACCAATTGATGTAAATCTTTCAAGGTTTACACTAAAGCATGCAAGATTAAACCTTGAAACATAAGGGATTCATACATCCACAACAAAACAGCCCCTAATGGGTTGAAAAAGTCCATGAAAACTAACTTTTCAAGACCTTTTGATGCACATATTCCACATATCCGGCTCTAGATGCCATTGTTGGGTTTTGTCACATGTAAAACTAGCTAGTTTAACCATTTAAACTATAAAAACGCAGCGGAATATATGTTTTAATATATGGTTACCAATCTGAAAATTTTACCATTTTAAAACACAAACAAAACCCAAGAATAAGGATCAAAATGTATGTGAAATAATATGCTATCAAACATAACAAAACAACCATAGGGTGTTCATAGAATCACCTTGCTAGAACAAAATGTTGTAGATGAAAAGAGGTAGGAGATGATGTTCTTGAATGTGTCTAGCCTTCAAAGGAGAAGACCTCAAGCTTGTATACCCACAAGCCCAAACAAACACCTAATCTTGTTAGGTAGAAGAGCACCAAAATGAACTCCATTTTGAACAATCCGAATCAACCAAGAAGTTCTTGAAGTGCAGCCCACAAAACCGAAAATTTCAGCCTTTTCTTCCTTCTTGAATCCGAAAATCACTTGTTCTTTGAGAGATTTTTGGCTTTGTGTGTGTGAGAGAAAAGTGTAGCTTTTTGGTTGAGTGAATGAATGAGTAAAGTCTTGCACAAGCCAAGACAAAAGGGAGAGTCCCAATGCCCATATGGGCGGCCAAAAATAGGTTTCAAAATGGGTTCCACCTATTTTAAAATTTTTATAAAATCACTCTTTCAACCCTTTGTTTTTATAAAATTAAAACCTCTTTTAATTTTATAACAATAACACACTTTTATTTGTTATTATTTAACCAACTTAAATAATGAAACAAATAATATCTCATGAACAAACTATCCATATAATGTTGTTCTATTACAAAGCAATGTTTTAGAAAACCCATTTTCTAAATTGGTGTCAATGTTTATTTGTATGATCTCATCAACAAATAAACATTTATTGGTGTTTGTATAGCTTGTTATTAGGTATGACCCGATTTGGATCATAACGTACTAACCACATCAATCTTGTATGTGTCTTGGGCATATAAGGTCCAACAATAAAATAAATATTTACGATGTTATAGGGCTCGATTGGCGTATAAGATATCAGTAAAATTCCGGCGTATCCAGTATTCGCGTCTTTCCGACGTATCACAGTTGATTATGCACGTTTGATTTAGAATCTTTTAGCAAACATCATTTACAATACGAATCATGATTAAATGAATTTAGTTGGATATCAAGCCATTATAAGGAAATTCCGATGTAACTTAAACGTTAGCACGCGTTAGATTACCGAAATTTACCCGGTATGGGATTTGAATCTGTTTTTAGTTTGGATTTCTTATCATAGTTGCTTCGAATCACATATCAATTCATTATTTTATGATCACATATTTATTTAGATGGTAAATGGGTATTGGGCCTTAAATGGGCCCGAAATATTAGTTTTTATCTGAGATTTCTTTGATAAGCCCAAATCAATTCGGGCCTTTATTGGGCCCTATAGTACTTTGAGATTTCTTATTGGGCTGAATTTCTGGGGTGTTACATTCTCCCCTCCTTAAAGAAATTTCGTCCTCGAAATTTTAGTATCGCCAATATTTGTTTCCGAGTGTGTTACACTCATAGCATAAGTCTTAAGGGTTTGAAACTTTTTAGCTGAGCATACCAGGACGAACACTGCCGATTTAGCATCAAATAACTGGGTTCGATTTAGATTCAAGTAACCATCCCAATGTTAGAACATGCATGATAAAACTAGAGGGTCGTTTCATAAAGAGATATTTGGTTTCACCATCCGATTATATAACTTTTGCACAGATTTGACATGAAGAGATTCCCCACTGTGATTCGACGTACAATCCTACTAGGCAGCTCTAGCAAGGAGACAATTTCCCCAACCCCAACGACATTGCAGTTCACACGAAGGTCATAAAAAAGGTTGAAAAGAAAAAGATGTTAGTGTGACAGCCTTTAATTAGACGGAGATTCAGGATATAATAGATCAAAGAATTCAAATTAAGAAGGATTTGGGTTTCCCGGGAGTATAGATTAATATCGAAAAGCCGTATGATTGCTCCTGTCAAGCTAAAACTAGGAAGTTTTCACGATTGATAAGAATGAAGAGATTTGGTCCTACACACAAGTCTCTACTTTTCAAAGCTTTCTTTTTGAGCCTTAACCTTCGTCCTTCTAGGATTCCCATCCTGAGGGGGTTAAGTCTTTTTCTTCTACTAAGTGCTTCTTCTAGTATGCTTCCTTCCCCGGAACGGTACTATATAACACAATCTCAGTCTTTGAGTAGGTCCATCCATATTATCTGACGCGCGTTGAAAATTTTCTGATCTAGGGTGCGGTATACTTCTTATGATTTGCGTAACTTATACATATGGTAACCGTACATGTAATGCGTCCAAATTTTTTCCTGCATAACGTAACTTTTCACATGTTTCTTGAGTGATCAGGCGTCTAGACAAATGTCTTCTCCTGTGGCATCCCAAACTTCTGATCCATGCCCAGACGAATTCATCACTTTTCTGGAATAACGATGCCAGTCGTATAGCTACGCAAGTGAAGTTTTTATTAATCCTTTTACCATTCTTGTTAAATCCTAATCATGGACACATCACAACGGGGTTTTTAGTACTCCTCAGACTTAGATGGCCCCAACTTTTAGTGAATGGTCTTCCATTTCATGCTTATTAGCAATGACAGGACAACATACATGCCTAAGTATTGCTTACAAATCCTATTAATGAGGCTCATGGATACCGTGAATTGTGTAGTTTCTCTCACACAAGCTTGACTATAACCTTCATACTCACCATATTTTGTTTTAAGTGCTACCTTTGTAACGTTACTCTCCGTATATTCGTGGCTGATAACATTTAAGATGCAAGTAGTATCTTATAACTGATTAAGCAGGTTAACAACTCTAGGAAGAGGGTATCGCTTCTCCTTGGTGACTTTATTTAATTCTCGATAGTTTATCCATGTTCGGAGCATTCTATTCTCCTTCCTCACGGAGTATCAGGTCTTCCCCACCGTGACATATTAGGTCTTATGAACCATTTATCTAGCAGCTCTCGAATCTGCTTTCCTTCCACAAGCTCCTTAACATAAGCTTCAGATTCAGTACCTCATACATTACGTGTTCTCTCCGTTCCAAATTCCTTAAGAGTAACCTCAACTGTTATCTTAACTACAGAATTGTTGTAAATGTTTCCACTAATTCCTTTATAGTGCTTCCCAATCAAGGTCAACCTTCTAAATGACCTCTTTCTCGCCCTTTTCCAAAGTAACCGTACCCTGTAGAGGGTCCATTTGTGAAACAACTCTACCTAGTCGCTAGTTCCTTATAAGCATATCAATTGTTCCAACGAAATATGAAGGTAAATCTTTTAGCTCGAATTTTAACGTATGGAGTTTTCTAGGGTATGGCATTGGTGAATTACTCTATAAAAGGTTTAGAAATTTAGAGGGGAAAATAATTACTGCTTACGACTGGTGATTGTTGTGCTGGTCTTTCTCGCCTACTATCTTCTGCATGTTCATTACTTCGTCGTAGTTGGACCTCAAGTGATTTAACACATGAGATTCTTGTAGCTGATCTTCTATGCTTCTTAATACATCTTTTTGGAGTAAAACAGTCCTCTCAGCCCCAACTGAGAGTCTTCCCGCATGAATTATTCGTTGTCATCGGCACCTTGACTTGATCGGGTTTTAGAACTTCGTTAAAGTGATTATTAGTAAAAAGGGAACTAACTACCGCTCTATTAACATCTTATATAACATCAAGATTGTAATCTAACTTTGTGATCTTTGCTCTTGCTTCACGAATTCATCACCCAAATAGTAGAGCTCTCGAGGTAGAGATGATTTATGAGTATCCAGGGCTGTCCGCACTGACAACCATGAGTTTTTATGATAACGGTCATGCTAATGGATTTACCGTGTGTTGCACCAATCGTTTGATCAATAATTTTTATAATGATTAAGTCTTGAACGAAGTGTGTGAAAACAGGGAATTCACCAACATTGTAGGTTCAGATTTTTGTTTCGAAAGCTCAAAGATCAGATTTTCTCGGGGAATAACTCTAGCACTCAGGCTATTATCTTTGTGGAATCGGGGCTATAGAGTGGGGTTTCATTTCCTACTTATTCTGGTACTCAAAAGGTTACCAAGAACACAGCCAGTTAAGAGCACAGTCAAAATAGTTCAACTTATGTTTCAATCGAAGTTTGTTACTAGGTGACTAACGGTTGAGGATGATGAAGGATTTCACAAGCATAGTACTATGAAGGATGATGGTTAATCACTATCGAAGCTGATACTAAGAATATTACTTGGGTTAAGTGGTTCTATTACCATGAATAGGTGTAGAGAAATTATATTCATCAAGAACTTTGAGAAAAATGATCAGAGGGATTCTAGACTCCAAAATGTCCTATGAAGTGTGAGCTACTAGGAAAAAAAGAAGAAGTGACAAGTCTTCTATTCCATTGATCACAAGAGGTGCTTCTCGGAAATCTATTACTCCGGTCTATTCTCGGCTGCAAACATTATGTTAGAGAGTCTCTTACTATGTTGAGGAAGTTTTGACGAGTTCTATGCTAGGTAGGAAGAAATTTTTAGACATCGCGAAAAAAATAGTATGGCTAAAGCACACAAACAACTTAGGTGAAGTGCCATACTTTCAGCACGAGGCTAGTTGAGTTTGAAAACAACATTTGATAATCTCCTGGGTCGGATAGTTGTATCTTTATAATTCCAGTAGGAAGGCAGAACAAAGAAAGAGAGAGAAAGAAAAGGGATAGTTACTATAATAGCGTCCTTGGTAGCTCTTCAAGTGTCAAATGGTTTCGCCCAGCACGAAAGTTCTGAATATATAATCATTGAGTATATATTGGATATCTGTGTTTAATATTGTATTTATTAGTTCTTGAGTGTTATACATCAATATTGGTTTACATGACAGGGCCCACCAGAATTCAAGTGTACCTGTAAATTCACCATTACGTGTGCACCCGTAATCTTTAATTTACCTTACACTATCATTCTAGTTATTCCCATCATAAGTTCCAAGTTTGGTGTAATTAGGTCAGGGAGTTATGATTCTCATTTGGTCTCCATCTCCAATTAAGCACACTCAGACTCTAATTTATGCTAACAATCTTGCTAACCCCACAATTTTCAAAGTACAGTTCAACAAACCAGGTAATGAGCAATCAGGTACAAGCTATAATAGGGAGCAGATCAAACAAAAGGCATCATGGTTACTATCTATCACTGCATTCCAGCAAGTAGCATCATATAAATGAAGCATATAAGCAAGCATCATTATTACAACAAAGCATTATTATAGCAGTTGTCTCATGTAACGACACAAGTCGTATCAAGTATACAGCTAATAGCATTTGTTTCATATAATGACACAAGTCATATCAAGTGTACAGCTAATAGCAGTTGTTTCATAAAGTGTCAAAAGTCAGTTGTGCAATCAGGTAAGTATCTCCCAAGAATTTAAGTCTTAATATACTTGCACACCTTTGATTCCTAACATTCCTAGTCCCAGTGCTCAAGGGTCCTAGTAGTCAACTCCAGAAGGTTCCAAACATTCTTAGTTTACTCAGGTGCACCTATCATAGGTAATACCCTAGTGTAACAAGGCTCCTTATAGAGTAGGGAATTCTCAATGGTATCTACCCCATGAGGTATACAGATTAAAGATGAGTGTCCTTAATGGAATCTATTTTGTTGTAAACTTTAGATCACTAAATCATGGAAACAACCTACTAGGTTGGTCCTATTATGGTTGTAGCTTAGGTATCGCGAAGCAAACCCACTTTCCTATAACCTTGGCTCAATTAAACTCGGAAAAGTCCTCTTACAAAAGTGGTCCTATAGGGTTCATATGGTTGTACTTTAAGCCTCGTGAAGCAGGCCTACTTCTCTACAACCTTTGGCTCTGATACCAATCTGTCACACCCTGATACCTATCTGTCACACCCTGGGCCCAGAGAGGCGGGACATAAAAGATTTGGTAAACAACAACCAAAATGCAGCGGAAACTAAATGGTTTATTACAAAGCTTTTCATACTATTTACATTAGGATGTTTGCTGGTTTCAACTGACAAGGCATCTCGATCTAAAATTTATAGGCATCATGAGTAATCACTTGGTCGACATTTCTTGAGGCTTCCGTAACTAAGGCTTCTAGACTCAACTTTTGCCTTCAACATCTACCCTCAATTCTTGCTTCGGCTTTAGATATCTTCTATAGCTCATCTAACCTCCTTAGCTGTACCTGAAGACATGCTCAAAAAGGTTTTTGTGTCAACATAAAGTTGGTGAGTTCAAGCGCTTAAAGTTTAAAAACAAAAGGGATTCATCGGAATCCATATTAGATTCAGAAATCATAGTATCATTGTTGTGGGGATCATAATCAACCCTGCACTCAGCCCCGACTGGCCTTTTCAAAAATTAAGTTACCGGTTCAATCCCCGTGGGGAGAACTGAGCCTCAAACCAGTGGACCGTACCTGCCGGATGGTCCACCATAATATCTAATAAAACCTGTTACATGCCACAAACGACCCCGCAGGATCTTAGTGTGGTACCCTTCCCGTTCATCACAAGAGGCACTATGTGTGGGGGATTCCTCAAGTAGATCTACCCATATAAACAAGCGGTTCACAAAAGAATTAATGACTGTGATACAAGTATTAGCAGGTCTCAAACATAACCACAACATACAACATCATAATATAGCACAGAAATATTTCAGTTTAAACAGAGCATGCTTCATCCCAAAAACAGTAATAAAAAGGGGAACACTTAAACTCACCTGGTATCCTTATATAAATTATGAGCTTGACAAAAAGTGAAGGTCTTCAACAATGGACTCCTAGTTTGAACACATAAGACTTACGTTTAGAATTAGCACGATGTTAATACATGCGTGCGGTTGAGCTCTTTTGTTCTTAAAGTTAATGATTAGTATCATTAAGGTACCTTAACTTCTTGTGCAATTATTAATTGTTAGGTATTGATTTGTGCATATTAGGTTAATACATGTTTTTATTCCAGAAATGATTCCTTGTACAAAGATTGTAGCAATAAACAATTGATAAAAGGAATTCCAATCTCTATTGATATTCATTATTGATGATATTAGCAACCTTTAATGTTCCAAATATTGTATTTGATGATCCAAAAATATTTATATTATTTATGTTTTTATCCTAACGTTATGTTGATTCTGCAAATGTGTGATACTTGTATAGGTATGTATGTAGTCAACTTCTAAATGTTGGGTAGTATTAGCAATCTATAATGCATCAAATATGATGGATTAAACTCTTATGAGTCTTGAATAAATATGCGTGAATATCGGTTAACCTAAAGTATCCATTGTATATATATATATATGTATGTACAATTGCATTTTATATATATTTAATCATCTCTACGTCTTGTAAGGATTTCGTATGACACGAGATTAGATAACTTCATATATGTTTCTATTATCTTTGCTCATATGAATACATTCCCAAAGTTGTTTTTCTTTATGCGATAGCTCACGTTATTACCAATTTACGCATTCATTCATGACGATTGGTAAACTAGTTAACATTTTATACATATTTGTAGCTCAACTCACACACAAGTTAATATATTATCATTATATTAATGTATATGGATGTCTAACGCACGGTTATACCTAACGTTCCCGTATCGCGTCCTAGAACTCACTTGATCCGACCCGCATCGCGTTGACTGTCCATTGACCAGTTTGACCAGCTTTGACCAAGGTTTAACCTAACCAAAACACATCAAGATTACATGCAACACTATTACATTGTTATCTTGCAACCAAACGCAACCATAACCGCACTATACATTACCAAACACCTCGGTTGAGCCTTCTACCACCATAGTCCATCACTTGCAGCCACTGTCCACCATGGTTAGCCACTGGCCGCCGCCGGCTGCCCCTTGGCCGGCCAGAATCCTCGCCGGATCTAACCCAACGTACCCAAATCTTGAAGATCTCGTCTAGAATCCGACATGCAACCACTACAACAACATCAAACAGCTCTATTTCACCTCAAACAGCAGCAATCACCATAACTACCATTGGTCCATACCTCCAGCCAGTATTGCCAAGGCCGCCCGCCACAGAATCGCCCAAAATCCTAGCCGCAGCCACCTTCATCAGTCCATAACTTTCAAACTGCCACGAATTAGACAACGCAGCTACCACCATTGGAAAGATCTCGTCGAGAGGATGAAGAGCATGGGTGGCACTCGCCGCCACTCGCCGCTAGTCGCCGGCTCCGGCGGCCGGAACCCCGTCGGAACCCTAGCCGCCACCCCCTTTCTCCCTTCATATCTCCCACGTCATTATGAATCAGGAGAAAGCACCACCACCATCGTGATAAGGGCATTGACTTTAGTGGGGGTAGGCCGAGACTTCGCCGGACACCGTCGCCGCCGCCGCGGCACCACCGCTCCGCCGCCGCGGCTTCGCCGTGGAGCCTCCAGCTCCGGCGGTTGCGGCTTCTGCAGCCTCTTGAGAGCATTTTGTTTTGTTATAAGGTTTGCAAATGAGAAAATGGTGGAAAAATTGTTTAAATACCTAGGGTTTTTAAGTGGGTTTCTTTTAAAAATCGCGTATACGCACCGCGATCTTCGTTATCGCGTATCGGACGGTCTTTTGGATAAAATCTCGTTAGAAGACCTATAATAGATATATCAAATTACTTCTGCATGAATTAAAACAATTCGTTGTATTTATCGTCAAATCCTCGGGTTTGACCTAATCTCAGGCCGGTTCTCGCAGCGGTCGCGTCACGAGACATATTTGCTCTGGGTAGCGTCTCACTATTAAATTTAGAATATTAATAGATATAACAATAAGATAAATATTTACGATGTTATAGGGCTCGATTGGCGTATTAGATATCAGTAAAATGCCGACGTATCCAGTATTCGCGTCTTTCCGACGTATCACAGTTGATTATGCACGTTTGATTTAGAATATTTTAGGAAACATCATTTACAATACGAATCATGATTAAATGAATTTAGTTGGATATCAAGCCATTATAAGGAAATTCCGATGTAACTTAAACGTTAGCACACGTTAGATTATCAAACTTTACCTGGTATGGGATTTGAATATGTTTTTAGTTTGGATTTCTTATCATAGTCGCTTCGAATCACATATCAATTCATTATTTTATGATCACTTATTTATTTAGATGGTAAATGTGTATTGGGCCTTAAATGAGCCTGAAATATTAGTTCTTATCTAAGTTTACTTTGATAAGTCCAAATCAATTCGGGCCTTTATTGGGCCCTATAGTACTTTGAGATTTCTTATTGGGCTAAATTTCTGGGGTGTTAAATGATTTGATGGATTTTTGAGGTAGTAGTGTTCGATGTTTGTTATGGAATGCACTTGATGAGTTTCAGGCACGATTATATTGACTTTAGGCCTCATTCGTGTGGTTTCCTGTTTGGTTGGTTTCGATTTGTAGAACAGATACTATTTCCAATTTATGATTGATTAGTGTGATTCCAATGATCCTTAAAATCAATTATAATCAGATTGGTTCACAAGTGTGTTAAGAAAGCTTGATAATCAAAACTCTATAGCATTGGAGTTTGCTACGAAAGGCAAAACACTATCAATGTGAGAACTATTATTGTTTAATGTTTTTGTATTACTAGTTCCTTTCTATTTGTTTAGTTAAGCTTTCGTCACTACTTTGATACACCAATCTATAGTTGCATCATTTTACTTAAAATACAAGTAATTCTTATTTACTTAATCATGTTACCTTGCTTTGACTTGTTTTTCATCGATCACACTTTGCGTTTCTTGGTTAAAGTTTGAATACTTTCATTACGTTAGTGTATTTGATAATTAATTCTTATTGAGTGAATACGAGTAGTTTCTTGTTTCTTTACACCTGGTTTCCTTGCTTAGATGGTTAAAAAGTATTCTTTCAATCAATAGTGGTCATTTTAAATGGTTCGGTGGATTTTTGAGGTAGTTGTGTTCGAAGTTGGTTATGGAATGCACTCTATGAGTTTCAGGCACGATTGTATTGATTTCAGGCCTCATTCGTGCAGTTTCCTGTTTGGTTTTGGTTTCGATTTGTACAACAAATACTATTTACAATTTATGATTGATTAGTGTGATTCCAATGATCCTTATAATCAATTCTAACAGACTGGTTCACAAGTGTGTTAAGAAAGCTTGATAATCAAAACTCCATAGAATTGGAGCTTGTTACGAAAGGTAAAACACTATCAATGCGAGAACTATTGTTGTTTAATGTTTTTGCTTTACTAATTCCTTTTCTATTTATTTAGTTAAGCTTTCATCACTACTTTGATACACCAATCTGTAGTTGCATTATTTAACTGAAAATACAAGTAATTCTTATTTACTTAATCGTTTTACCTTGCTTTGACTTTTTTTCATCGATCACGCTTTGCGTTTCTTGGTTAAAGTTCGAATACTTTCATTACATTAGTGAATTTGATAATCAATTCTTTTTGAATGAATACGAGTAGTTTCTTGTTTCTTTACACCCACTTTCCTTGCTTAGATGGTTATCAAGTATTCTTTGAATCAATAGTGGTCATTTTAAATGGGTCGGTGGATTTTGAGGTAGTTGTGTTCGAAGTTGGTTATGTAATGCTCTCTATGAGTTTCAGGCACGATTGTATTGATTTCAGGCCTCATTCGTGCGATTTCCTGTTTGGTTTTGGTTTCGATTTGTACAATAGATACTATTTCCAATTTATGATTGATTAGTGTGATTCCAATGATCCTTATAATCAATTCTAACAGATTGGTTCACAAGTGTGTTAAGAAGGCTTGATAATCAAAACTCCATAGCGTTGGAGCTTGTTATGAAAAGCAAAGCACTATCAATGCGAGAACTATTGTTGTTTAATGTTTTTGCATTACTAGTTCATTTTCTATTTTGTTTAGTTAAGCTTTCATCACTACTTTGATACGCCAATCTATAGTTGCATGATTTTACTTAAAATACAAGTAATTCTAAATTACTTAATCGTGTTACCTTGCTCTGACTTTTTTTTCATCGATCACGCTTTGTGTTTCTTGTTTATAGTTTGAATACTTTCATTCTATTAGTGTAATTTAATAATCAATTCTTTTTTAGTAAATACTAGAAGTTTCTTGTTGCTTTACACTCGCTTTCCTTGCCTAGATGGTTATAAAGTATTCTTTGTATTAATAGTTGTCATATTAAATGATTTAGTGATTTCTTAGGTAGTAGTGTTCGAAGTTGGTTATGGAATGATCTCGATGAGTTTCGGGCATGGTTGTATTAGTTTTAGGGCTCATTCGTGTGGTTTCGTGTTCGGTATTGGTTTCAGTATGTACAATAGATACTATTTCCTATTTATGATTGATTAGTATGATTCCAATGATCCTTATAATCAAGTATAATCAGATTGGTTCACAAGTGTGTTAAGAAAGCTTGATAATCAAAACTCCATAGCGTTGGAGCTTGTTACGAAAGTCAAAACATTATCAATGCAAGAACTATTGTTGTTTAATGTTTTTGTATTACTAGTTCCTTTTCTATTTATTTACTTAAGCTTTTGTCACTACTTTGATACACCAATCTGTAGTTGCATGATTTTACTTAAAATACAAGTAATTCTTATTTACTAAATCGTGTTATCTTGCTTTGCCTTCTTTTTCATCGATCATGCTTTGCATTTCTTGGTTAAAGTTTGAATACTTTCATTCCGTTAGTGTATTTGATAATCGATTCTTTTTTAGTAAATACGAGTAGTTTCTTGTTTGTTTACACCCAGTTTCCTTGCTTAAATGTTTATAAAGTATTCTTTGAATAAATAGTGGTCATTTTAAATGATTCGCTGGATTTTTGAGGTAGTGGTGTTCGAAGTTGGTTATGGAATTCTCTCGATGAGTTTCGGGCACGATTGTATTGATTTTAGACCTCATTCGTGTGGTTTCTTGTTTGGTTTTGGTTTTGATTTGTACAACAAATACTATTTCCCAGTTTATGATTGATTAGTATGATTCCAATGATCCTTATAATCAATTATAATCAGATTGGTTAACAAGTTTGTTAAGAAAGCTTGATAATCAAAACTCCATAGCATTGGAGCTTGTAACGAAAGGCAAAACACTATCAATGCGAGAACTTTTGTTGTTTAATGTTTTTGCATTACTAGTTCCTTTTCTATTTATTTAGTTAAGCTTAGTCACTACTTTGATACACCAATCTGTAGTTGCATGATTTTACTTAAAATACAAGTAATTCTAATTTACTTAATCGTGTTACCTTCCTCTGACTTCTTTTTCATCGATCACGCTTTGCGTTTCTTGTTTATAGTTTGAATACTTTCATTCTATTGGTGTGATTTGATAATCAATTCTTTTTGAGTAAATACTAGAAGTTTCTTGTTTCTTTACACTCGGTTTCCTTGCCTAGATGGTTATAAAGTATTCTTTGTATCAATAGTTGTCATATTAAATGATTTGGTGATTTCTTAGGTAGTAGTGTTTGAAGTTGGTTATGGAATGATCTCGATGAGTTTCGAGCACGATTGTATTGGTTTTAGGGCTCATTCGTGTGGTTTTGTGTTCGGTATTGGTTTCGATTTGTACAATAGATAGTATTTTCTATTTATGATTGTATTGGTTTTAGGGCTCATTGGTATTGATTCCAATAATCTTATAATCGATTATAATCAGATTGGTTCACAAGTGTGTTAAGAAAGCTTGATAATCTAAACTCCATAGCATTGGAGCTTGTTACGAATGGCAAAACACTATCAATGCGAGAACTATTGTTGTTTAAAGTTTTTGTATTACTAGTTCCTTTTCTATTTATTTAGTTAAGCTTTCGTCACTGTTTTGATACACCAATCTGTAGTTGCATGATTTTACTTAAAATACAAGTAATTCTTATTTACTTAATCGTGTTACTTTGATTTGACTTCTTTGTCATCGATCACGCTTTGCATTTCTTATTTAAAGTTTGAATACTTTCATTCTGTTAGTGTAATTTGATAATTGATTCTTTTTGAGTGAACACGAGTAGTTTCTCATTTCTTTACGCACGGTTTCCTTGCCTATATGGTTATAAAGTATTCTTTGAATCAATAATTTTCATTTTAAATGATTCAGTGGATTTTTGTGGTAGTAGTGTTCGAAGTTGGTTATGGAATGCTCTTGATGAGTTTCGGGCATGATTGTATTGATTTTAGGCCTCATTCGTGTGGTTTCCTGTTTGGTTTTGGTTTTGATTTGTACAACAATTACTATTTCCCATTTATGATTGATTAATGTGATTCCAATGATCCTTATAATCTGATATGATTAGATTGGTTCATAATTGTGTTAAGAAAGCTTGATAATCAAAACTCCATAGCATTTGAGCTTGTTACAAAAAGCAAAATTCTATCGATGCGAGAACTATTGTTGTTTAATGTGTTGTATAACTAGTTCCTTTTCTATTTATTTAGTTAAGCTTTCGTGAATACTTTGATACACCAATCTGTAGTTGCATGATTTTACTTAAAATACAAGTAATTCTAATTTACTTAATCGTGTTACCTTGCTTTGACTTCTTTTTCATTAATCACGCTTTGTGTTTCTTGTTTAAAGTTTGATACTTTCATTCCCTCAGTGTAATTTGATACGATTCTTTTTGAGTGAATACGAGTAGTTTCTCGTTTCTTTACACCCGGTTTCCTTTCCTAGATGGTTAAAAAGTATTCTTTGAATCAATAGTATTCATCTTATATGATTTGGTGGATTTTTAAGGTAGTAGTGTTCAAAATTGGTTATGGAATGTTCTCGATGAGTTTCGGACACGGTTATATTGATTTTAGGGCTCAATCGTGTGGTTTTATGTTCGGTATTGGTTTCGATTTGTACAACAGCTACTATTTTCAATTTATGATTGATTAGTGTGATTCCAATGATCCTTATAATCAATTCTAACAGATTGGTTCACAAGTGTGTTAAGAAAGCTTGATAATCAAAACTCCATTGCATTGGAGCTTGTTACGAAAGGCAAAACACTATCAATGCGAGAACTATTGTTGTTTAATGTTTTTGCATTACTAGTTCCTTTTCTGTTTATTTAGTTAAGCTTTCATCACTACTTTGATACACCAATATGTAGTTGCATCATTTTACTTAAAATACAAGTAATTCTTATTTACTTAATCGTGTTACCTAGCTTTAACTTCTTTTTTATCGATCACGCTTTGCGTTTCTTGGTTAAAGTTTGAATACTTTCATTTCGTTAGTGTATTTGATAATCGATTCTTTTTGAGTGAATACGAGTAGTTTCTTTTTTCTTTACACCCGGTTTTCTTGCATAGATGGTGTCATACCCCGGGCCCAGGTAGGGTGGGACGTCACAGATAGCAACAACATATGGCAGCGGAAACAACCATTACAAGAGCTCAAAGGAGAGAATATCACATGGCATTAAAAGATTTCAAAAGATACCAGGGATAGTAATAGATCCAGCCCCCAAATGAGTTATACAACCAACGTAGAAACAAATTGTATTTGCTCAACAGAAATGTAAAATTGTTCAAATTGTTCATTAAGTAAAATAAGCCAATGCCATGGTCACGGGGATAAGTTTAGGTCTTCATAACAGCTAGGATCTCTTCATAAATTACCTGAAACATGCTCAAAAGAAACATGCTCTAGGTGAATTCAAGTGCTTAATGTTTAAAAACAAAACGGACTTAACAAATCCTCATTTGATAAAAAAGAAATGAATCGTAGTTTCAACATCGTGGGAAAATCATAATCAACCCTGCACTCAGTCCCGGTTGGCCTTTTCTAAAGATGTGTTTAACCGGCTATTCCCGAAGGAAGAACTAAGCCCTAAACCAGTGTACCATACCTGCCCGGATGGTTCACCATAGTTTCTTAACAAAACATGTCACATGCCACAAATGACCCCTTAGGATCTCAGTGGGGTACCCTTCCTAGAAGGGAAGCCACTGTGTGTGGGGGATTCCCCAAATAGATCTATCCATATAAAACAAGCGGTTCACGAAAGAATTAATGATCATGATATAACTATCAGCAGGTAACCATAAATCCCACATACAATCACCAAGTAAAGCATAAATATAGTTCATAAATAACAGAGCATGTTTCACCCCAAAGCAGTAGTAAAAAGGGGATCACTAGAACTCACCTTAGGTGTTAAGCCAAAAATAACTCTTCGTGTGCCGGGAATGTCTCAAGTCTAGCACCCTAACATGAATATATTAAGTGATAAGCTACTGGTCTAAAATTATTTAAGGTGCAACAAGTGTGTCAAAAATTTAGTTGTCGGATAAGGCTTTGATTTCGTGAGGGTTTGTATAAAAAGTTTCCTTTTATGGCAAGTCATGGTTTCCCATATAATTTAGGATTTTACATCATTAAGTTAAGGATATAGGGTAAATATGCTGTTCAAGTGATTATTAGTCTCATAAGAGTCGGTTATAAAGTTTGGTAAAATTTTACAGTTTAGTCCCTCAAGTTTCAAAATTGATAGTTTCTACCCTCAAGTTTGGTTTCTTACACTTTATGACAATTAAGACCAACAATCAGGTTCTTAGAGTAAAAATTGACTTATAGAGTAAGTGTTCCAAATTTCCAGAATATGGATCCGGTTTAAAACCTACGCGTTTAACGTTCCCGGTTGCGGTAAAACCGGAGAGTTTTAACAGTTTATAAAGGATTTTCCTAAATTTGAGTCTTGGACCAGTAGGTATCATCTTAAGGTCATTTTTATAAGTTTCAAGTCCTTTAATCGTGAATTTTGCCTCTAATAGTCGAAAGCCTCGTTTTTACGTTTAACCCGTTAAAATGCTTTTTTAACTGAATTTGACAATTTAAAAGCTTATTTGACCAATATTTCAAATCCTTTGGGTCTTTTAAAACTTAAATTGCTGATATGACATGGTTTTTATAAATCTTAGCTTTAAACTCCTTTTTCTTGGATTTTTCTCAAAAACGTCACCCGGTTAGTCCCCGTTTCTAGTTAAAACGCCATTTAATTTATCCTTTTGACCATTTAAATTACCCATTGACTCCAGAACACTTTATTAACCATTATTAAGCCTGGAATACTTTTTAAGATGGTTAATATCCACGTTTTATTATTTTTAAAGTTGTTTTACCATGTTTCGGGTCCCGAAAATGACTAAAGTGGGTCTAATCTTAACATGTCTTTAATTTCCAGAGATTAAACATTTATCACACACTTAATATTCATCAAAACTTTCTGAAATCATGTCCCAAACTCACGGCTAGGTCACCCAACACAACAATGAACCATCAATTTAGTGATTTAGCCATAACCGACCATAACACATGTGTAAATTAACATGCGTTTAAACATTACCAAAACCTTATTTAACTTTAATATCAGATTATTAAGGTGCTCCTAAGTCGTTCATGTGCAGGTTATGAACCTTGGTTGAGAAGGTTTTCAAACAAGTGCTTAAATAGTGTTATTTCATGTAGAAAGAAGGTTTTCAAGGTGTAGCCCGTGCAATAACCACATGTTCGAGTTATATAACATTTTGTAACTTTCAAAACAGCTTATTAGGAGTCCATTAAACCATTAGCAAGCAGATTACAAGTTTTGCTTTCAAGGGTTACAAGATTTACAAGTTAGATGGTGCAAAACACGCAAAAAGAGGGTTTTCATGGTGGAAATCGCTTTCCACCTCAAGAATGACCAATATAACGTGTGAGATACCTTTTGTGACGTTGACAGCTCCTCAAGAATAAGATGATGGTGTCGGGTTTCTGGTACAACAGAGAGAGGAGGTGTTTTTAAAAGAAAAGTGAAGAAAACACATGAAATGACCATTTTTGGGTGACATGAAGCTTACACTTGGTATTGTTCACGTTTTGGAGAGTGTAGATGGTCAAGAATGGTCTGGACTTCCTTGGAAAAGGCTGGAGAACTCGAAAAAGTGCTGTAGGATCTCGGACTTGCAATAATCAACCACCAATCTTCACAAAATGGCACCTTCTCGCTTGTTTGAGCTTGGCCGATGGATGTATGGTGTTGTTCTTCGAATATGGGGCTGCAATGGTGTTCAAAACTGTGGTGTGTGTGTGTTTTTCTAGAGAGAAACCGAGAGAAGAGAGTGAGGGAGTGAGAGAGGTGGAAATGCTTGCATGAATGAGGAGTGGAGGGTTGAAGGTGGTGGTGTGTAGTGGTGTAGAAGTGTGGTGATTGGGGGAGAGGGGGGCGGCCGAGATTTGGCTTTTTGTGGGGGTTAATATTTAAATTTTAATTGTAAAATAATTATTAAGTGGTATAATTTTGTAGTGTAGTGTAGTATTTAGATGGTAAGAGTTTTTAGTTAGTTGATGTGTCTTGTGCATGATTATGCATGCATTAGCCGAAAATTAATGTGTGTAAGCACACATTTTTAATTGTTTCAATAATAAATTAATTTCATAGTAAGGGTGACTAATTGACTTTCCTAGAACACTAAGTTCAAAAAGGTAAAACTCAGATTAACTAAAAGACGGGTAATGATGCAAGTAGATTAGGGTTAGAATAACGACCTGGAGGTCGGTTGTCACATTCTCCCACCGTTTAGGAAATTTCGTCTCAAATTTTAGCTTCGATTAGAATCTGAATGGGTGGGTTTGAAGAGCTGTGGATAATTTTTCCTCATCTCATCTTCACGTTCCCAAGTGATTTCAAGTCCTTGTTTTGAGTTCCATCTAACCTTGACCTTGGGTATGCGGCTCCGCCTGAGTTGCTTGACCAAGTGGTCCGTGATTTCCATGGGCTCCTCCACGAAGTTCAGCTTGTCATTGATTCTTTCTTCATTAAACGGTAGCTCTAGGGTTTTGTCTACCATGCACTTCTTCAAGTTCGACACATGAAAGGTGTCGTGTATGTAGCTCAACCTCTGAGGTAGTTTCAATTTGTAAGCCACAGGGCCAATTCTTGCCAGTATTTCGAATGGTCCAATGTATCTCGGGCTTAACTTTCCTCTCTTTCCGAACCTCACGGTTCCCTTCCATGGTGCTACCTTTAGCATTACTCTGTCACCCACTTAAAACTCTAAAGGTTTCTGTCTCCTATCAGCGTACTTCTTCTTCCGGTCTCTGGCTGCCCTTAGTCGTTCCTTAATTTTAAAAATCTTATCAGTGGTCTCCAACACGATGTCGGGTCCCATTACTTGGCTATCACCGATCTCATTCCAGCTCAATGGTGATCGGCATTTCCTGCCGTATAGAGCCTCATACGAAGCTGCCTTGATACTTGCGTGGTAACTATTATTATAGGCGAATTCCACCAAAGGGAGATGGTTGTCCCAGTTTCCACCAAAGTCAATCACGCAAGCTCTTAACATATCCTCCAACGTTTGAATGGTCCTTTCGCTCTGACCGTCGGTTTATGGGTGGTACGCGGTGCTTAGATCCAAACGGGTTCCTAAAGCCTGCTGGAATGATTTCCTGAAACGAGAAGTGAAACGGCTATCACGGTCGGAGATGATCGACAAAGGCACTCCATGCCTAGTTACTATCTCGTCGACATATAGTTGGGCCAATTTTATCAAGTCGTAGTCTTATCGAATTGGCAAAAAGTGAGCTGACTTCGTTAGCCTATCCACTATCACCCAAATAACATCATGGCCTCTAAACGTTCTGGGTAACTTTGTAACACAATCCATCATGACGTTACCCCATTTCCATTCTGGGATTTCGGGCTGTTGTAACGTACGATTTTTGATTTTCAGCTTTTACCATGGCATAGGTTAGACATCTCCCAACATAATTAGCGATTGATTTCTTGATTCCAGGCCACCAGAAAAGTGCCTTTAGATCCTGGTACATTTTATCACTTCCAGGATGAACCGAGTACCTAGACTTGTGGGCTTCATCGAGGATTACCTCTCGAATTCCCTCGTGCTTCGGCACCCATGTTCTCCCTTCGTACTTGTATGTACCATCGTCCCCTGTCTCAAATCGCTTTTCCATTCCGGTTAACCCTTCTTCTTTTAACCTTTCTTCCTTTAATGCTTTGTTTTGAGCTTCTTTCAGTTTTGCGATAAAGTTGGTATACACACTCATCCTTAAGGCTCGTACACAAAGAGGCTTTTTTCTCTCCTTTCTGCTCAAAGCATCTGCCACAACATTGGCCTTACCGAGATAAGGTAACGGATTTCGCACTCGTAGTCATTTAACAGCTCGACCCATCTTCTCTGACGCATGTTTAGCATCTTTTTGTCAAGAATGTGTTGCAAACTTCTATGGTCAGTGTAGATGATGCACTTCATGCCACAGAGGTAGTGCCTCCACATTTTGAGAGCAAACACCACGGAACCCAATTCCAGATCATGCGTCGTATAGTTCTTCTCATGATCGTTCAGCAGTCTAGATGCATAAGCAATTACCTTGTTGCGTTGCATCGGTACACATCCTAGTCCTTGACGCGAAGCATCACAATAGACCACGAAATCTTCTACTCCTTCTGGAAGAGCAAGGATAGGTGCACTTCACAACTTCTCCTTAAGCATTTCAAACGCCTCATTCTGCTCTCGTTCCCACACAAAGGTTGTGTTCTTCCTAGTTAGTGCGGTCAAGGGTTGCACTATGCGCGAGAAGTCCTTTATAAACTGTCGGTAGTATCCGGCCAGCCCTAAGAATTGCCTTATCTCCGTGGGAGTTTCAGGAATCTTCCAATCCTTTATAGCCTCAATCTTGGAAGGGTCGACTTGAATCTTATTCTCATTTACCACATGCCCTAAGAATTGACTCTTACGCATCCAGAATTCACATTTAGAGAATTTGGCATATAGTTGTTCATTCTTGAGTAATTCAAGAATTAGCCTGAGATGCTTCTCGTGCTCGTCCTTACTACGGGAGTAGATCAGTATGTCGTTGATAAACACGAGCACAAACTTGTCGAGATAGGGGCGACAAACGCGGTTCATGAGGTCCATGAACACTGCTGGTGCATTAGTCAGTCCAAAGGGCATGACTAAATACTCATAGCGTCCATACCTAGTTCGGAAGGCCGTTTTGGGTATGTCCTCTTCTCTTATCTTCAGTTGTGGTAACCTGACCTCAAATCTATTTTGGAGAAATAACTTGCTCCTTGCAGTTGATCAAATAGGTCATCTATTCTCGGAAGAGGGTAACAGTTGTTTATGGTCAGCTTGTCAGTTCTCTGTAATCAATGCACATTCACAGGGTTTCGTCTTTCTTTTTCACTAACAGTACCAGGGCACCCCATGGAGAGACACTCAGACGTATGAATCCCTTGTCAAGTAGTTCTTGAATTTGCGCCATCAGTTCCTTCATTTCAGGTGGGGCGAGTCGGTACGGTGCCTTGGCTACTGGTGCAGCACCAGGCAGCAAATCTATCTGGAATTCAAGTTGTCGATTCGGGGGGAGTCCCGATAGGTCTTCTGGAAACACTTCTGGGTATTCAGAAACCACGGGGATATCTAAAATTTTCTTCTCCTCTTGGGTCTTCATCACATAAACTATGAAAGCTGGGCATCCCTTCATTAAGGTCTTGGTAGCTTTTAAGTGGGATACCATGGGGTATAGGGTGTTACTCCTTTCGCCTTGTACCACTAACACTTCCTTGTCGCTCAACGGTATCTTGAGTAGGCGCTCATCACATACGATTTCGACTCTATGCTTAGCTAGCCAGTCCATACCAACAACCACATCGAATCCTCCTAACTTAATGGGCATCAGATTTATCCTAAATGTATTTCCTTTTAGGTTCAGCGAGCAATCCTTGATGACTTTGTTAGTTTCTAAAATGTTGTCGTCAGCTAATTCTACAGTAAACGTATCGGTTAAGGTACACGCGTCTAAGTCAATCAAAGGCCTAAAAGTACTAGAGACAAAACTAGCAGTCGCTCCAGTATCAAACAGAACAGTAGCAGGATGGTTGTTTACAAGGAACGTACCGTTAACCACATCAGGTTCCCTACGAGCTCCAGCTGGGTCCATAACGAATGCTCTTCCCTTTGGCTTGTTGTGCTTGGCATCCTTGTCTCTACCCAGCTTAGGACACTTGTTCCTCATATGCCTTGGATCCCCACATTCATAGCATTGTTTTCCTGGTGCGTAAGTACAGTCCTTGATTAAATGACATGTTCTCTTGCATCTGAAACAGGGCATCGGGTTACATTCCCCTTGATGGTGTAGTTTGCAATTGTTGCAAAATGGGCTTGTTCCCGAGTACAGTCTCCGGGTCTTGCTTCCCTGATCATCGCGCCTCGCACCTTCAGAACTCTTCCTACCTCACCCGCTACTACTTCCAACCGCTCTCTTTACTTCAAACCACTTTCTTTTCTCACCAACAGACTTCCTCTTCTCATCAGCCCTAGCTTGCTCAGTCCATCCAGCCCTAACTAAGTCATTAGTCAAACTGCTGGTAAGGTCAACCGCAGCTTGTAGGGTTAAAGGCTGGGAGGAACGGACCATTCCCCTAACTCTTGGGTGTAGCCCCTAGATGAATCATGCTACACCTTTAGATTCGGGTGTCACCAGATGGGGAACCAGTCGGGATAAGGCTAAGAGACGACTGATATACTCCGTGTAGTTGGGACCTTTCATTTCCAGACTTAGGAATTTTGCCTCTAGTTTCTCGAGTTGATTGATGGGGCAATACTTGCTGGTCATCAGTTCCCTGAATTCGGTTCAACTCATTCGGTTAGCCACATTTCTTCCACGGGTTTGAGTAATCGACTTTCACCATTCAAGAGCCGATCCCTTGAGGGATTGGGATGCGAACCTCACCATATGATCCATCTTGCACTCGCTAATGTCCAAGATTTTTTTCATTTCATCAATCCATCTGTATGTCTCTATAGCATCCTCGGTGCCATAGAAGTCCTTGGGCTTACATGCCATGAAGGTCTTATAGGAGCATCCGTTCTTTAACGCCTCGGCTTCCTCGTCGTGGCCCTCGTCGTTCCCTGGCCGATCATTACCATTAGTATTACTCCAATCAGCATTGATCTGAGCGATAATGATCGGGATGGCATTAGCAAGTTGTTGTGCTATGAGGTTAGCAATTCTCTCATCATTTTCTTGATTAGCATTTTCCCTGCGGGGAGTTCCTGGTGGGGTAGGTTGGTTTCCAGTTTGCCTGGCTTCCTCACGGCGGCCCCTAGTGGCTCCTCGTCGCCCAAATCGTGTTCCTCTCCGATTCGGCATTCTGATAGTATCACAAATAGATTCGTTTAACATCTCAAAATTTGTTTCGAATAGCTCATGCATCAATACCCTATTACACCTTGCCTCGGGAAGAGGGATCATGGTGTGTATATATATACAACCCACTAAGTGATTCTTACAAGGTCCAATTCAAAGCATATCATAACAGTTAGACAATCAATCAGCAAGGGGCACGGACCAATTACAAAGCACAACACAACATATTGCAATTCAATATAAATAGTCCAATAACCTAGCATCCAAACAAACAGTTCATAGTTAAATAAAGATAGTAGTATCATCCTGCAAAGTTGAATCAGAGTCAAGCTCTTACAAGTTGGAAGGTGCCATCACCCCCATGATAATAATAATAATAATAATAATAATAGTATCTAATAATAATTGAAATAGTTTCCCTCAACTGTTTAAAGACAGATAATTCCGCTTCTTACCCCTGCTCTCACATCCAGTTTTTCTTCAGCCATCCAAACCATCCTGAGCTCTTCTTTCTCTATTCCTATACCAACCGCTGCACCCCATGCGTAGCCATCATAGCCTGGAATTGAGCAGAGTGGGAGGTCCGGGTGGCGTGCTGAAGAGTCAACTCGTGATGACGAACGGTCTTCAAGATTTCATCTAGTGTTGCATCAGAGGGTCCTACGTCGCTTGCCCGGCGGCTCGACTGGGAGTACCTATCACCAGCCAGTACGCTAGGGCCGTCATACATGATGTGCCTCGGTGGCATCAGGTGTTCATCACGTGTGTCAAACAGCGGAGGTGGCGGTATCGGAGTCCTAACAGGTGGTGGAGGAGGTGGCATCCTAAAGGAGACTGAGGGTCCTGGCCTAACACTCTTGCGTGGACGGGTGATAACACGTGCACCCCTATTCCCTATAGGTGGGATGGGTGAGTGGGTAGAAGCAGCTACGTGAGGAGAGTGGGACCGCGTCCGGCTCCTGGAAGGTGATGTGGAAGGAGAGTCCTCAGAAGCTTCAGTGTTATCTGACGTGACGGATATCCATCCTGGATGTCCGCACCTCCGGAAATATGCCTCATACTCTGTCTAAGGCTTCGCCCTTCCTAGGGTCCCAATAGGAGTGGTCTCATTATCAGGGTGAGCAGGCGCCTTACCTTTATCAGCCATAGCCGTTGTGTCCTGTAAGGAATACATCATGAGTAATTTGGTTTCTCATAGCTCATGATTATAATAATAGTACTAGTAATAGTAGTGATGGTAGTAGCATCTGTTATTCTAACATATCATTGTCCGTGTTACCCAAATCAATAGTCTCTTTAAATTGTATCGGATAACATAGTTCATCATAGAAATCATTTGAATCCCCTTTTTAAAATAAGTTTCAAAATCATCAATGTTAATCAGAAAAAGTCCAACCATTACCTAAAGGTCCGTGATGGAAATTACGCGTCTGGTAAATTCATGATTACGTTGATCAAGTGTAATCATTAATTTACCCAACCGATCATCCCAACACTTCCCACAAGGACAGTCCTAGGGTATTAGGGTTGTAGCCTAGGGTCTACTATGGTATTCCCGACTTCTCTACAACCTTTGGCTCTGATATCAATCTGTCACACCCCGGGCCCAGGTAGGGTGGGACGTCACAGACTAGCAACAACATATGGCAACGGAAACAACCATTACAAGAGCTCAAAGGAGAGAATATCACATGGCATTAAAAGTTTACTAAAGATACCAGGGCTAGAAACAGATCCAGCCCCCAAATGAGTTATACAACCAACGTAGAAACAAATTGTATTTGCTCAACAGAAATATAAAATGTTCAAATTGTTCATTAAGTAAAATAAGCCAATGCCATGGTCACGGGGATAAGTCTAGGTCTTCCCAACAGCTAGGATCTCTTCATAAATTACCTGAAACATTCTCAAAAGAAATTTGGGTCAACTAAAAAGTTGGTGAATTCAAGTGCTTAAAGTTTAAAAACAAAACAGACTTAACAAATCCTCATTTGATAAAAAATAAATGAATCGTAGTTTCAACATCGTGGGAGAATCATAATCAACCCTGCACTCAGTCCCGGTTGGCCTCTTCTAAAGTTGTGTTTAACCGGCTATTCCCGAAGGAAGAACTGAGCCCCAAACCAGTGTACCATACCTGCCCGGATGGTTCACCATAGTTTCTTAACAAAACCTGTCACATGCCACAAACGACCCCTCAGGATCTCAGTGGGGTACCCTTCTTAGAACGGAAGCCACTATGTGTGGAGGATTCCCCAAATAGATCTATCCATATAAAACAAGCGGTTCACGAAAGAACTAATGATCATGATATAAGTATCAGCAGGTAACCATAAATCCCACATACAATCACCAAGTCAAGCACAAATATAGTTCATAAATAACAGAGCATGTTTCACCCCAAAGCAGTAGTAAAAAGGGGATCACTAGAACTCACCTTAGGTGTTAAGCCAAAAATAACTCTTCGTGTGCCGGGAATGTCTCAAGTCTAGCACCCTAACATGAATATATTAAGTGATAAGCTACTGCTCTAAACTTATTTAAGGTGCAACAAGTGTGTCAAAAATTTAGTTGTCGGATAAAGCTTTGATTCCGTGAGGGTTTGTATAAAAAGTTTCCTTTTATGGCAAGTCATGGTTTCCCATATAATTTAGGATTTTACATCATTAAGTTAAGGATATAGGGTAAATATGCTGTTCAAGTGATTATTAGTCTCATAAGAGTCGGTTATAAAGTTTGGTAAAATTTTACAGTTTAGTCCCTCAAGTTTCAAAATTGACAGTTTCTACCCTCAAGTTTGGTTTTTTACACTTTATGACAATTAAGACCAACAATCAGGTTTTTAGAGTAAAAATTGACTTATTATTGAGTAAGTGTTCCAAATTTCCAGAATATGGATCCGGTTTAAAACCTACGCGTTTAACGTTCCCGGTTGCGGTAAAACCGGAGAGTTTTAACAGTTAATTAAGGATTTTCCTAAATTTGAGTCTTGGACCAGTAGGTATCATCTTATGGACATTATTATAAGTTTCAAGTCCTTTAATTGTGAATTTTGCCTCTAATAGCTGAAGGCCTCGTTTTTACGTTTGACACGTTAAAACGCGTTTTCAACTGAATTTGACCATTTAAAAGCTTATTTGACCAATATTTCAAATCCTTTTGGTCTTTTAACACTTAAATTGCTGAAATGACATGGTTTTTATAAATCTTAGCTTTAAACTCCTTTTTCTTGAATTTTTCTCAAAAACGTCACCCGGTTAGTACCCGTTTCTAGTTAAATCGCCATTTAATTTATCCTTTTGACCATTTAAATTACCCATTGACTCCAGAACACTTTATTAACCATTATTAAGCCTGGAATACTTTTTAAGATGGTTAAAATCCACGTTTTATTATTTTTAAAGTTGTTTTACCATGTTTCGGGTCCCGAAAATGACTAAAGTGGGTCTAATCTTAACATGTCTTTAATTTCCCGAGATTAACCATTTATCACACATTAATATTCATAAAAACTTTCTGAAATCATGTCCCAAACTCACGGCTAGGTCACCCAACACAACAATGAACCATCAACTTAGTGATTTAGCCATAACCGACCATAACACATGTGTAAATCCTTATAACATGCGTTTAAACATTACCAAAACATTATTTAACTTTAATATCAAATTATTAAGGTGTTCCAAAGTCGTTCATGTGCAGGTTATGAACCTTGGTTGAGAGGGTTTCCAAACAAGTGCTTAAATAATGTTATTTCATGTAGAAAGAAGGTTTTCAAGGTGTAGCCCGTGCAATAACCACATGTTCGAGTTATATAACCTTTTGTAACTTTCAAAACAGCTCATTAGGAGTCCATTAAACCATTAGCAAGCAGATTACAAGTTTTGCTTTCAAGGGTTACAAGATTTACAAGTTAGATGGTGCAAAACACGCAAAAAGAGGGTTTTCATGGTGGAAATCGCTTTCCACCTCAAGAATGACCCATATAACGTGTGAGATACCTTTTGTGACGTTGACAGCTCCTCAAGAATAAGATGATGGTGTCGGGTTTCTGGTACAACAAAGAGAGGAGGTGTTTTTAAAAGAAAAGTTAAGAAAACACATGAAATGACCATTTTCGGGTGACATGAAGCTTACACTTGGTATTGTTCACGTTTTGGAGAGTGTAGATGGTCAAGAATGGTCTGGAATTCCTTGGAAAAGCCTGGGGAACTCGAACAAGTGCTGTAGGATCTCGGACTTGCAAGAATCAAGCACCAATCTTCACAAAATGGCACCTTTTCGCTTGTTTGAGCTTGGCCGATGGATGTATGGTGTTGTTCTTCGAATATGGGGCTGCAATGGTGTTCAAAACTGTGGTGTGTGTGTGTGTTTTTCTGGAGAGAAACCGAGAGAAGAGAGTGAGAGAGTGAGAGAGGTGGAAATGCTTGCATGAATGAGGAGTGGAGGGTTGAAGGTGGTGGTGTGTAGTGGTATAGAAGTGTGGTGATTGGGGGAGAGGGGGGCGGCCGAGATTTGGCTTTTTGTGGGGGTTAATATTTAAATTTTAGTTGTAAAATAATTATTAAGTGGTATAATTTTGTAGTGTAGTGTAAGCACACATTTTTAATTGTTTTAATAATAAATTGATTTTGTAGTAAGGGTGACTAATTGACTTTCCCGGAACACTAAGTTCAAAAAGGTAAAACTCAAATTAACTAAAAGTCACTAAAATCAAATAAAATCATAAAATGGAACAAATAGCAAAAGATGATTCCAAATTCACTAATAGAGTTAGATTGTTTCTATTATTAGATTAGGGTTAGAATAATGACCTGGAGGTTGGTTGTCACAGATGGTTATAAAGTATTTTTTGAATCAATAGTGGTCATTTAAATGATTCGGTTGATTTTTGAGGTAGTGGTGTTCGTAGTTGTTTATGGAATGCTCTCGATGAGTTTCGGGCACGGTTTTATTGATTTTAGGGCTTAATCGTGTGGTTTCGTGTTCGGTTTTGATTTCGATTTATACAACATATACTATTTCCCATTTATGATTTATTAGTGTGATTACAATGATCCTTATAATCAGATATGATCAGATTGGTTCACAAGTGTGTTAAGAAGGCTTGCTAATCAAAACTCCATAGCGTTGGAGCTTGTTACGAAAAGCAAAGCACTATCAATGTGAGAACTATTGTTGTTTATTGTTTTTGCATTACTAGTTCATTTTCTATTTATTTAGTTAAGCTTTCATCACTACTTTTTTTGGGTAAAGGGTTTTACCCGGTGCATTGTATTACTATAACCAACAAAGAGTACAAGTATTATGACTGAAATGCCATAGTAGTTTACGAATATGACATGCCATATACGAAACACCCACTAGACAATGCTAGACTCAAACAAAAACCCAACCACATAAGATACTCGAATGAAATCACAGGCTAGACTATTACATGAAAAGAACAAAACAAACTATTCCTCGTCTTCCTTTTCATATTTCAGCCCAATCTTCCATTTTGCCATCACGCCTTCGACACGAGAGTTACTTTTGAATTTGGTGGCAACCAATTTTAGGCGCACCGTTTCCTATATAATCTTCCGTAATTGATCCGAGCTTCTCTTGTCACTTCCAAACAACCGCATATTGCGTTCCTGCCACACAAAGTAAGAGGTAGCCGCAATAACCAGTTTTTGAATAATAACGCCAACCATTGAGGAGTTTTCTCTAGGGGTGATCCATGCCATAATATCCTCTAACTTAGCATCAATATGCCTCATATCAATCACGTCCCTAACCAAAAACCAAATCTATTTAGAGTAGGGGCATTCGAAAAAAAGGTGGTCATGAGAGTATTCTCCATGCATACATAACGAACAACATCTCATATTTTGGTTCCATTTTCGCATATGATCTTGGGTTTGTAATTTTCTTCTACATACCAACCACATGTGAAATGCGTCCCTTGGAATGCAATTAGAAAACAATACCGTTGTCGCCCAAGAAACTCTATTTCCCATAAGTCGGACAGTGTTCCAAGCCATATTAGAATCGAATGGAACATTCAAGCCTTCTATGTCACGCCAAACTGATCTATCCATAACATGTTCTTGAAGGTTATGAACTGGAATATTAACAAGGACTGGACAATTATCATACCATGGGGACACAACTCCTCATGTAGACTAAGAATTTTCCGCCATCTCCACGTAACACTGCCTCGGAGCGGCACATCCCAGAAGCTTTTCCTTCTGAGTATATTAGTATATATCCACTCAACCTATAGAGATTTCCTCCTCATTACAATGCTCCAAATGTGGGTCGATATTAAAGATTTATTAACATCTCCAATTTTTCGAATTCCCAACCCTCCTTCTAGCTTAGGCATACACACCGATTTCCAAGAAGCTTTGGATGCCGACTTTTGCCCCCATAAGAACTTCCTCATATGCTTTTCTAGATCTTTAACAACTCTCATCGGAAGGATGAAGACAGAGGCCCAATAAACGTGAATAGACGACGGAACCGAATTTATCAATTGTAGTCTTTCCGCGAATGAGAGATTTGTTCTTCAAATCATCAATTCTAGACTCCATTTTATCCACAAGAACTTTGCAATCCAAGTAATATAGCTTTTTGGAGATAAGAGGCACACCAAGGTATTTTACCGGGAGTTTGCCTTCTTCGAACATCATAAAGGACATGATTGCTTGTTTAGTCTCCTCTTTAACGTTGCAAAAGTACACCGTGCTCTTTTCAATGCTAGCAATCAATCCAGAGAGTTTCTCAAATTGCTTAAGACCTTCCATAACCAATCTACTAGACTCCACCTCTCCACGAGCAAAAATAAAGAGATCATCTACCAAATAAATATTAATAATACGTTGTGTTTCACATAGAGCATGAAATCTAAAATTGGAGTTATTCACCACTCTTTGCAGGATAAGAGATAATACTTCCATCACCAGGGTAAAAAGATATGGGGACATGGGGTCATCCTGTCGTAGAACTGGCTTTCCTTTAAAATACCTATGGAGATTACCATTGATATTAATAGAATAGGAAGCTGATGACACACACACCATGATCCATGAAATCATAATAGGATGGAACCCAAATTGCTCAAGAATATTCCTAAGGAAACTCCAATTCACCGTGTCATATGCCTTCTGGATATCAACTTTAAACGCACATCTCGGATGTCCCTTCTCAAGGTGGTAATTATGCATAATTTCTTGAGTAAGCATAATATTATCAGTTATGCGTCTACCCGGTATAAATGCAAATTGGTTTCGATTTGTACAACAGATATTAATTCCTATTCATGATTTATTAATGTGATTCCAATGATCCTTATAATCAATTATAATCTGATTGGTTCACAAGTGTGTTAAGAAAGCTTGATAATTAAAACTCCAAAGCATTGGAGCTTGTTACGAAAGGCAAAACATTATCAATGCGAGAACTATTGTTGCTTAAAGTTTTTGTATTACTAGTTCCTTTTCTTTTTGTTTAGTTAAGCTTTCGTCACTACTTTGATACACCAATTTGTAGTTGCAAGATTTTACTTAAAATACAAGTAATTTTTATTTACTTAATCGTGTTACCTTGCTTTGACTTCTTTTTCATCAATCACGCTTTGCGTTTCTTGTTTAAAGTTTGAATACTTTCATTCCTATAGTGTAATTTGATAATCGATTCTTTTTGAGTAAATACGAGTAGTTTCTCGTTTCTTTACACCCAGTTTCCTTTGCCTAGATGGTGATAAAGTATTCTTTGAATCAATAGTTTTCATTCTAAATGATTTGGTGGATTTTTGAGGTAGTAGTGTTTGAAGTTGGTTATGGAAGGTTCTCGATGAGTTTCAGGCACGGTTGTATTGATTTTAGGGTTCAATTGTGTGGTTTCGTGTTCGGTTTTGGTTTCGATTTGTACAACAGATACTATTTCCCATTTATGATTGATTAGTGTGATTACGATGATCCTTATAATTAGATATGATCAGATTGGTTCCCAAGTGTGTTAAGAAGGCTTGATAATCAAAACTCCATAGCATTGGAGCTTGTTACGAAAAGCAAAGCACTATCAATGCAAGAACTATTGTTGTTTAATGTTTTTGTATTACTAGTTCCTTTTCTATTTGTTTAGTTAAGCCTTCGTCACTACTTTGATACGCCAATCTGTAGTTGCATGATTTTACTTAAAATACAAGTAATTCTTATTTACTTAATCGTGTTACCTTGCTTTGACTTCTTTTTCATTGATCATGATTAGCGTTTCTTGTTTAAAGTTTGAATACTTTCATTCCGTTAGTGTATTTGATAATCGATTCTTTTTGAGTGAATACGAGTAGTTTCTTGTTTCATTACCCGGTTTCCATGCCTAGATGGTTATAAAGTGTTCTTTGAATCAATAGTTGTCATATTAAATGATTCGGTGGATTTCTGAGGTAGTAGTGTTCGAAGATGGTTATGGAATGCTCTCGATGAGTTTCGGGTACGATTGTATTGGTTTTAGGGCTCATTCGTGTGGATTCATGTTCGGTATTGGTTTCAATTTGTACAATAGATACTATTTCCTATTTATGATTGATTAGTGTGATTCCAATGATCCTTATATTCAATTATAATCAGATTGGTTCACAAGTGTGTTAAGAAAGCTTGATAATCAAAACTCCAAAGCGTTGGAGCTTGTTACGAAAGGCAAACATTATCAATGCAAGAACTATTGTTGTTTAAAATTTTTGTATTACTAGTTCCTTTTCTATTTATTTACTTAAGCTTTTGTCACTACTTTGATACACCAATCTGTAGTTGCATGATTTTACTTAAAATACAAGTAATTCTTATTTACTAAATCGTGTTATCTTGCTTTGCCTTCTTTTTAATCGATCACGCTTTGCGTTTTTTGGTTAAAGTTAGAATACTTTCATTCTGTAAGGCCCTGTTCTCGGGACGCCTACAGTTGGTCATTCATCGCATTCAAATTATATAATTACATTTTTCCTTTCATAAATCGTTGCAGCGGAAACATTAAAAACACAGTTTCATTCCATCAAAATACTTTTGCACAATAATACAATCGTTCCTTTAACAATATCATTTTACATTTATTACAAAAGCATTAAACATAAGGATGCCATCCAAAATACGTTGAGTAGCCGCCCCGTGCCATCCTCAGCAACATACCTGCCAACTGGAAACACATCAAAGTCAGCGTTGCTGAGTGAGTTCTAGTTTTATAATAAAACTTACTTTTCTTTCGTAAAACCGTTCTTTACTTTCTTTATAAAAACACTCGTTACATACATGCGATCACACATCATACGTACATACAGATAATATCATTATTATCTTCATCATTACGTTCGTTATAATCATCATTCATCATACATCGTTATCTTTCACTTCTTTCTAGATCCTGTTAGGCTTTACCCTCTTCATGGCACTCAGCCACGATTACTGAGGTCGAATGACCAGGATCCGTTTCGTACATTATTATGATATTTCGTTAACGTTCATTTCATACATTCGTTCTTTCGCTCATCTCTTTGCTCATTCCGTTAGTGTATTTGATAATCGATTCTTTTTTAGTAAATACGAGTAGTTTCTTGTTTGTTTACACCCAGTTTTCTTGCTTAAAAGGTTATAAAGTATTCTTTGAATCAATAGTGGTCATTTTAAATGATTCGGTGGATTTTTGAGGTAGTGGTGTTCGAAGTTGGTTATGGAATGCTCTCGATGAGTTTCGGGCACGATTGTATTGATTTTAGACCTCATTCGTGCGGTTTCCTGTTTGGTTTTGGTTTCGATTTGTACAACAAATACTATTTTCAACTTATGATTGATTAGTGTGATTCCAATGATCCTTATAAACAATTATAATCAGATTGGTTCACAAGTGTGTTAAGAAAGCTTGATAATAAAAACTCCATAGCATTGTAGCTTGTTACGAAAGGCAAAACACTATCAATGCGAGAACTTTTGTTGGTTAATGTTTTGCCATTACTAGTTCCTTTTCTATTTATTTAGTTAAGCTTCGTCAATACTTTGATACACCAATCTGTAATTGCATGATTTTACTTAAAATACAAGTAATTCTTATTTATTAATCGTGTTACCTTGCTTTGACTTCTATTTCATCGATCACGCTTTGCGTTTCTTGGTTAAAGTTTGAATAATTTCATCCGTTAGTGTATTTGATAATCGATTCTTTTTGAGTAAATATGAGTAGTTTCTTGTTTCTTTACACCTGTTTTCCTTGCCTAGATGGTTATAAAGTTTTCTTTGAATCAATAGTTGCATATTAAATGATTCAGTGGATTTCTGAGGTAGTAGTGTTTGAAGTAGGTTATGGAATGCTCTAGATGAGTTTCGGGCACGATTGTATTGGTTTTAGGGCTCATTCGTGTGGTTTCGTGTTCGCTATTGGTTTTGATTTGTACAATAGATACTATTTCCTTTTTATGATTGATTAGTGTGATTACGATGATCCTTATAATCAGATATGATCAGATTGGTTTACAAGTGTGTTAAGAAAGCTTGATAATCAAAACTCCATAGCGTTGGAGCTTGTTACGAAAGGCAAAACATTATCAATGCGAGAACTATTGTTGTTTAATGTTTTTGTATTACTAGTTCCTTTTCTATTTATTTACTTAAGCTTTTGTCACTACTTTGATACGCCAATCTGTAGTTGCATGATTTTACTTAAAATACAAGTAATTCTAATTTACTTAATCGTGTTATCTTGCTTTGACTTCTTTTTCATGGATCACGCTTTGCGTTTCTTGGTTAAAGTTTGAATACGTTCTCTCCGTTAGTGTATTTGATAATTAATTCTTTTTGAGTAAATACAAGTAGTGGTTATAAAGTATTTTTTGAATCAATAGTGGTTATTTTAAATGATTCGGTGGATTTTTGAGGTAGTTGTTGGATCTTATATGCCCAAGACACATATAAGATTGATGTGGCTAGTACGTTATGATCCAAGTCGGGTCATACTCAATAACAAGCTAAACCAACACCAATAAATATTTATTTGTTGATATGATCAAGCAAATAAATATTGACACCAATTTAGAAAATGGGTTTTCTAAATTATTGCATTTGAAATATAACAAATTATATGGATATTTTGTTCATGAAAAATTATTTGTATTGTTATTAAAGTAGCTTAAATAACAACAAATAAAAGTGTGGTTGAGTAATAAAATTAAAAGAGGTTTAATTTTATAAACTTATAGTAAATAATGTGTGATAAAAATTTCAAATGGGGGGGAACCCATTTGAAAATTTTCGACCGCCCCTTGGTGTTTCACATAGGGATTCATTGTCTTGTCTTATTACAAGACATTAAACACATTGAACACTACACTCAACCTACACTCTCTTTCACACACAAGTGCAACTCTCTCTTCATCTTTTCTCCTTGCAATTTTCGGACCAAGAAGAAGGTTTTGAAGAAGATTTGGTGATAAACTTTCTAACTAGTTAGGTGTTTAGCAAGAGCTTGTGGGTATACTAGCTTGAGGTCTTCTTCTTTGGAGGCTTACATTCAAGAGCATCATCTTCTTCATCTATTATCCATCTCATATCTTCTTGTTCTTAGAAAGGTTGTATTCTATGAACACTCTATGGTTGGTTTCGTTTTGATAGCATTTGTTTTCACATATATGATCCTTGTTCATAGGTTTGCTTTCTTGATTATAAAATGGTTTTTTTTCAGCATCTAAAACAATTTTTATATATCTTAATATCCGCTGCGTTTTTGTTTAAATGGTTAAACAATCTTTGATAAACTTGTAACAAACCCAACAATGGCATTTAGAGCCGGTTATGTGGAAAACTTGCTTCAAAAGTCCAAGAAAAATTAGTTTTGTTGGACTTTCTCAATCCATCAGGGGCTGATTTGTTTTGGATATATGAATTCCTTGTCTTTCAAGTTTTATCTTACATGCTTTAGAATAAATCTTGAAAGATTGAAGTCAAGTTGTTGATTATTTTGTTTGGACAAAAACCCTAAAAATCTTGGTTTATGTTGGTTGAACTTTTAAGGGTTAAAAAGGGAGTTCATTTTGTTCTTGAATCTTGTATTTGGATACATGTTTTGGTGCATAACATAGCCTTGACCAAGTGTGTTTTGGATTTGGTTGAATGTTTTGTCATGTTTGGTTTTATTCTTTAAAAGGGTTGTAATAATAATTTTGTGTTTGTATCTTTTGGGTTGTAATTTATTTATTCTATGGTTATGTAATAAATAGATTAGGTGCATTTCTTTTATTAGAAAAAATTGTATTAGGATATAATTTTTGTAAAAGAAAATGCACAAGTTGGAGACTCAAAAGAAGATACAAGGAAGGACACAAAGACATGGACACTTGAAGCATTTGGATGCGGATTCAAGTGGGAGTTCATGGACACATTTTGATGTGTTATTATCAACCCTTAGGAAAGACCAAATGACAACCTTGTGATGGCAAACAAGTGTAGTCAACTTAGTGGCTATGGATATGCACTTGTGATTGTATGGTTGTACTCGTTTGGTTGTTTATTTTATGTTGGTTGTTTGATATATGGGTATGCATAACAAACTAATTAATAAACATAACAAGCTGAAATAAAATGGTTCTATATCATTAAGTGGTTAATAAAAGGTTATTAAAAGGATTAATGATTTTAAATAAAAAGGGTTTTATTAAAAAAAAGGGAACCATAAGATACCATGTGTTTGAAAGCATGCAAATACAAGGTACATAGAGTTTTCTAAACTAGAATTATAGAAACTAAAATCCCTTTAAAAATTAAGTTTAACACCGTCCTTTTGCACAACACTTGAGTCACTTGGAAACTCTAATGGGATAAAGGTCACCTAACCATTTTGAAGGAACTTGTGATTTGAGGTGGGAATAGCATATTTGTGGGGATAAAGGTCACCTAACCACTTGTATTGGTAAACTCACATGTGTGTGTAAGTAGGGTGACTTGATTTGCAAACCATGTTAAATGGATCACCTACAATGTGGTTTACAAAAGGTTTTGATGGGATAAACATGTCGACTATACATATGATGTTTAAGTCGATCCCATACCTCTAGAAGTTGCAAAGGGTTGCAATTGTCAAACGTTGACTACCTTGTTAATTTAAATAATGGGATAAAGGTCACCTAACCACTATTTAAATGTAACGTTGGATTCTAGAATTTTAATTTGTGTATGACACATAAAAGGGTATTAATAATTAAAATATGATAATATCAGAAATAATAAAATTGGACTTTGTTAAATTTTGTAGATGACCACCAACAACAATGAAAACGATGATATCCCGTCTGCTCATACCCTATCACTAAGAACCATTCTCCAAAAGGAGCGTCTAAACCATAACAACTTTAGTGATTGGTTTCGAAACTTGAGAATTGTTCTCAAGCAAGAGAAATGGTCATATATTTTAGACAATCCAATTCCCGATCAACCCAATGAGGAAGATGAGCAGGCCTACAATAATTGGGTAAAATACACTGAGGATTCGAAACAGTTCGAGCACTCCATGCATGTCGTATGGATGACACTCGATCGGTCTCATCTTATGTACTTAAGATGAAGAGCCACATAGACCACCTCGAAAGGCCGAGTTGTCCCGTCTCGAAAGAGTTGGCTACGGATTTGATCCTCAACTCTTTGTCAAAAAGGTTTGACAACTTTGTTATAAATTATAACATGAACAGGTGGGACAAGAACATAAGTGAGCTTCACTCTATGTTCAAAACAGCCGAGGCGGCCATGGGTAAAAGGGTTTTACCTGTTCTCACCATCCATGAAGGTGGGAACAAGAAGAGGCCTCACCCCAAACCCAAGGCAAGTGTTGCCAAGGGTAAAGGGTACGTTGGGGGAAAGGGAAAGGGAGTGGTAAAAGTGCCACCACCAAAACCAGCGAAGAAAAAGCAAAAGGTTGCTTCGAATGACCCATGCTTTAAGTGTGGGGAGATAGGACATTCGGCAAGAAATTGTCCTGTCCATCTCAAAGAGTTGCAAGCTAAAAGGGATGTCGGGCAAACCTCAGGTACAATTTTTATGATTCATATTGATCTCAAATTAATATCCTCTAACACATGGGTATTGGATACCGGATGTGGAACTCATATTTGCAATTTGTTACAGGGGTTCAAAAGAAGTAAGGACTTCAAGAAAGGGGATTTAAGCCTCTACATGGGGAATGGGGTAAAAGTTCAAGTTGAAGACCTAGGGGACTACATCTTGAAGCTTCCAAATGGTTTGGAAGCTATTTTGAACAATGTTTTGTATGCTCCTAGTTTGACTTGGAACATTATTTCAGTTGCCCAATTAAGACAATATGATTATGTTTTGACATTTATTGAAAATGAAATTCATGTTTCTTTAAATGACATCTTTATTTTAAAGCTATTCCTATTAATGGTATTTATGATATGGTTCGTGAAAACACATTATATGATAGCTTATTGTACCAAACCACCAGCAAAATGCTCAAATTGGATTTGAGTGACACCTATCTTTGGCATTGCCGTCTTGGTCATATAAACAAGAAGCGCATACAAACACTTCAAAAGAATGGTCTTTAAAAAACAAGTGAATATGATTCATTTGATGTATGTGAATCTTATTTACAAGGCAAAATGACTAAGGCATCTTTTAGTGGCAAAACCAAAAGGGCGAAAGATTTATTAGGTATCATACTTTCGGATGTATGTGGTGCTTTTAAGCTAATGACTAGGTACAATGAAAGATACTTCATTACCTTTACCGACGACTATAGTCGATATGGGTATGTGTACTTGTTAAGACACAAACATGAAGCTTTTGAAATGTTCAAAATCTTCTAGAATGAAGTAGAAAATCAACTCACAAGTCTATAAAAATTCTCCGCACCGATAGAGGAGGTGAATACCTAAGTGATGGTTTTAGAGATCATCTTAAAAGTTGTGGGATTGTCTCACAACTATCTCCACCTGGAACACCACAACACAATGGTGTGTCCGAGAGGAGAAATCGAACTCTATTGGATATGGTTCGATCTATGATGGCTAGAAGCTGATTGCCTCTATCATTTTGGGTTTCGCTTTGCTCTCTGCCGCCCGTATTTTGAATATGGCCCCAACCAAGAAAGTTGAAAATACACTTTTTGAAATATGGCATGGAAGGGTTCCATCTCTATCATATTTAAAGGTGTGGGGATGTGAGGCTTATGTTAAGACTTCTACCTCAAACAAGTTCGAAAGCTGTTCCACTAAGTGTATCTTTATTGGATATCCTAGAGAGTCTATGGGATATTGTTTCTATGATCCATTGGAACAAAAGGAGTTTGTTGCCAAGAAGGCTGAGTTCTTGGAAGCTAAGTTCCTTATGGAAGGAGCTAGCAGTTAACAGTGGATCTTGAGGAGGATCAAGAACCACAACCCGATACACGTTTGGTTGACACTAGCACTCAACATGAGCATGTTGAGAATGATCAAATGGTTGATCAATACACACATAACATTCGCAAATCTGGTAGAACTAGTAATCCACCTGAAAGATATGGATTTTTCATAGATGGATGCTATGTGGTAGATTTCAATGAACCAACCACACACCGTGATGCAATGTCCAATTTGGATTGTGACAAATGGCTTGAAGCCATGAACGTTAAGATGCAATCCATGTATGACAACCAAGTGTGGGACTTGGTTGTACCACCTCTTAACTCCAAGGTAGTTGGAAGTAAGTGGGTTTTCAAGAAAAAAACCGATATGCATGGAAACTTGAATACTTATAAAGCTAGACTGGTAGCAAAAGGTTTCACTCAAACTTAAGGGGTTGATTATGATGAGACCTTCTCACCGGTTGAAATGCTAAAGTCTATTAGGATATTATTTGCCATGCCTGCTCATTATGATTATGAAATTTGGCAAATGGATGTCAAAACCGCTTTTCTAAATGGATATCTTGAGAAAGATGTCTATATGGTTCAGCCTGAAGGTTTTGTCGATCCAAAACATCCTAACAATGTATGCAAGTTAAAGAAATCAATCTGTGAATTGAAGCAAGCATCAAGAAGTTGGAATCACCATTTTGATGAAGAGGTAATCAAATTTGGGTTCATCAAAAACGCTGATGAAGCATGTGTGTGTAAGAAAGCTAGTGGGAGCATCATCACTTTCCTAGTATTATATGTCGTTGACATCCTACTATTTGGAAATGACGTTCCAACCTTGGAAGGTGTTAAAACCTGGCTTGGAAGTTGTTTTTCCATTAAGGATCTTGGTGAAGCCGCCTATATTTTGGGAATAAAGATCTATAGGGATAGATCAAGGTGGTTAATAGGTTTAAATCAAAGTGCATACATGAATAAGATCTTGAAAAAGTTCAAGATGGAAAACTCTAAGAAAGGTACGGTACCTATTCAAAGAGGAATGATATTGAGTACGACTCAATGTCCAAGCTCAAAGGTTGAGCATGATAAAATGAAGGGAATCCCGTATGCGTCTGCTATAGGATCCATCATGTATGCAATGATATGCACTAGGCCGGACGTGTCATGCGCTTTGAGCATGACAAGCCGATACCAGCAAAATCCTGGAAATAATCATTGTATGGCTGTTAAAAACATACTTAAGTACCTAAGGAGGACTAAAGATATGTTTCTAATCTATGGATCTGGTGAGGAGGAACTCGTGGTAAAAGGTTACACGGATGCGAGTTTCCAAACTGATTAGGATGATTCACAATCACAATCGGGATACATTTTCGTCTTGAATGGAGGAGCAATCTCTTGGAAGAGCTCTAAGCAAAATGTGGTGGCATTATCAACTACAGAGTAAGAATACATCGCTGCTTCATTAGCAGCTCAAGAAGCTGCATGGTTGAAGAAATTCATTACTGATCTAGGGGTGGTCCCTTCCATTCAGGACCCCCTAGAAATTCTTTGTGATAACGAGGGTGTGATTGCTCAAATCAAGAAACCCCATGCACATCAAAAGACTAGGCACATTGAGCGAAGATTCAACTACATAAGGGATGAAGTTGAAAAGGGAAAGATATGTACTCGTAAAGTTCACACGGATCAAAACATTGCGGATCCACTCACGAAGCTCCTTGAAAAGGAAAAACATGAAGGTCATACTTGTGCCATAGGACTTCGATATTGTAGTGACTGGATTTGATCTTTTAATTTTGTATTCGGATATTGGAACCTTTTATTACTTGAATGAATTATTTGGTTATAATGTTTCAACTTATGTTCCTATTTTGCATGTATAATCCATAAGTAAATCATTTACTCAAAACGTCTGTAGTTGTTCATACTTGTGGGAACAAGTATGAGGGTAAGACTATTATGAACTTGGATTGATGGATATTCATATGGATGAATATAGAGCAAAGGCTTGCTACCAAGGTTCATAGATATTTGTGGGATACAAATATTAGACTGACCCGCATCTCAAATATTACTACATGGAATCTTCTTGATTGATCATAAGTAATTTTGAGTAAAGGCGAATATCATTTTTTATCCTCTGACCTGAGATACATATTGGGTCTTGATATTCACCAAGTATTATATCATGACTTAGTTCTTCACTGTTCTGAAACATGGCAGTACATAAGGCTAAATTCAGGTATAATACGAGGTGATTGTGAGAGACGTATTTAGTCAAGATGGGATTGGTCCCTCTTATTCATTGACAGTAAGATGTCTATGGCCTGCTAAAGTTAAATCAATGGAGAATGATCACTCTGTGTCTCTAGGATTTAACATGACATCTGTGACAAAAGGAAGATGATTGATTCACCTAAAACATTTTCGAGTAAGGTACTTGAAGGGAATGACGTTATTGAATGGCACTTAGTCATATGTATTAAGGGTAGTAAACCGTTGTTAGGCGGTATTTACTGCTTGCATCAATCTTCTATGAATCTTGTGCAAGTGGGAGATTGTTGGATCTTATATGCCCAAGGCACATACAAGATTGATGCTTGCTTCAATCCATAGATTGATTTCTTTAACTTGCATACTTTGTTAGGATGTTTTGGATCGACAAAACCTTCAATTTGAACCATATAGACATCTTCCTCAAGATATCCATTTAGAAAAGTGGTTTTGACATCCATTTGCCAAATCTCATTATCATAATGAGCAGCTATGACAAATAATATCCTAATAGACTTTAGCATTGCAACCGGAGAGAAGGTCTCATCATAATCAACCACTTGAGTTTGAGTGAAACCTTTTGCTACAAGTCTAGCTTTATAAGTATGGAGTTTCCATGCATATTGGTTTTCTTCTTGAAAACCCACTTACTTCCAACTACCTTGGAGTTAAAAGGTGGTACAACCAAGTCCCACACTTGGTTGTCATACATGGATTGCATCTCAACGTTCATGGCTTCAAGCCATTGTCACAATCCAAATTGGACATTGCATCACGGTATGTGGTTGGTTCATCGGAATCTACCACATAGCATCCATCTATGAAAAATCCATATCTTTCAGGTGATTACAAGTTCTACCAGCTCTGCGAACATTTTGTGTGTATTGATCAACCATTTGATCATTCTCAACATCCTCATGTTGAGTGTTAGTGTCAACTAAACATGTATTGGGTTATGGTTCTTGATCCTCCTCAAGATCCACTGTTTGCTAGCTCCTTCCATAAGGAACTTAGCTTCCAAAAACTCAGCCTTCATGGCAACAAACTCCTTTTGTTCCAATGGATCATAGAAACAATATCCCATAGACTCTCTAGGATATCCAATAAAGATACACTTAGTGGAACTGCTTTCGAACTTGTTTGAGGTGGGAGTCTTAACATAAGCCTCACATCCCCACACGTTTAAATATGATAGAGATGGAACCCTTCCATGCCATATTTCAAAAGGTGTCTTTTCAATTTTCTTGGTTGGGGCCATATTCAAAATACGGGCCGCAGAGAGCAAAGCGAAACCCAAAATGATAGAGGCAATAAGCTTCTAGCCATCATAGATCGAAACCATATCCAATAGAGTTCGATTTCTCCTCTCGAACACACCATTGTGTTATGGTGTTCCAGGTGGAGATAGTTGTGAGACAATCCCATAACTTCTAAGATGATCTCTAAAACCACCACTTAGGTATTCACCTCCTCTATCGATGCGGAGAACTTTTATAGACTTGTTGAGTTGATTTTCTACTTCATTCTGGAAGATTTTGAACATTTCAAAAGCTTCATCTCTGTGTTTTAACAAGTACACATACCCATATCGACTATAGTCGTCGGTAAAGGTAATGAAGTATCTTTCATTGTACCTAGTCATTGGCTTAAAAGGACCACATACATTCGAATATATGATACCTAATAAATCTTTTGCCCTTTCGGTTTTGCAAATAAAAGGTGCCTTAGTCATTTTGCCTTGTAAACAAGATTCACATACATCAAATGAATTATATTCACTTGTTTTTAAAAGACCATTCTTTTGAAGTGTTTGTATGCGCTTCTTGTTTATATGACCAAGATGGCAATGCCAAAGATAGGTGTCACTCAAATCCAATTTGAGCTTCTTGGTGGTGGTTTAGTACAATGAGCTATCATATAATGTGTTTTAACGAACCAATTCACAAATACCATTAATAGGAATAGCTTTAAAATAAAAGATGTCATTTAAAGAAACATGAATTTCATTTTCAATAAATGTCAAAACATAATCATATTGTCTTAATTGGGCAACTGAAATAATGTTCCAAGTCAAACTAGGAGCATACAAAACATTGTTCAAAATTGTTCCAAACCATTTGGAAGCTTCAAGATGTAGTCCCCTCGGTCTTCAACTTGAACTTTTGCCCCATTCCCCATGTAGAGGCTTACATCCCCTTTCTTGAAGTCCTTACTTCTTTTGAATCCCTGCAACAAATTGCAAATATGAGTTCCACATCCGGTATCCAATACCCATGTGTTAGAGGATATTAAATTGAGATCAATATGAATCATGAAAATTGTACCTGAGGTTTGCCCAACATCCCTCTTAGCTTGCAACTCTTTGAGATGGACAGGACAATTTCTTGCCCAATATCCTATCTCCCCACACTTAAAGCATGGGTCATTCGAAGCAACCTTTTGCTTCTTCTCCGCTGGTTTTGGTGGTGGTACTTTTATCACTCCCTTTCCCTTTCCCCCAACATACCCTTTACCCTTGGCAACACTTGCCTTGGGTGCGGTGTTAGGCCTCTTCTTGTTCCCACCTCATGGATGGTGAGAATGGGTAAACTCTTTTACCCATGGCCGCCTCGGCTGTTTTGAACATAGAGTGAAGCTCACTTATGTTCTTGTCCCACCCGTTCATGTTATAATTCATAACAAAGTTGTCAAACCTTTTTGACAAAGAGTTGAGGATCAAATCCGTAGCCAACTCTTTCGAGACGGGACAACTCAGCCTTTCGAGGCTGTCTATGTGGCTCTTCATCTTAAGTACATAAGATGAGATCGATTGGGCGTCATCCATAAGACATGCATGGAGTGCTCGAACCGTTTCGAAGCGCTCTACCCTTGCTTGTTGTTGGAACATTTCCTTCAACTAAGTAATCATGTCGTATGCTCCGTGATGTTTTTTAAGTAAAGGGTTACCCCGGTGATATTTGTATTATAAGAAGAAAATACGTACACGTAGTGTAGAAAGAACACTAAGTCATATATTGGACATCCCCCCAATATATGGAAACAAGCAAACAATTACAAAGAACAATAAACCAAACATAACGTTAAAACTAACAATATTAAAAAGACCAAAATCTATAAATAACCCGATAAACTTGTACTTTAACCTCCGTCGTCCGATATAGTTGAGCTATCCACATTCCAAACGTCCAGAATACCTCGAACTCTCACATTATTCTTGTATTTAAGGCCCAGGAGTCTCAACCGAACAGTAGCAAGGATGTTATCAGACATAATTGCAGGAGACCGATTGATGTTATCAAATGTTCTTTTATTTCGTTCCTACCGTATAAAATATACCGTAGTGGACACTACTAGTTTTTGAATGATAACTAGAAGGGTTTTAGAGTTTGACCGTATCCAGCGAATGATATCTTGCAAAGAGTGAGAGCTATGTTGCATGAACCCCTTATCCTTAACCAAATTCCAAACATGTGAAGAGTAATCTCACGCAAAGAACAAATGGGAGTGAGAGTCATAGTCTGATTTGCATAGAAGGCAACACATCATATTCATGTTGGGTTCCAGTTCAGAATCCTATCTTGCGTTAATAACTTCTCCCTTATCGCTAACCATAGTATAAATGCATGGCGTGGGATGCATTGGGAAAACCAAATGCATTTATACCATTCAACTACAGGACCCCTGCAACGAATAGAGTCCCAAACTACCGAAGTAGAGAATCCATATAACTTATCCTCATATTTCCATACTACCTTATCCACCGTGTGGGTGAATGTTGGAACTTGTAAACCATTTAATACCGGAAATAAATCAAACCATGCTTCTGGCCAACTCCAAGAACCATCATGGCAAAGATCTAGAACCCTAGTATTAATCGAATACCCCGCATTATACATGGCCCGATGTGGAATAAAATTCTGAAGAGGCCCCACGGTACTCCAATTATCATACCATGCCGACGTATTTCTACCATTACCCATAACTTTATATATAAAAGGGCGAACCAACGGACGTAAACTAAGCAGCTTTTCCAACTCCAAGAACAAGAAGTTGAAGCTTTAAGTAGCCAAAAATTCTTGCCTCTTATTCTGTGGTGGTAAATCCATTCAACCCATAACGACTCGCGTTTAGATAAAATACTCCAAATATGAAATGCCATTAAAGCAACATTCATGTCCATAATCCTACGGATTCCTAACCATCCTTCTTGTTTCGGGCGACAAGTAGCCTTTCATGATAGTTTAGCTTTACATCGCTCCATAGAACCCTGGTTCCATAGGAACCCCATGATCAACGACTCCAGTTTCATGATAATATTGGACGGTAATAGGAACACCGAACCCCAGTAAACATGTAATGAAGAGAGAAATGAAATGATTAGCTGACATCTCCCTGCAAAAGATAGGAACCTATTTCTCCAATTCTTGATTCTAGATTCCATTCTTTCAATGAGAACATAACAATCATGCGACTTTAATCTATTAGAAATAAGAGGAACTCCCAAGTACCGTAAGGGAAGTGACCCTTCTATAAATGGCATAATAGAAAGAATCCCATTTTTGACATGTGTAGGCACATTGCAGAAGAATACCGTACTCTTCGGAATACTTGGGACTAGGCCAGACTTGTTTTGGAAATCTTTCAAACCATCCATAAGAGTTGCAACCGATTGAAGATCACTTCTAGAAAACAAGAACATTCATCAGCAAAACATAGGTTTACTAACCTTTGCTTATCACATAAATGGTGAGATCTAAACCGAGTATCAACTCTTGTTGTATGATCAAGAATCAATGTGAGAACCTCCATAACAAGTGTGAATAGATATGGCGAGAGAGGGTCACCTTGTCTTAGCCCACGTTTCCCTTTAAAATACCCATATAGTTGACCATTAATAGCTATCGGAAAGGAGGGGTGGACACGCATACCATTATCCATTGCACCATTTTAGTATGAAAACCAAACCCTTTAAGAACAACTTGAAGGAATGACCAACTAACCGTATCATATGCCTTCTGTATACCTATTTTGAAAGCACATCTAGGCGGGCCTTTTGAACGATGGTATTTATTCATAATTTCTTGCGTGAGCAAGATGTTATCAGAAATCCGTCTTCCTGGAATGAAAGCTGATTGGTTAATACTAACAATGTCCTTCAAGCCTTCCTTGATTCTTTCTGCAATAATCTTGGTAATGCATTTATAGATAACATACAACACGCAATAGGTCTGAAATCCACAATACGAGTGGGGTTCACCACTTTCGGAACCAACGCCAGAATAGTATGGTTAAGTTCCTGAAGAAGCTTACCCATTACAAAAAAAATCCTTTATGGCTGTCGAGACTTCCAACCCTGTAACACTCCAAGACCCTTTAAAAAATCAGAAGTATAACCGTCAGGGCCTGGAGCCTTATTATCATCTATCGAGAACATAGCATTTCTAATCTCCTCCATTGTTACTTCCCTAATCATGTCCTTGGCTACATTCTTGTCCAAGGTTTTACAAAACTCTAGCGTAGACACATTAGAAGTATTAGGAAATTGAGACCCAAGGAACGCCTCATAGTGATCCACAAAAGCTTTACTCACATTCAAACCCTCATGCACGTTACCATGCACATCCATAATAGTCTGAATACGGTTCCTATGATTCCTGGATTTGACAACACTATGAAAAAACTTAGTGTTACGATCCCCCTCGGCGAACCATTGAATTTTTTATTTTTGCTTGAGAAAACGCTCCTCATCCATAGATGCATCGTTAAATTTCTTTAAGGTTTCCACTTCTTTCCTCCGTAGCAACATATCCCCCGGATCCACATCAATAGCTCTCTGAATCTCATCTAAAGATGCACGCATTCTACCACCTTTATGTGAATATTCCCTTGTTTGAAAAGTAATGAGCGCAAGGGATGTTTCAACAGTTTAATTTTTTTGACAACTTTGAATTGAGCTACACCCTTAACATTGGTCTTCCATCCCTTTGATATAATACCTTGAAATTCCTCCTTATAAACAAGAAAGTTAGGAAATTTAAATGGGGGAGGCTTAGACTTTTCAACCGAAGTAAGTTTTAGCGTACACGGACAATGATCCGAAACTCTATGAGGGTGGAAAATAGCAGATGCAGCTTCAAAAGCTTCCAAAAGTGAATGTTCCCCATGATACGGTCTATCTTACGAAAGACGCCATTACCATTTTTAGGCTTTTGATTCCATGTATAGTGCATCCCAATAGCATTCACATCTTCCATTCCAATGTTAGTAACACAATCTTTAAACTCTCTCATACTAGAGGTAAGATCCACATTCCCCTCAAAAGTGTCCTCCATTTATAATGTGGCATTAAAATCTCCCATCCACACCCAAGGACTAGATAACACATAAGATTTGTGGGAGATTAAATGTTTCCATAGATCTCTCCGCTGAATATATGAATTATGAGCATAAATAAAGGAGCATAGAAAATGTTTATGGGAACCTTTTAAAGCTACCCGGGCAAGCATGGTTTGATCCGTACAAGATTCAATTCTAACATCCAATTCAATCGGGTTCCAACCAACCAGGATTCGAATCTCCTTAGAGCAATAATATCCATTTGATTCCCACATCCAATCCCGAGGCAACCCCTGACACACCAATTCCAACTTCGAGTTCACAACATGAGTTTCCAAAATAGCACACATAGTTATTCGATGTTCTTTAATAAACATCTGAACCTCCTTTTGTTTCAGGGGTGGTTCAGCCCCCTTATATTCCAAGAAGCTATACTAATCATTGGAAACCACGTTCACAGGAGTGCTTGCCCCCGATGTAGTTTTCTCATTTACCCCTGCCACTATGAAGTCCATGGATTGGTCACCTTCATTAAGAACATCTTCCTCATCCAGATCAACCAGTTCACTAGACCCATTCCCAACTGAACTACATGATAGTTCATATACGCTTCATCTTGCAGAACTTGAAAAGAATTTGTGGTTTGAACATCAACCCCACTCTTCTGAGTTACATTAGCATGAGAAGTATTATTTTGAGTAATATTCTTAGGTCTATATTCCCATTTTACTTTATTGACATGTAACCCAGCTTTTTTTCCTTGTTTGCGAGATCGCACTTCTGTAAAACCATCCTCATCATGCATTACCGGCTTCTCCAAAGAGACCTTTGGTTTAAGAGGACAACTGTCAGTCGAATGACCAAACATATTACAGTGGGCACATCGAGTCGGTTTCCATTCATACTCCACTTTCATAGTTTCAGTGATAAAGTCATCGCCTTCCATCTCCGGAATCTCCATAGTCAAAACTTCTTTAAGATCACGATCAGTAGAAACCTCAACCAAGGCTCTAGCATAGCTACTCCTCCCCCATGCATTCAAACACATAGAAGTGGTAAAAGAATCAAGAAGTTTCGGGTTACCAATTGAAGATACAATAAGACTCAACCCATCATCCGTGTACGCCGCTATTGGAACATCATGTATCTTCACCCAAAGCTGCACCTTTTTCACTCCCTCTTTAACTAATTTAGCCGTTGGTGACCACATGCTAAGAATTATTGGTTGCGACCTAATCATCCACGGCCCTCCTTCTAACACTTTAATCATGCCATCCCTATCAGCTAACTTGAAGAAAAAATAACCATTATCATTCATCATAGTTTTAAGGAGACCATATTTTTCCAATTACGGTGAACGAAGTATTCAACAACTGGATACGCTAATCTATCACCCAGAAAGTACCCATAAAGGATGTTTGCCATTCTATCTTGCATTATTCAAATAGAATCTTTAGGCAACACAACATCAACACCTTGCTTTTCCATGGAATTCTCAAGTTTCCTGAAATTTATGGTACGTTTACCCATTCCAGATATCAAAGAAGTTGCATAGGACATCGAACTACCTTGAGGATCCGAGTGTAAGGCCCGTTCCTGGGACGCTTACAATTGGTCATTCATCGCACATAAAACATACATTACATTTTTCCTTTCATAAATAGTTGCAGCGGAAACATTAAAAACATAATTTCATTCCATCAAAATACTTTTGTACATTAATACAATCGTTCCTTTAACAATATCATGTTACATTTATTACAAAAGCATTAAACATAAAGATGCCATCCAAAATACGCTGAGTAGCCGCCCCGTGCCATCCTCAACAACATACCTGCCAACTGGAAACACATCAAAGTCAGCGTTGCTGAGTGAGTTCTAGTTTTATAATAAAACTTACTTTTCTTTCGTAAAACTGTCCTTTACTTTCTTTATAAAACATTCGTTACATACATGCGTTCACACATCATACGTACATACAGATAATATCATTATTATCTTCATCATTACGTTTGTTACATTCATCATTCATCATTATCTTTCTCTTCTTCCTAGATCCTGTCAGACTTTACCCTCTTCACGGCACACAGCCACGATTACTGAGGTCGAATGACAAGGATCCTATTTCATACATTATTAGAATCATTCGTTAACATTCATTTCATACATTCATTCTTTCATTCATTAATTGCTCATTACTCTTCATTACTCGAATCTTGTCTCGTGCAATATCCCCGTCTAATGCTCGAAAGCTGATGTTGTGCCGGGACCCGCTCACAAGCCCCCGACTCATGTCCGAAGACTGACACAACACCGGGATACGCGACAAAGATCCCATATGAGTCAATCACACGGATTGAACTCCATCCGAGTCTGTTGCAACACAAAGTCGCTCACCTCATCATCTCGTCTCATGCACTATCCCCGACTCATGTCCGAAGACTGATACTGTGCCGGGGCCTGGTAAACAAACCCCCGACTCATGTCTGAAGACTGACACAGTACCGGGATACGCAACACGGATCTCATCATCCGTTACTTTCATCATATGCAATACTCCCGACTCATGTCTGAAGACTGATACTGTACCGGGGCCTGCTCACAAACCCCCGACTCATGTCCGAAGACTGGCACAGTACCGGAGTACGCAACAAGAACCTCTTCCGAGTCTCTTGCGACACAGAGTCGCTCACCTCATACATATGCTTGCAAGACTTTCATTCGTTCATTCATTACGTCATTCATTCAATCGTTCATAATGCATGCATTTATTCTTTTATTCATTACATTCCTCTTTTCCTTATCTTTCACTTTACGTTACATAATACTTTCATTACATTCATTAACGTTCAACACAAAGCCATAGAAAGATAAACATACATAATAAGGAACATAACATAAACATAAACATACAACATCATCATACACACGCATCACTCATACATCACATCACGCACATCATACATACTACGCATCACACGCACCGCCGTGCCTAACATAACACATAACATCATGCATATTACCATCATCTCCATCAACATTATCATCATAATCTCATCATCCTGCGTCACCCTATACCGTCCATGCCCATCACATCGTCGAGGAGTTTCATCCCGGCTATCATCTCTGAACACTTAGGCGAATGGGCAACTATGCGAATGGACCCTATGCGAATGGACTATGGGCGAATGGACCTCTATGCGAATGGACCTAGTCGCATAACTCTCATGCGTATGGCCTTCAGTCGCATGACTTCAGGCGTATGGGCTTCAGTCGCATACTCTTCATGCGAATGAACCTCAGTCGCATGGCCTCCAGGCGCATGGACTTCAGTCGCATAACCTCCGTGCGAATGAACCTCAGTCGCACCATCTCTCAGTCGCATGACTCCCAAGCACATGAACTCCAATCGCATGACCATCATGCGTATGGACCTCAGTCGCATAGCAAACGTGCGTATGGACCTCAGTCGCACCTCAATCGGCCGAATGGCCTCCAATCGCCCTCCAGTCGGTCGCCTAGCCCTAGCTGGTGCAGAGTGCAGTTAGGTCGACTGCAGCCGCAGGTTTTCGACCTCCAACCCCTCCCAAACCTCTTTTAAGCTCAAATCAACCCTTCTAAAGGTTAGGGAAACATACCATGACCTCATACAAGCATAACCAAGCAAGAAATCGAGCCTCAAACACATACATACATACATCAAAACGGGTTTTCACCCAAAAACTCAAAAATAGGTTTTTGGACGTGTTCCAGCCCCAAAATCAGTTGAAAACGTGTAAAAGAGGGGTCCTAGAACTCACCTTAACGATCCCGTCGAGTAGAGCTTCGATTTGGCTCGCTCCTCGTCGATTTTGGCTACTCGAACCAACCCGGGCCAACACTTCCTCTCTTTTCTCTTCTTTCTCTCTTCTCCTCCCTTGGCTGAAAAATGGGAGAATGGGAGTGTTTTCCCTCTTTTATACTCCCGTGCATCAAAGTTTCTCTCGTTGGCGGGTTTGGTCCCTCGACTTTGGACTTTATTTCTTTTTCTTCTCTCGTCGGCTACAAAGGAAATTTCCGGGTGTTACAAGTCCACCCCCCTTAATTGGGTTTCGTCCCCGAAACTTGTTGTTCCTTGAACCATTGCTTGGAAATTCTGTCTCATCTCTTTTCCAGTCTCTCACCTGGAGTTCAATCGCTCTACGTCGTTTATCAACATACGACTTCTGGTCTATCTTTGGTTACTTCTCTCAGGGCTTTGATTCCTTTCGGGCTTCTCAGTCGTTGCCTCAACCACCTCCATATTTCCCACACGTCGTTAAGTGCTAGGCCTTCACTTGTAGACAAGTAAGGCATCTACTCACTTACTCCATCATGTCACGCTTTGTTCCTGGCCACCAATAATCCTTACTCGCGATCCGATATATCTGTCGGCTGAGATATTGGTATATCTACACACCTTACATCGGCCAAATAGGCGATACGTCTACGCCTCATGGATTGCTAACTCCTTCACCCTATTATGTACGCCTATCCACTCAAGTCTGCCCTGAACGGTCTAGCAAGAATAAACGCTTCCTCAATTCTATCCCGCAATCCTCTAGGCCATCTAGGTAACCTAGCGGATTCATTAACAGCAATCTCTACATCGAAGGACTCATTGATGTTCCTTCTCCTAACATGCCACATACAACAGAGAACAATAGGAGCGAAACTACTACTAGCATCGCATTCAAATCATAGATGCACAAATTTTTTTTTAAATTACCAGAAACGTACCTGACGTCGAGTCGAAGTCCGCTCTAGCCTCTTCCCGGTCATGGCGAAGCTCTAACCTTCACCCTCTGTTCCCTTTTCTCGTACCGGAGCCTCCTGCCTTCTGCTTCTTACAATCCCTGCTCAGGTGTCCAGTCTCGCCACAGTCGTAGCACTTAGCCGTGCGGCAATCCCTCGCCCTGTGGCCTTCCTTCCCACACTGGAAACAGACGTTCAGTCCCCACTTGCATTCCCCTTCATGGTCTCTACCACACCTTCTGCATACTTCTCTTTTTCTTTCTATTCACTTCCGATCATCGTCCCTCGACGTCGTACCTTCATACACAAATCCACCATCATTGTCTCGCCTTCCTTTCCCCTTATTAACATAGGCTCTCTCCTCCCCTTCGTCTGTCATCGCCATCACCCGCTCGTCGTACAACCTTCCCGCCAGGTCAACTGCTGACCTAAACGTGCTCGGTCGAGCAGCGATCATGTGCCTGCGGATGTCCGTCGGCAAGCCCTGAATATACCTCTTGATCTTTCGCGAAAGAGGTGTCACCTGATCCGGCACCAGACATGCCATTTTGTTGAACTTCGTGGTGTATTGTTGATGTGTCATTGTTCCCGCTTCCAGCATCAGGAACTCTCTTTCAACTTTATCCATCTCTCGGTGAGGACAGAACTCCTCAATCACCGATCTCTTCAACTCTGACCATCTCATCCTTCCGATAGCCCTGCTTCCCTCAACTTGGACTATGTTGTCCCACCAGCACAAAGCTGAGTCCACGAAAGAGTGGGTAGAAAATTTTACTTTCTGATCCTCTCGGCACTCGCTGATATTTAAAACAGCTTCCATCTCCCTCACCCACTGGTGAGCAGCAGCAGCAGTGCCATTACCATCAAAAGTGGGAGGCTTGCATCGCTGAAACGCCCCATAGTTACAGCCTCGTGTCGCCTCCGGCGCAGGCTCTTCCTCTTCTTCTTCCTCTTCGTCATCGGAGAGAACCCTTTCAGTCTCGGGTCGTCTCCTTTCATCCGAAGGTCTACCCCTTTCCTTTCTCTCCTCTTCTCTAACAGTCTTTATCACTTCGGTCACTACAGACGGTAGGATTGTCTGCAAGACCTGATGCACTTCTTCCACGACCGCCTCTCTCACCAAGGCCCTCTGATTAGCATTCTCGTCACCGCCCTCAGGATGAGGGGTCACAGGTTCATTGTGAACTACCCTTTCGGCCCTTGCCCTTCCTCTTGTGACCCGTGGTTCAGCACCACGTCCACCGTCACCTCCACCACGAGAAGCTTTCGAAGATCTTCCACCAGCCATTCTCTAAACACACTGAAAGATTCAAACACTAACACGGTCATTCAAGGAACAGCTCAGTTTATGTCAAGTATAGTAAGTCCCTAATTACAGTGGCCAGTTGTGATTAGCCACTTACTTTACTCTTCATACTCCGAGCATTACCTATCCTGACTACATCAGTATCTAAATCTACCAGCAACACATAAACCATGTAACATGCGCACATAAACCGGTTAACTTTACAAAAACATACCTGATGGCACGCAGCTACTCAGATTGGCATCCCATTCTCTTTCCGTCCCATTCTCAGTTTAAGATTAGGTTTTTGAAAACATTTACCCAATTCACTTAAACTTTGGCTCTGATACCAACTTGTAAGGCCCGTTCCCGGGACGCTTACAGTTGGTCATTCATCGCACATAAAACATACATTACATTTTTCCTTTCATAAATAGTTGCAGCGGAAACATTAAAAACATAATTTCATTCCATCAAAATACTTTTGCACATTAATACAATCGTTCCTTTAACAATATCATGTTACATTTATTACAAAAGCATTAAACATAAAGATGCCATCCAAAATACGCTGAGTAGCCGCCCCGTGCCATCCTCAGCAACATACCTGCCAAATGGAAACACATCAAAGTCAGCGTTGCTGAGTGAGTTCTAGTTTTATAATAAAACTTACTTTTCTTTCGTAAAACTGTCCTTTACTTTCTTTATAAAACATTCGTTACATACATGCGTTCACACATCATACGTACATACAGATAATATCATTATTATCTTCATCATTACGTTTGTTACATTCATCATTCATCATTATCTTTCTCTTCTTCCTAGATCCTGTCAGACTTTACCCTCTTCACGGCACACAGCCACGATTACTGAGGTCGAATGACAAGGATCCCATTTCATACATTATTAGAATCATTCGTTAACATTCATTTCATACATTCATTCTTTCATTCATTAATTGCTCATTACTCTTCATTACTCGAATCTTGTCTCGTGCAATATCCCCGACTCATGCTCGAAAGCTGATGTTGTGCCGGGACCCGCTCACAAGCCCCCGACTCATGTCCGAAGACTGACACAACACCGGGATACGCGACAAATATCCCATATGAGTCAATCACACGGATTGAACTCCATCCGAGTCTGTTGCAACACAAAGTCGCTCACCTCATCATCTCGTCTCATGCACTATCCCCGACTCATGTCCGAATACTGATACTGTGCCGGGGCCTGGTAGACAAACCCCCGACTCATGTCCGAAGACTGACACAGTACCGGGATACGCAACACGGATCTCATCATCCGTTACTTTCATAATATGCAATACTCCCGACTCATGTCCGAAGACTGATACTGTACCGGGGCCTGCTCACAAACCCCTGACTCATGTCCGAAGACTGGCACAGTACCGGAGTACGCAACAAGAACCTCTTCCGAGTCTCTTGCGACACAGAGTCGCTCACCTCATACATATGCTTGCAAGCCTTTCATTCGTTCATTCATTACGTCATTCATTCAATCGTTCATAATGCATGCATTTATTCTTTCATTCATTACGTTCCTCTTTTCCTTATCTTTCACTTTACGTTACATAATACTTTCATTACATTTATTAACGTTCAACACAAAGCCATAGAAAGATAAACATACATAATAAGGAACATAACATAAACATAAACATACAACATCATCATACACACGCATCACTCATACATCACATCACGCACATCATACATACTACGCATCACACGCACCGCCGTGCCTAACATAACACATAACATCATGCATATTACCATCATCTCCATCAACATTATCATCATAATCTCATCATCCTGCGTCACCCTATACCGTCCATGCCCATCACATCGTCGAGGAGTTTCATCCCGGCTATCATCTCTGAACACTTAGGCGAATGGGCAACTATGCGAATGGACCCTATGCGAATGGACTATGGGCGAATGGACCTCTATGCGAATGGACTCCCAGTCGCATAACTCTCATGCGTATGGCATTCAGTCGCATGACTTCAGGCGTATGGGCTTCAGTCGCATACTCTTCATGCGAATGAACCTCAGTCGCATGGCCTCCAGGCGCATGGACTTCAGTCGCATAACCTCCGTGCGAATGAACCTCAGTCGCACCATCTCTCAGTCGCATGACTCCCAAGCACATGAACTCCAATCGCATGACCATCATGCGTATGGACCTCAGTCGCATAGCAAACGTGCGTATGGACCTCAGTCGCACCTCAATCGGCTGAATGGCCTCCAATCGCCCTCCAGTCGGTCGCCTAGCCCTAGCTGGTGCAGAGTGCAGTTAGGTCGACTGCAGCCGCGGGTTTTTGACCTCCAACCCCTCCCAAACCTCTTTTAAGCTCAAATCAACCCTTCTAAAGGTTAGGGAAACATACCATGACCTCATACAAGCATAACCAAGCAAGAAATCGAGCCTCAAACGCATCATACACATACATACATACATCAAAACGGGTTTTCACCCAAAAACTCAAAAATAGGTTTTTGGACGTGTTCCAGCCCCAAAATCAGTTGAAAACGTGTAAAAGAGGGGTCCTAGAACTCACCTTAATGATCCCGTCGAGTAGAGCTTCGATTTGACTCGCTCCTCGTCGATTTTGGCTACTCGAACCAACCCGGGCCAACACTTCCTCTCTTTTCTCTTCTTTCTCTCTTCTCCTCCCTTGGCTGAAAAATGGGGAGAATGGGAGTGTTTTCCCCCTTTTATACTCCCGTGCATCAAAGTTTCTCTCGTTGGCGGGTTTGGTCCCTCGACTTTGGACTTTATTTCTTTTTCTTCTCTCGTCGGCTACAAAGGAAATTTTTCGGGTGTTACACCGAGGCTTTCTCCGACTGCCCAGTATCGTAGTCGGTGAGGCCTTGAACTTTAGATTTTGCAACATTAGGGTTTTGCATGGCATCAGTCCCATGCACGCCATCAACAACCCCAGTCTTTACACCCAATGGATTCTTCAAAATTCCCTTTCTGGGAACGTTATTGCCATCAATACTTTTAAGATTGGAGAATGCAGAAGTCATGATAAAAACACCAGAGAATCGGAACCCCGAATGAGACAATCAACCCCTTAAAAGGTTAATAGGATTCGTACCAATCTAGCTAAACTATACATGATAGTCGCGATCGGTCACAGACCTACTAAGCAATCAGGAAATTGAAACCCAATCAAGATTCAAAAAACTATCAAGAAACGAAGAAACAAGATCAAGATTAATCAAGAATGTATCAAGATTAATCAAGAACAAGAATGCAAGATCAAGAAACAAAAACCTACCCCAAGAAACCCTAAATCCCGCTAACAATGCTCATATTCAATCCTTGAGAATAAGGAGATAATCACAAGAATGTTACACAGGATAGAATTAATCAGGAGTAGAAAAGATTTTGAGTGGAAAACAGGATCAAAACGCGCACGATCAAAGGCAAGATCGTAAAGATTCGAAAACCCTAAGTCGCCATTCGCCTTCCTTTACGCCTTAAGGACTTGAAACTTTGTTAGGACCGTGTACAGGACGGAGTACTAACTGATTTACGCGTATACCAACTCAAATAGTGCGGAATCCTATTTGATTTGCGATCCAATCAGTGAGAACGCACGTAGAATCGATCTTAGATTGAATCCAAACGTTAAGAACGATTGCAAATCGATTTAGTGCGATCTATGAACTTGGAACATGTTCTTAGAAGTCTCTGGACGGCTAGGGTGCGATTTAGTACGTAGGTATTCGAAGTGTTTTAGTTTTCCACGAATTAAGTGGTATTTATAGGTTAGGGTTTCTCATTCGTGCGATTGAACCATTAGTCGTGGGACTGAGTCATGCGGTTGATCCATTCGCACGACTGAGTGTTTAGTCGTGCGACTGAGTCAATCTCATGTCACAATCGTGCGAATGATCCAGTCTCCTGGTTCAGTGTGCGACTGGTTCATTAGCATGAAGTTGTTCATGCGTATGGTCCATTCGCATGGGCCATTCGCATAAGAACTTCACATGACTAAGTTTAAACATATTTCTCAACCATTCTTGACTAAGATCTATGTAAACAACCACAAACCAATATAGTTAGGTCAACCATGCGTTAATAAACAATAAACATTCAAACATACACTGAAACATTCAACATTAAGATCATCAATCACATATTCTGTTTCATTCAACTCATATATTTCATTTACATTAAGGACATGACAGACATATTACATTAAGATCGTAAACTAGGTACATATGTATCTACAAACTCCCCCTTGGACCTAGTTTCTATCATTGTATGGCATCCTTCATTAGCTCGTCAAACTTCTTATGCCTCTCCTCGACTGTGACTCCATCATGTATCTCAAAAGCGAAGCAGAGTCTTATCACATTCTGAAACTGGAGGGCCTGTACGATATCCTGCGGATCATAGAATAATGGCCACCTGTATAAAGTATAAACATCACTAGCTGACAGGTTGGTTAGCCACATTGGGTCAAATACCCGGATGGTCTCCATTTGGCGCTCTTTCTGTAACACTATGACCGCTTCTCTTGTTCTCCAGTCATAATACCACCACTTGAAGTGGGGAATGAAGTCCTGTGGCATTTCCCTCATGGGGATCTTTGACATAGTACGAGGAGGACTCCAATTCAACACCACTTTGGGTTTCCCAGTCCTTGGGTCCACCTCCGACCTTCGAATGTAACTCGTAGGTTGTTGAGGCTTGAAGTTAACCTATCGAGTGTAGTATTCTCTCTTCAACGCAGCTTCAAACCAGCCTGACATCTTCGTGGGATCAGCATACAGCAGGTTCAGGCGTGCCAACTGGTTGAGCTCAAAACAAGGGAGAGTCTTCAGATCATGTGGAAATCTGAAGTACTCAATTCCCTTCTCCCGCTTTACAGCATTAACACTTAGATCCTCAAAGTAAGCCCATGCTATAATCTTGCCAGACACCTTTAGGTGCTTCTTTACTCTGTAGAGCTTGGCGTAGGCACTCGGGTTTGGCGCTGTGCGTTGGGCACGGATATCTGCAAAACAAGCCGCCCACTCAGCCTTTTTGGTCTCAACATCAGCGTCCGAGGCTTGGTTGGCTTTCTGATTTCTCGGTCTCCCTCTCCACCGTATCCAGCTTAGCATACATGTCACTGTCGAGTGTATCTCCAAAATTAGGGACCACATTTCCCTCTCGATCAGTATATTCAGGATAGTGCTGTGCTGTGACGTCTTCAATTTCTATCTCATCAACATCAAGGAGCTCGTCATCACTAGCAACCTCGACGGTAGGGGCATCATTGACTAGTTCATCCGGATTTAACAGGAACATCTCTGCCAGTTGCTCATCAGTGAGATCATGAATGATTTCTCCTTCTTTGGTAGCATAGCTCACTGACCTCCTCACAATCCCTTGCAGATCAAGTATCATAGTGAATTGAGACTTGATCTGCTGCAGGGGAGCAACATCATATTCATCTCGCTGATATTGTGGATCTGCTTGATTTAAAACATGTAACACACAAGTCATTAGTAGAAAATCAAGACAGCTAAATAATCAATTATATAAATAAACATTCATTTCATAAGTTTTAATACATGATTCAATTACACAAAAGTTCAAAATACAGAAACATCTAATCATTACTTTTGTCCTAAATCATATGCTCTTCTACAGTCGAGGCTGATGTTGAGGCACCCTGATCTTGATTTTTCTTGGTCCGCCTCTCTCTTGCTTCTGTGGCACCCGATGCAGGTGCATCTCCTCCTTCTTCATCATCTCCTCCATCTCCTACACTCTCATCCTCTCCTCCCTCTGTCTCATCCTCTTCATCATCATCTTCATCCTCACCATCATCATCATCATCACCATCTCCCTCTCGTATCTTCAGAGGCTCATCCTTTGTGCCTTTAAGTTTGAGCAGGATGGTCCTCTTGGCATCGTCCAACTCCTCAATCTTCTTAGTAGATAACACGTTCTGCTCCTTGAGTTGGGTAATCTCTAGACTCTGAGCAGCCATTTGCTGAGCCTGCTCCTCAATCTGCTGTGCCTGCTAAGAGATCTGCAGTGATTGTGCAGCAGTAAGCTCCACTAACTGTCTGAGCTGTGCAGTCTTCTCGTCATCGGCGGCTAACAACTTCAGCACCATACAGTTTAGTGCTGAAAGCTGTTCCTCTACCCCACTAGGAGGTAGAGATGATCCGGAAAGGAAAGATAGGTGAGATGATGGTCCTGCCTGGTGGCTAGTGGTGGTGGTGGTGGCAGTGGTGAATATGGGAGGTGGTATATGTGTGGGTGGTGATGGGTGAGCTGTAGTGGTGGTGGATGGGATATGGGTAAGTGGTGGAGTGGCTGAGGTAGTGGTGTGTGAGGTGGTAGTAGTGGTGGAAGTAGATGGCTGAGGTAGTGGCTGTGGTGGTGGCTGAGGTCAAGGTGAACTTCAATCTCTTCCCCTTCTTGCCATAAGGGTGAGCCATTCTCTTCTTTCGTGTGCCTTTAGACACTGTGGCTCCCCCTTGGCTGCATGGCGGGTCCAAGGTATATGAGGGATCTGAATCAGCAGCAGCAGTGTCCCCAGACTCCCCTTGTCATCCACCAACCGCCCTTATACCTCTTTCTGTGGCAACCACCCTGCTGCCCACAGTCCTAGTCAGAGGCTCCTCATCACTCTCCTCCTCCTCATCGGAAGGGCAAAAATCCTGATGAAAACTTGCGGTGGTGGCTTCTCCATGAGTGGGTGGTGGAGATGTAACATGTGAAGTGCTGGCCCTAGAAGCAGCAGGGCCAGAATCTCCACCGGCGTCAGCGTCATCATCATCGGAGTCATCAGATGGGAGAGCAATCTGCTCTACATCTGAGTCACTCTCCTCATGGCGCCACTTACGCCTTGCCGGCGCCACGTACTCCTCCCGGGCTAGGTGCCCGAACAGTCTCCTCATAGGGGGCTTGACTTGCTTTCCCCTGTAGACCTTCATGCGGCCTAACGTCGTGTCATCCATCACCTCAAGTGATACCGCATCATGGCTCTCCTTAGACAAGGCAGGCAGCTTCTCATCGATAATCATCTGTAAGAATCTTGGGTACATAAAGAAACCCTCCTTGCCTTTGGCCTCAAGATTCTCTATCAGGTAGGCAAATATCATGTTGGAGAAGCTGAAGGGATGGTTAAGCACCAGTGTCACGTAGGCATTCTGGGTCTGGTCTGATAGGTCATCAAATCCACCCCTCCTCGACGCTATGCACTTCAGTATCACGTGTGCCAAGTACTTAAACTGGGGACACAGGTTGCTTTTGTTTAGCACACCTGCATTGATGTCCCAAGAGTACTTCATCCTAAGGAAGCATCCCCTCACAGTCAGAGGGTGTAGCCTGGTTGTGTGATCAGCATCATCACCCAGATCCAGTACTCGTCGAAGATCTGCAGCTGACACCTCTATATCCTGCCCAAATATAGTACTCCTGATGCTGTAGGGCTCACGAGATCAATCAACTGATGCACCCTCCCAAAAGGCCTGTTGTATAGACCTGTAGGGAGTGATATGGCTTTGTGGATCCGTGATCTCTTCAAGAAAGTTATGATGCCAGCAAACTCGGCAGCATTTCGAGAGGTGGCATCCAGTTGAGCACAAATATTGTGCTTGGTGTTTATGGTCCACCGATCAGCCTTCAATCTGTAACGCAAGAGCATACAAATGAGATCATCACACAACAGAAACCATTTCTAATTAGCCTGTTTGAGATGAGTCTGGTTCAATCGTGCGATTGAACCATACGACTGGGTTCAGTCGTTTCACCTAACATGCGACTGAATACAGTCGGATGACCTATCATGCGACTGAGTTCAATCGGGTGACAGAGCCTGTGATTGGTTCAGTCGGCCGACTGAGTTCATTTGCATTGTTCATTCGGCCGATTGAGTCATTCGTCCAGTTCAGTCGTGCGATTGTAGTTCAACCGGGTGTCCAGTCGCATGACCTACTGTCTGTTCGATTGAGATTCAAATTTTGAGCTAAACTTAATATTAGACACCGTGGTTTGGCTCATTAGACTCGCAATAACCCTACTTAGCACCTAATGACTTTGATTTCAACATTTAACTTAGTTTTATTAGTTTATTTTTCCAACTTAAGTCTCGGTTCTTGTTAGGGCCGAATTCATTGATTTAGGGCAACAAATCGACAGAGATTTGAGTAGATTGCACCGCATTGTACGTGTATAACAACCAGCAATCGTGAGAATATCTAAATATGAACTCAAATTAGGTCAGAGGAAAATTTGGCAGAGTAATGGTATGTTGTGTGATTTTAGGGTGAATGAGGGGTGATGAGTGTATGCGATCGACTATGGACCTATTTATACTGAATCTGGTTTCAATTGGGCGACTGGACCCATTCGCTCTTTTCATTCAGCCGATTGGATCTCAGTCGTGCGATTGGTTCAGTCGATCACATTCAGTCGCCCGACTGAGTTTCAGTCGGGCGACTGACTCATTCGGACAACTCCATTCGGGCGACTGGCGCAATCTTATACTCCAGTCGGGTGAATGGTTCATACTCAAGCTCCATTCGGCTGTCTGGTTCATAAGTATGATTCAATCGTACGACTGGTCCATACTTATGGTCCAGTCGTGCGAATGGTTCATACTTATGAGTTTGACCTTATGACATTTCAACACTTAGCCCTTGTTACCTTTTGAATAAAACATTTTGAGCATTTGATCATCTCAGACATGATTATTTTAACTTTGAAAACCTTTGATCACCTCAGTCGTGATCTTTTTAAACACAAACTTTTGCACCTTAGATGTGACCCATTTTACATTTAAAACACATGTGTGGTCACCTCAGACGCGACCCTTTTTTAATGGATTAAATCCCAGATTGAATTCCACGGCATAGTCCGACGTATACAACTGAATTTACTAAAAAGTTAGACAAAATAAAACAACTATAACTAAGAAATAAAACTGAACATATTTTTGTGATTTTGTGTGAGTTTGAAATTTTAAGATAGATATCTAGCAGATTTCTTTCTAGAACATTACAATTTCAAGTTAGTGTGACCATAGCTGGAACGATTCATTATGGAATCATACAGGTAATCAAATCATTAGGGACATTTTACCAAAGCCTTTTGATGCTAGATTCTTGTTTTCATCGAGAGTCATTAGCAAGTTTAGGAAATCATACTGGTACTATAAGATGCCCACATTGATTTGGACTTTCAAGAGTTGCTGCTCACGATGATTGTCAGTATACTTGTCCACTTAAATTCATACACAGATTTTTGACACTCATTAGAGATGAATTAAGGTTTAATTATTTCAACAAACATTTCTAGATCCCACACTTATATGGTAATCAACATTCCTCAGGAGATTTTTGAGCGATCTACGGGTATTTTGACAAGAAGAAACTATTCTCAGAGCTTTCAAAGAGAAGCCAATCCTCAGGTCAGTGCCACCGCACAACATAGAGGCCGCAAACAACAATGAATTCTAAAATATGTTGGTTATGCTCATCCTCAGGTCAGTGCCACCGCACAACAAAGAGGCACACAACCTATCTTCTTGTTAAAGCATATATTTTTTTTCTTTTTGCACATAACGCACCAACAACATTTGTTATTAGCTTGATTGCGTTTATTTTTCATTTTTTCGTGCTTTGCTCTTTTTGTGGTCATCCACACACATTTGTGGCGTTTATTTGCTCGTCACCCCTTATTGGAAATAACTGATTGTGTTAACCAGTGATAAGATGGGAACCCACAGTCAGTTGAACAGCTTAGTTTAAATTGAAGTCACCAATGACGTCTAATCATCTATTGTGTTGAATCTACCGACACATCATGTGGTGGTCTAACAACCTCTAGATCTACTTTCTTTGTGTTACCTTAGTAGTAGCCAGCTTTACTATCATTTTTCCTGTTATATTGCTCAAACTTCTCAGACTTATACTTTGAATTTTGCATCTAATTCAATTTAATCTTTTAAGGTCCCAAATGGTTTGTTCCTATGTACTATCATTTTTCATAGTCATTGAATCGGTTTCACAGATCCGATCTCATTTCTATCAGCTAGCCTGTCCTTCTCCCTCATTTTTTTTCTTTTTTTTAAGTACTGAAATTAAAACAATTAATTTAATACTAATTTAACCTATTCTCCCCCTAAAATTCTAAAACCGAAAATATTTTTTGCGTTTTTGGATTTTAACGAGACAAGAAATTAAAATAAGAAACATAAAAGAAAATAAAAAGAAAACGTTGCCGGACTAAGCATTTTCATCCTCTGGAATGACATCACTTTTCTTTTTAACGTCGTTGACCTCTAACGAATATAGAAAACGTGGTTTATCAAAGGCTTTTGTGTAACGGTCAGCGTGTTGAAAATCCGTATTTATTTTAACAACATCGATTAAATTCTTTTCAAAACAATCACGTATAAAGTGATATTTAATACCGATTTGTTTGGTCTTAGTATGTTGGACCGGATTTTTTGTAACGGCTATTGCAGCAGAATTATCAACAAATATAGGAGTGTTAGAAAATTGCAAACCGTAGTCCCGCATCTGCTGTTGAATCCAGATGATTTGAGAACAGCAGCTTGCTGCAGCAACATATTCAGCTTCACAAGTTGACAATGCAACTGATGTCTGCTTCTTACACTGCCACGTGACTAATCTTCACCCAAAGAATTGACAACCTGCTGAGGTGGATTTGTAGTTCATTTTGCAGCTGCCACAATCCGAGTCACTGTACGCGGTAAGCTCAAAATCATCGTCATGAGGATACCACAACCCAAGTGTTGGTGTACCCTTCAGATAACGAAATATTCTCTTGACCCCTATAAGATGGTTAACTTTTGGTTTCGCCTGATATCCTGAACATAGACACGTCGTGTACATGATATTAGGTCTTGAGGCAGTGAGGTACATGAGGGATCTTATCATTCCTCGGTACATGGTGGCATCGACCTGATCACCATTCTCGTCGGGTGCTACATTGTGGTTTGTAGCAAGTGGAGTCCCAGCTGCGGAAGCATTCTCCATGTCAAACCGACGGAGAATATCTCCTACATACTTGGTTTGATGTAGAAATATTCCCTTTGGTGTTTGATCCACCTGTAATCCGAGAAAGAACTTCATCTCTCCTATGGCACTCATTTCAAATTTTGCCTTCATTACTGCTTCAAATTCTTTACATAAGTCTTCGTTCTTGGAACCAAAGATTATGTCATCAACATAGATCTGAACAAGCAGTAGATCACCATCCTTTTCTTTGATGAACAGTGTACAGTCAATTACGCCTCTGCGAAATCCGTGTTTCACAAGGCGAGTTGAGAGTTTTTCATACCATGCTCTCGGGGCTTGGTGGAGCCCGTAGAGAGCCTTATCCAGTTTGTAAACTCTGTCCCGATGATATGGATCCTCAAATCCTTCGGGTTGACTAACATACACTGTTTCCCGGATTTCACCATGAAGAAATGCACTCTTTACATCCAGTTAATAGACTTTAATCTTCATGTAAGAGGCATAGGCTAGGAAGATACGGATGGCTTCCACTAACTGTCCGAGCTGTGCAGTCTTCTCGTCATCGGCGACTAACAACTTCAGCACCATACGGTTTAGTGCTGAAAGCTGTTCCTCTACCCTACTGGGAGGTAGAGATGATCCGGAAGGGAAAGATGGGTGAGATGATGGTCCGTGATGTTCGTACTCCTTTTGGAGATCCGGAGTCATACTTGCCAACATGAGGCAAGACACTTGGACCGAATCCTCAGTGTATTTCACCCAATTATTGTAGGCCTCCTCATCTTCCTCATTGGGTTGATCGGGAATCAGATCGTCTAAAATATATGACTATTTCTCTTGCTTGAGAACAATTCTCAAGTTTCGAAACCAATCAATAAAGTTGTTATGGTTTAGACGCTCCTTTTGGAGAATGGTTCTTAGTTATAGGGTATAAGCGGACGGGATATCATTGTTTTCATTGTTTTTGGTGGCCATCTACAAAATTTAACAAAGTCTAGTTTTAGTATTTCTGATATTATCATATTTTAATTATTAATACCCTTTTATGTGTCATACACAAATTAAAATTCTAGAATCCAAGTTACATTTAAATAGTGGTTAGGTGACCTTTATCCCATTATTTAAATTAACAAGGTAGTCAATGTTTGACAATTACAACCCTTTGCAACTTCTAGAGGTAAGGGATCGACTTAAACATCATATGTATAGTCGGCATGTTTATCCCATCAACACCTTTTGTAAACCACATTGTAGGTGATCCATTTAACATGGTTTGCAAATCAAGTCACCCAACTTACACACATGTGAGTTTACGAATACAAGTGGTTAGGTGACCTTTATCCCACAAATATGGTATTCCCACCTCAAATCACAAGTTCCCTCAAAATGGTTAGGTGACCTTTATCCCATTAAGAGTTTCCAAGTGACTTAAGTGTTGTGCAAAAGGACGGTGTTAAACTTGTTTTTAAAAGGGATTTTAGTTTCCATAATTCTAGTTTAGAAAACTCTATGTACCTTGTATTTGCATGCTTTCAAACACATGGTATCTTATGGTTCCCTTTTTTTTTAATAAAACCCTTTTTATTTAAAATCATTAATCCTTTTAATAACCTTTTATTAACCATTTAATGATAAAGAACCATTTTATTTTAGCTTGTTATGTTTATTAATTAGTTTGTTATGCATACCCATATATCAAACAACCAACATAAAATAAACAACCAAACAAGTACAACCATACAATCATAAGTGCATAACCATAGCCACTAAGTTGACTACACTTGTTTGCCATCACAAGTGTTGTTATTTGGTATTTCCTAAGGGTTGATAATAACACATCAAAATGTGTCCATGAACTCCAACTTGAATCCGCATCCAAATGATTCAAGTGTCCATGTCTTTGTGTCCTTCCTTTGTATCTTCCTTTAAGTCTCCAACTTGTGCATCTTCTTTTACAAAAATTATATCCTAATACAATTTTTCTAATAAAAGAAATGCACCTAATCTATTTATTACAACCCTTTTAACGAATAAAACCAAACATGACAAAACATTCAACCAAATCCAAAACACACTTGGTCAAGGCTATGTTATGCACCAAAACATGTATCCAAATACAAGATTCAAGAACAAAATGAACTCCCTTTTTTAACCCTTAAAATTTCAGCCAACATAAACCAAGACTTTTAGGGTTTTTGTCCAAACAAAATAATCAACCACTTGACTTCAATCTTTCAAGCTTTATTCTAAAGCATGTAAAATAAAACTTGAAAGACAAGGGATTCATATATCCAAAACAATCAGCCTCTAATGGGTTGAGAAAGTCCAACAAAACTAATTTTTCTTGAACTTTTGAAGCAAGTTTTCCACATAACCGGCTCTAGATGCCATTGTTGGGTTTGTTACAAGCTTATCAAAGATTTTTTAACCATTTAAACAAAAACGCAGCGGATATTAAGAGATATAAAACTTGTTTTAGATGCTGACAATAAACCATTTTATAATCAAGAAGGCAAACCCATGAACAAGGATCATATATGTGAAAACAAATGCTATCAAAACGAAACCAATCATAGGGTCTTCATAGAATACTACCTTTCTAAGAACAAAAAGATATGAGATGGATAATAGATGAAGAAGATGATGCTCTTGAATGTAAGCCTCCAAAGAAGAAGACCTCAGCTAGTATACCCACAAGCTCTTGCTAAACACCCAACTAGTCAGGAAGTTTATCACCAAATCTTCTTCAAAACCTTCTTCTTGGTCCGAAAATTGCAAGGAGAAAAGATGAAGAGAGAGTTGCACTTGTGTGTGAGAGAGAGTGTAGGTTGAGTGTAGTGTTCAGTGTGTTTAATGTATTGTAATAAAACAAGACAATGAATCCCCATGTGAACCACCAAGGGGCGGCCGAAATTTTCAAATGGGTTCCCATCCATTTGAAATTTTTATCACACATTATTTACTATAAGTTTATAAAATTAAACCTCTTTTAATTTTATAACTCAACCACACTTTTATTTGTTGTTATTTAACCTACTTAAATAACGATACAAATAATTTCTCATGAACAAAATATCCATATAACTTGTTCTATTTCAAATGCAATAATTTAGAAAAACCCATTTTCTAAATTGGTGTCAATATTTAGTTGCTTGATTATATCAATAAATAAATATGTATTGGTGTTTGTTTAGCTTGTTATTGGGTATGACCCGACTTGGATCATAACGTACTAACCACATAAATCTTGTATGTGTCTTGGGCATATAAGATCCAACATAAATATGGTATTTCATGCCTTTTCCCCAAAACAGTTAAAATAAAAACAATATTTAAAATGGGGGCTAAAGAACTCACCTTTGAATGTGATTACTATATGGTCAATACATTAGGCTCCGATTTATCAAAACCCTACATATATATAACTTGATCAACATTTAATAATTCTTGCTTATGAGAATGCTTTTCACCTAACTTATTTAGTTATTTTTAAGAATAAAACGACTTTATCATTTTAAAATATTTTGGTCAATTTCTCATAAAAGTTTATTTATTTTTCTTAGTAAATATACGAATTATAACATATTCGGCTTATAAACTAATGTCTAACCCTAACGTATTCTAGATGTCTAATACTTATCACTAGCCTATTCATTAACCTTATGTTTATTTCTTATGTTTAATTATTATATCATTTCTTCTCTTGGAGGCAGGGCAATAGATTCATCTTGTCCTTGGCTTGTGAAAGGAATGAGGTAGGGTAGCCAAAGCCCCCAACAAAGGGATAGGGCAATCCTTCCCAAGTAATGCACTTAACTACTTGTTTTATGAAATCATAACTTTTCTAACTTGTATGATATATATCTTAGTTTGATATAGATTATTAAAAGCTTTACTAATTATTTTTAAAATAGTTAATTTTATACAAAATTTTCTTAGGTTTCTTTTTATAAAGTAAATTCCCATAGTTATCGTGGTCTTTTTATTAATAAAGTATATTTTCATATTATTTTTATGCAACATTTTAGTTTTAAAATCCGTTAGTTTGTAGTTATTTATTTAAGTTACATATATATATATATATACGCAATGGTTAACTGACCACAAGGTTGGCTAAAATCGTTAACACAAGGTATTTAAATTAATTAAGTGTAATAATTAATAACATAAATCTATTATTAATATAGTCTCAAGCGTTGACCTGGTTTGACCGGGTGTCATAGTCTCCCCTCGTTTACGAAATTTCATCCCGAAATTTACGTTGTTGAATCTGTGTCAGGTCTGGATTTGAACAGGTGAGGGTACTTTTGTTGCATTTGATCATGACGTTCCCAAGTAAATTCAGGTCCTCTTTTAGAATTTAATCGGACTTTAACTAACTTAATTTGATTCCGCTTGAGCTTTTGGACTTTCCAATCCAAGATTTCGATTGGTTCTTCGACAAAATGAAGTTTGTTATCGACACAAACTTCGTCTGGTGGAATAACTAAGGATTCATTCGTCATGCATTTCCTTAAATTAGACACGTGAAACACATTGTGCATATTTCCGAGTTCCTTTGGTAGATTAAGTCTGTATGCGACCTTCCCAATTCGTTCCACAATTTCAAATGGTCCTATGAATCGAGGGCTAAGCTTCCCTCTCTTACCAAATCTCACGACACCCTTCCATGGGGATACCTTCAGGAATACTCTGTCACCGACCTGAAATTCCATTGGCTTCCTTCGGGTATCTGCGTAACTCTTTTGCCGGCTATTGGCAACTTCAAGTCTCTTTCTGATCTGAATGACCTTGTCTGTTGTCTCTTGGATAATCTCTGGTCCTGTTAATTGTCTTTCATTGATATCTGCCCAACACAGATGTGACAACCACCCTCTAGGTCATAATTCTAACCTTATCAACCTGCATCATTACCCAATTCAATTAATATTAATGTTAATATCATTACCAATATTATTATTAGCATTATTATTATTGTTGTAAGTGTTCACCATTTTTGTTATTTTATGTGCCTTTTTGTGATGATTTAACTAGATCAAGCATTAGCTAGAGAAATTGTAGTGTCCCGGGAAAGTTAATTAGTCACCCATGCAATAATTAAATCATAATTTGAAACAATTAAGGTGCGCATGAAACTCAAAAATGTCGGATAAGTGCATGCATGATCATGCACAGAGACATCAACTAACTAAACTAAACCATCTAATATACTACCCAATACTACAAATAATACTACACTACATAATATTATTACCATTAAAATTAAATCAAAATTCCTACACTACATGCCAAGCTCTGCCACCCCTCTCTCCACCACTCTCCTCTCTTTTACACCACCACCTCTTCTACCCACTCTCCATACATGCAACACTTCACTTCACCTCATTTCTCTCACTCTCTTCTATCATTTTTGGATTTCTCCACCAGAAAATACACACACACTCTCGAATTTATTCTCCATTTCCAGCCTATTTTCGAAGAAAGACAACAACATACTATCGGCCAAGCATCAAAACCGCAAGGAAGTGAAGGTTTGTGAGCTTTTGGTGCTCGGGTCTTGCAAGCTCGTGGTTCTCCAGCATTTATTCAAGATTTTCCAGATTTGTTCAAAGGTTTTTAGGCCATTCTTGTCTATCTACAATCTCAAAACCGTGAGCTACACCAAGTGTAAGCTTCATGTCACCCGATTTGGTCATTTCATGTGTTTTCTTCATTTTTCACTAAAAGATCTTACCATTCTTGTATCTAAAAAAAACTTGCTGCTACAACCTTGTTCTTGAAGAGCTTTTCACGTTCTTGAAGGTATCACACTTGTTATATAAGTTATTCTATAGGTGTCACCCGATTTACACCTAGAAAATCCTCGTTTTGGGTGTTATTACACCATCCAACTTGCACAACTTGTAATCTTCCGAAGCTAAGCATGTAACCTGGTCTAAATAAGTTTTCTAACCTTCTAATAAACTGATCTTAAAGTTACAAAAGGTTTGAGTAATATATATTCACAAGTTATAATGTTTTACACATGTGTAATGGATGAAAATGGTGTAATATCTAAGTTTCTATCTTGTTCATGAGTTGTTTGTTGAACCCGTGGGTTAGACATAATATTTCAGAAGGTTTTGGATGATTTTGGGTGTATAATGAGATGTTAATGGCTGAAATTAATAATGTTATAGACTTGTAAGCAATTTGGACATATTCGGGGACCGAAAAGTGGTAAAACGACTTAAAAATAAGAAAACATGGATTTTAACCATATTAAAAAGAATTCCAGGATCTAAAAGGGTTAACAAAGTGTTTGGACTAGATTTTTTGATTTAGTTGGTCAAAGGACAAGTTAAAAAGGAATTTTCAACTAAGATCGGGTATAACAAACGTTTTGAGGAAAATCGTAGAAATAATGATATAAAGATCAAAACCCATAAGACCATATTATTTCAGTAAAATAAGTGTCATAAGATTTCCAAAGATGTTAAGAATTGGTCAAACAAGCTTTTAAACAGTCAATTACGGTTAAAAACGCGTTTTAAAGGGTTAGACTTAAAATTTAGACTTTCACCTAAAAGGAGCTTGAAATACATTTTTAACAGATTAAGAACTTATAAAAAGTCCTTAAAATAATATTTAGTGGACCTAAGACTAAAAATATGGAAAATCGACACTTAACCATTAAAAACCTTCGGTTTTACCGTAACTGGTAACGTAAGACATAAAAATATAAAAACCGGACCTAAATTCTGAAATCTTGGTATAAACTTACTTAAAATAAGTTACTTAACTTCAGGAACCTAATATTTGGACATAAAAGTCATTAAATGCAAGAAATCAAACTTTAGGGTAGAAAGTGTAAATTGTGGAAACTTGGAGGACTAAACAGTAAATTTTGCTAAACTTCAATAAACCGAACCCTTTGGACTAATAACCATTTAGAAGATTCAAATTAACTTAAATAGATGATTTAACATGGTAAATCATGTATTCTTTCCTAAGAAACTCTAACTTTCTATAAAATGAAACTTTTATTTAAAGACTTAGCAAATCAAAAGCTAGTAAGTCATCAACCTCATGACACACCTAGTGCATCTCCATAACCCTAGGTTTAGTGACTTAACACTTAAATCTTGATGGTAGGGTGCTACACTTGAGACTCTTTCCCAGCACGAAGAACCCTTTTTGCTTGAATTTTGAGGTGAGTTCTAATGTTCCCTTTTTACTACTGTTTTTGGGATGAAACATGCTATACTTGAGTTGAAACCTTTTATGAGCTATTGTATGATGCTTGAATGTTGGGGTAAATGTTATAACCTGCTTATATTTGTATCATGATCATTAATTCTTGTGTGAACCGCTTGTTTTATATGGGTAGATCTACTTGGGGAATCTCCCACACACAGTGCCTTCCCTGATGAATGGGAAGGGTACCACACTGAGATCCTGTGGGGTCGTTCGTGGCATGTGACAAATTTTTATAAGATACTAGGTGAACCATCCGGTAGGTATGGTCCACTGTTTTGAGGCTCAATTCTTCCTTCGGGATTAACCGGTAAAACATAACTTTTGAAGAGGCTAGCCGGGAGTGAGTGCAGGGTTGATTGTGATCCCCCACAACAGTGAATCTTTGATTCTTTTAAATCGAATGTGGATTCTATTGAATCTTTTTGTTTTTTAAACTTTAAGCACTTGAATTCACCAACTTTTAAGTTGACATAATTTCTTTTTGAGCATGTTTCAGGTAATCCATGAAGGGACTCTAGCTATAGTTGAAGACCTTGACCTAGCACTGTGACCATGGCATTGACTTGCCTGATTTTAAAAACAATTTGAACAATTTATACTTAATGTTGATCATTATAATTTGTCTTTATGTTGGATGTACAATTTCATTCGGGGGCTAGATCTTTTTCTAGCCCTGTTTTTTTTAAATATTAAATGCCATGTGATGTTCTCTCCTTTTGTGCTCTTATGATGGTTTGTTTCTGCTGCCATATGTGTTGCTAGTCTGTGACGTCCCACCCTACCTGGGCCTGGGGTATGACAGATTGGTATTAGAGCCAAAGGTTGTAGAGAAGTCGGGAATACCATAGTAGACCCTAGGCTACGACCCTGATACCTTAGGACCGTCCTTGGGGAAAGTGTTGGGATGATCAGGTTGGGAAAATTGATGATTACACTTGATCAACGTAATCATGAATTTACTGGATGCATAAGTTCTAGCACGGACCTTTAGGTAATGAGTGGACTTTTCTGATTGGAACTTATGATTTCTGAAATGTCTTTTGAAGTGGTCTAAAAGTTTTTCCTAAGTGTTAACTGCTCTACCTGGCTGTTTTCATGTCTGAAAACCGCTTTTCTTTGTCTTTTGTGTTTTCTTTCCTTGTTATTAGTTGCTTTTTAGATTCAAACGAATTTAATGACCATCTTGACTTAAGACAGAATGATTTCTTTCAATATCATATAGGGTCCCATTTAAGACCTGTTGAACAACTATTTGCTAAACTCCTGGGAAGTAACTTGGTCACCGTCAGTAAGTACTTTATACATTACCAAAATGAAGCGGTGTTTTCTGCATGACAGGAGACCAGAGCCAACTCTATCGTCCGGGTGGGCATGGGCAAAAGCAGCCCTAATGACTTTCAGTGAAGATATGCTTATACGGTGAAGTTAGTCACAAAGTCTATGTTCGTATGCTTTCACTCTAAGCCAACCATCCAAAAAGGATGTGCACAATTGATCATTGACCGCAGTCTTCGAAGAATCTACTGATATCTGATACTACTACCTACCAATACCTTTGGTTATTGATACTATTAGGATATCTTATACTATTGCCATCACTACCATAAGTACTATTTTATTACGATCATGAGCTATGAGAAACCAAATTACTCATGATATTTCTTGCAGCACATCAAGGACTATGGCTGACAAGGGTAAGGCACCGACATACCCCACTGACGGGATTGCACCATCAGGGAGCCTCAAGAAGGCGACACTGCGAACAGAGTACAAGGAGTATATGAGGAGATGTGGACATCCAGGATGGATATCCGTCACATCCGATGACACCGAGCTGTCAGAAGACTCTTCCTCGACATCCCCTTCCAGGAGCTGGACGCGCTCCCATTCACCTCATGTAGCAGCTCCTACCCACTCACCTATCCTACCTATTGAGGATAGGGGTGCACGTGTGATCACCCTCCCACGCAAGAGTGCAAGGTCAGGTCCCTTAGTCTCCTTTAGGATGCCACCTCCTCCTCCACCACCTGCTAGGATTCTGACATATGTACCTCCGTCATTTGACCCACTCCACCACCACCCACATGATGATCACTAGATGCCACTGAGGCGCAGTATGTATGATGGCCCTAGTGTGTTAGCTGGTGACAAGTACTCCCAATCTAGCCACCGGGCAAGCGACGTAGGTCCCTCCGATGCTGCACTGGATGAGATTCTGAAGACCATTCGACGTAGGTCCCTCCAGGCAAGCTACGCGGACCTCTCAGTCTGCCCAGTTTCAGACCATGATGGCGTCGCACGGGGTCCAACGGTTGGAGCAAGAACAGAGGAAGAAGAGCTCGGGATGGCTAGGGTGGTTGAAGAAGAAGTGGATGTGAAGGCTTGGAGAGGATGTGGGATTATCTGTCTTACAGATAGTTGAAGGAAACTATTTCTATTATTATCTGATACTATTATTATTATTATTATTATGGGGGTGATGGTACCTTCCATCTTGTAAGAGTGTAACTCTGAGACAATTATGCTTGCTGATACTATTATCTCTATCTCTCCGTGAAACTATTTTAATTGATGCTAAAACCTTGCTGAGCTATTTATATTGATTTACAATGTGTCATGTTATGCGTTGGGAATTTTGACCTATGTCCATTATGGATGAATTGTCTTAAGCTAATCTAATGAAACATTTTCTTGTTAGAGGTATTTAGTGGTGTGTATGATACACTCCCTCTTTCTAGGACGCGATGTTTAGGGTAAATGATGCATGGGCTACTCGAAACCAATTATGAGATGCTAAACCAAAAATTTATCTGTGATGCTATCAGAATGCCGACTAGGAGAGGAACCCACAGTGAAAGGCGAGGAACTACTAGAGGCCGTCGTGAAGGGGCTAGACAAACGAGAAACCAAACCCCTACTCCACCAGGAGCCCCTCGTGGAGAGAATGCAAACCAAGAAATGATGAAAGGATTGCCAACCTTGTTGCACAACAGATTGCAAATGCAATTCCTACCATTATAGCCCAGATCAAAGCAGACCAAAGCAACCCCAGTGGTGATGATGTATTCGAAAACAATGAGGGCAATAACGAGGAAGCTGAAGCACTGAAGAATGGATGCTCCTACAAAACGTTCATGGCATGCAAGCCAAAAGACTTCTATCGCATTGAGGGTGCAATAGAAACGTATCGATGGATCAATGTAATGGAAGCTGTCTTGGACATCAGTGAGTGTAAAATGGACCACATGGTGAGGTTCGCATCCCAGTCACTCAAGGGATCGGCTCTGGAATGGTGGAAGACGGTTATTCAGCCCCGGGGAAGGAACGCTGCTAACCGGATGAGCTCGACCAAGTTCAGGGAACTGATAACCAGCAAATACTGCCCTATCAATCAACTGGAAAAGCTAGAGTCTGAATTCCTGAGCTTGGAGATGAAGGGTCCTAATTACACTGAGTACATCAACCGCTTTTTAGCCCTGTCTTGATTGGTGCCACACCTGGTGACACCAGAATCTAAGGGTGTAGCATGTTTCATTTGGGGGCTACATCCTAGAGTCAGGGGAATGATGCAATCTTCTAAGCCTTTAACCTTACAAGTTGCGGTTGACTTCACTAGCAGTTTGACTGATGATTTGGTTAGGGCTGGATGGACTGAGCACACAAGAACTGAAGAGAAGAGGAAGCCGATGGGTGAGAAAAGGAAGTGGTTCGATGTGAAGAAAGCAATTGGCAGTAGTAGCGGGTCAAGCAAGAAGAGTTTTGAAGGTGTGAGGCGCGATGACCAAGGTGGGAGGACAAGGAAGCTATACTCGGGTACGAGCCCGTTCTGCAACAAGTGCAAACTGCATCATCAAGGGGATTGCAACCCGATGCTCTGCTTCCGATGCAAACGGCCAGGTCATTTAATCAAAGATTATACGTACGCGCTGGGTAAAAAATGCTACGAATGTGGAGATCAAGGGCACATGAGGAACAAGTGTCCTAAACTGGGAAGAGAAAAGGAGGCCAGACCCAACAAGCCTAAGGGATGAGCATTCGTGATGGAGCCAGCCGATGCTCGCAAGGAGCCTGATGTGGTCAATGGTACGTTACTTAGAAACAACCATCCTGCTACCGTTCTCTTTAATACTGGAGCAACTGCTAGTTTTGTCTCTAGTACTTTTAGGCCTTTGATTGACTTGAGTGCGTGTATCCTGACTGATCCGTTCACCGTAGAAATAGCCGAAGGTAACATTATAGAAACTAATGAAGTCATCAAGGACTGTTTAATGAATCTAGAAGGTAGCACATTTAAGATAAACCTAATGCCTATTAAGTTAGGAGGAATTTTATGTGGTTGTTGGTATGGATTGGCTGGCTAAGCATAGAGTCAAGATCGTGTGTGATGAACGCCTGCTTAGAATACCGTTGAGCGACGGGAAAGTGCTAGTTCGTGGCGAAGGAAGTGACGCGCTATGTCCTATGATATCTCATCTGAAAGCTACCAAGAACCTTAAGAAGGGATGCCCAGCTTTCATAGTCTACGTAATGAAAGCTAAAGAGGAGAAGAAGATTAAGGATATTCTAGTTGTTTCTGAATATCCAGAAGTGTTTCCTGAAGATCTACCGGGCCCTCCGAACCGACAAGTCGAGTTCCAAATAGATCTACTGCCTGGTGTTGCACCTGTAGCCAAGGCACCATATCGACTCGCCCCTCCCAAGATGAAGGAACTAATGCTAGAGATCCAGGAACTACTCGACAAGGGATTTATTCGACTGAGTGTTTCTCCATGGGGTGCACCGGTATTATTTGTGACGAAGAAGGATGGAACCCTAAGTATGTGCATTGATTACTGGGAAAACAAGCTGACTATAAAGAATCGTTACCCTCTCCCGAGGATCGACGACCTATTCGATCAACTACAGAGAGCAAGTTATTTTTCCAAAATAGATTTAAGATCGGGATATCATCAGCTAATGATAAGAGAAGAAGACATACCCAAAACGGTCTTCAGGATGATATATGAACATTATGAGTATCTAGTCATGCCTTTTGGACTGACTAATGCACCAGCGGTGTTTATGGATCTCATGAACCGTGTATGTCGCCCGTATCTTGACAAGTTCGTGATCGTGTTTATCGACAATATCCTGATTTACTCTCGTAGTAAAGAAGAACATGAGAAATACCTTGGACTGATTCTTGATTTGCTCAAGAATGAACAATTATATGCCAAGTTCTCCAAATGTGAGTTTTGGATGTGAGAGATCTAATTTCTAGGGCATGTGGTAAATGAGAATGGGATTCAAGTTGACCCTTCTAAGATTGAGGCTATTAAGAACTGGAAAATTTCTTAGACTCCTACTGAGATAAGGCAATTTCTTGGATTGGCCGGATACTACAAAAGGTTTATTAAAGACTTCTCGCGCATTGTGCAACCATTGACTACTCTGACTAAGAAGAATATGCCCTTTGAGTGGGAAAAAGAGAGCAGAATGAAGCGTTTGAAACACTCAAGGAGAAATTGTGTAGTGCACCTATCCTCGCTCTCCCAGAAGGAATTGAGGATTTCGTGGTCTATTGTGACGCTCGCGTCAAGGACTGGGATGCGTGCTAATGCAGCACAACAAGGTAATTGCGTATGCATCAAGACTACTAAACTATCATGAGAAGAACTACACAACGCATGATTTAGAATTGGGTGCCGTGGTGTTTTCACTCAAAATGTGGAGGCATTATCTCTATGGCACGAAGTGCATTATTTACACTGACCATAGGAGTTTGCAGCACATTCTAGATCAGAAGATGTTAAACATGCGCCAAAGAAGATGGGTCGAGTTACTGAATGATTACGAATGTGAAATTCGCTACCATCCTGGCAAGGCCAATATAGTGGTAGATGCCTTGAGCCGGAAAGAAAGAGAAAAACCTCTTCGCGTCCATGCCTTAAGGATGAGTGTACACCGACCTTATCGCGAGACTAAAGAAAGCACAAGACGAAGCGCTAAAAGAAGATAAGCTAGCAGGGGAAATGTTGACAGGAATGGAGAAGCAATTAGAGCTGAGCAGCGATGGTGTATATAAATATGAAAGGAGAACGTGGGTACCAAAGCATGGGGTAATTAGAGAGGTAATCCTCGACGAAGCCCACAAAACTAGGTACTCGGTTTACCCCGGAAGTGACAAGATGTACCATGATCTAAAGGCCCTTTTCTGGTGGCCTGGGATCAAGAAATCCATCGCCGTTTATGTTAGCAAGTGTCTGACGTGCGCCATGGTGAAGGCTGAAAATCAAAAACCGTCAGGGGCGTTGCAGCAGCCCGAAATTCCAGAGTGGAAGTGGGATAACGTCATAATGGATTTCGTCACAAAGCTAACCATAACTTTTAGAGGTCATGACGCCATTTGGGTAATAGTGGACAAGTTAACTAAATCAGCTCACTTCTTGCCGATTAGAGAAGACTACGACCTGACGAAACTAGCTCAACTGTATATTGATGAGATAGTGACCGGCATGGTGTGCCTTTGTCAATCATCTCTGACCGAGATAGCCGCTTCACTTCATGTTTCTGGAGATCACTCCAGCAAGCCTTAGGAACCCGTTTAGATCTAAGCACTGCATACCACCCACATACTGATGGTCAGAGTGAAAGGACTATTCAAACCCTGGAAGATATGCTAAGAGCTTGCGTGATTGACTTTGGTGGGAGCTGAGACAATCATCTTCCTTTGGTAGAGTTCTCCTATAACAATAGTTACCACACAAGTATAAAGGCAGCTCCGTATGAGGCCCTATATGGTAGGAAATGCCGATCACCATTGAGCTGGAATGAGATTGGTGACATCCAAGTAATGGGACTCGACATCGTGTTGGAAACCACCGATAAGATATTTAAAATAAAGGAGCATTTGAGAGCAGCCAGGGATCGTCAAAAGAAATACGCTGACCGAAGACAAAAACCTTTGGAGTTTCAAGTGGGTGATAGGGTAATGCTGAAAGTGGCACCATGGAAAGGTACCGTGAGGTTTGGAAAGAGAGGAAAGCTAAGCCCGAGATACATTGGACCATTTGAGATACTAGAAAGAATTGATCTCGTGGCATATAAATTAAAGCTACCTCAGGAATTAAGCTACATACATGACACCTTCCATGTGTCAAACCTGAAAAAGTGCCTGGTAGACAAGACCTTGGAGATACCATTGAAGGAAGCTAGGATAACAGACAAGTTGAACTTCATAGGAGAGCCTATAGAGATCACTGACCGGCTTGTTATGAAACTCAAACGAAGTCACATACCCAAGGTCAAGGTAAGATGGAATTCCAGGCGAGGACCTGAATTCACCTGGGAGCGAGAAGATGAAATGAGAAAGAGTTATCCGCATCTTTTCAGACCCACCCGTTCCGAGTCTAATCGAAGCTAAATTTCAGGACGAAATTCCCTAAACTGGAGAATGTGACAACCACCCTCTAGGTCATAATTCTAACCTTCTCAACCTGTATCATTACCCAATTCAATTAATATTAATGTTAATATCATTACCAATATTATTATTAGCATTATTATTGTTGTTAGTGTTCACCATTTTTGTTATTTTGTGTGCCTTTTTATGATGATTTAACTAGATCAAGCATTAGCTAGGGAAATCTTAGAGTCCCGGGAAAGTTTATTAGTCACCCATGCAATAACTAAATCATAATTTGAAACAATTAAGGTGTGCATGAAACTCAAAAATGTCAGATAAGTGAATGCATGATCATGCACAAGAGACATCAACTAACTAAACTAAACCATATAATATACTACCCAATACTACAAATAATACTACACTACATAATGTGACACACTCTAGGTCATAATTCTAACCTTCTCAACCTGTATCATTACCCATTCAATTAATATTAATGTTAATTCATTACCATATTATTAGCATTATATTTTGTTAGTGTTCACCATTTTGTTATTTTGTGTGCTTTTATGATGATTTAACTAGATCAAGCATTAGCTAGGGAAATCTTAGAGTCCCGGGAAAGTTAATTAGTCACCCATGCAATAACTAAATCATAATTTGAAACAATTAAGGTGTGCATGAAACTCAAAAATGTCAGATAAGTGAATGCATGATCATGCACAAGAGACATCAACTAACTAAACTAAACCATATAATATACTACCCAATACTACAAATAATACTACACTACATAATATTATTACCATTACAAATTAAATCAAAAATCCTACACTACATGCCAAGCTCGGCTGCCCCTCTCTCCACCATTCTCCTCTCTTCTACACCACCACCTCTTTTACCCACTCTCCATACAAGCAACACTTCACTTCACCTCATTTCTCTCACTCTCTTCTCTCATTTTCGGATTTCTCCATCAGTAAACACACACACACACACTCTCGAATGCCCTCTCCATTGCCAGCCTATTTTCGAAGAAACACAACAACATACTATCGGCCAAGCATCAAAACCGCAAGGAAGTGAAGGTTTGTGAGCTTTTGGTGCTCGGGTCTCGTAAGCTCGTAGTTCTCCAGCATTTGTTCGAGATTTTCCAGCTTTGTTCAAAGGTTTCTAGGCCATTCTTGTCTATCTACACTCTCCAAACCGTGAGCTACACCAAGTGTAAGCTTCATGTCACCCAATTTGGTCATTTCATGTGTTTTCTTCATTTTCCACTCGAAGATCTTACCATTATTGTATCTAACAAAAACTTGCTGCTACAACCTTGTTCTTGAAGATCTTTTCACGTTCTTGAAGGTATCACACTTGTTATATAAGTCATTCTATAGGTGTAACCCGATTTACACCTAGAAAACCCTCTTTTGAGTGTTATTACACCATCCAACTTGCACAACTTGTAATCTTCCAAAGCTAAGCATGTAACCTGCTCTAAATAAGTTTTCTAATCTTCTAATAACCTGATTTTAAAGTTACAAAAGGTTTAGGTAATAAATAATCACAAGTTATAATGTTTTAACGTGTAATGGATGAAAATGGTGTAATCTCTAACTTTCCTCTCTTCCATTCTTGTTTCATGAGTTGTTTGTCGTACCCACGGTTAGACATGATATCATACGTATACACAGATAATATCATTATTATCTTCATCTCATTCATTATCTTCCTTCTTTTTCGTTCATTCTGTCTTCCTCCGAGTCTTTTGCGACAACATGGTCGCTCACCTCAATGGCAATCTCAATGATTGCTCGCTATCCGAGTCTTTTTGCACCCCTAGGTTGCTCACCCCAATTGCCCATCACGATAGCAAGCTATCCGAGTCTTTGCAACAACAAGGTTGCTCACCCCAAGGCAACATCACGATAGCACTTTACTCGAGTCTTTTGCAACGACGAGGTTGCTCACCTCATATGCAATCTAAATGATTGCACTTCATCCGAGTCTTTTGCAACACAAAGTCGATTCACCCCCAAAAAATATGCTTGCAAGCCTTTCTTTCGTTCATTCATCTTTCATTAATGCATGCATTCTTACTTCATGTTCCTCTTCATATCTTCGCTTTAAATTATATAATACTTTCATTCATTCATTCTTCATTCATTCACTAGCATGACATGTAAAGCCACAAGAAAGATAAGCATACATCATAATAAGGAACATATCATACACATCACATCATCATCATACAGGGCAACATCATACATTCATAATATGCATAACATGCAACATTCATCATCATCCATGCCCTACATGCTCTCTAAGGCCATACATTCATCTTACATGCTCTTACGGGTTACTTTACGTCAAACTTACATCTGCACCTTTCCCCCGAGGCCAGAAGTCAAACTACACATTCCTCGAGTGCAACAGCCCTATTCGGGCGTATGGACACTCTTCAGTCGCATGGCCTCCATGCGACTGAACATCATGCGACTGGACTCATGCGGATGAACATCTATGCGAATGAACATCCAATCGTGCGTATGGACCTTGTGCGAATGGGATTACTGCGAATGGGCACCTATGCGACTAACCTCATGCGAATGGACTCATGCGACTAAGCATCTATGCGACTGAACCCTCAGTCGTACACCCTCATGCGACTGACCTCCAGTCGTGTGACTGAGATCCCAATCGTGCGAATGACCTTCAATCGCCCTCATTCGGCCGTATGGCCTTCATTCGGTCGCCTAGCCCTAGCTGATGCAGAATGGAATTCATCCCGAACCCAATCTGCCATTCTCGGCCTCCAAGCTCATCCAAACCCATTCTAAGCCTAAATTAACCCTCCTGGACCTTAGGAATGCATACCTTAACACCATACAAGCACACACAAGCCCGAAATCATACTCATAACACATCATACACTTCACACCCAAATGGGTCAAACACACACACACACAAAAAACGGGTTTTGAACACTTTCCAGCCCCAAAATCAGTTGAAAACGAGTAAAAGTGGGGTCCTAGAACTCACACAATCGAGCACAAAGACAAGAGCTTCGATTTGACTTGCTACTCGACGGATTTGGACACCCGAATCACCCGAAACACCACTTTTCTCCCTTTTCTCCTCTTTCTCTCTTCCCTCTTCTTTGTGAGCTGAAAATATGAGAAGTGTGGGGAGAGTGGGCTGCCCTCTCCCTACACATATCACCACCTTCCCCAACTTTTCTTCGTTGGCGAGTTTGGTCCCTCGACTTTGGACTTCATTTCTTTCTTTCTTCGCCGGATTCAAAATAATAAATTTTCCGGGTGTTACAAGTCCACCCCCCTTAAATAGGTTTCGTCCCCGAAACCTGTTATTCCTCGAACAAACGTGGATAATGCTGTCTCATTTCTTCCTCAGTCTCCCACGTTGACTCGGATCCCTTCCTGTGCTTCCACTGTACACGCACAAGAGGAACCACTTTATTCCTTAGCCTTTTCTCCTTTCGGTCGATGATTGCCACTGGTTGCTCCACATAATTGAGCCGTTCATCTACTTCGATATCCTCCAATGGAACAATCATATCTTCAACTGCTAAGCACTTCCTTAGATGAGATACATGGAATGTCGGGTGAATTCCACTTAACTCATCTGGCAACTCCAGTCTATAGGCCACCTCTCCTACTCGAGCAATGATTCGGAAAGGGCCTATATACCTTGGGCTCAACTTGCCCCGCTTTCGGAAGCGAATGATACCCTTCCAAGGTGAGACCTTCAACATAACCCGGTCACCCACCTGGAACTCAATCGGCCTGCGCCTTTTATCAGCATACGACTTCTGTCTGTCTTTGGCTGCCTTCATGAAGGCTTTGATCTTCTCAAGCTTCTCAGTCGTAGCCTCGATAACCTCGACGCTTCCCAATTCCTTCTGACCAATGTCACCCCAACAAACGGGCGTTCTGCATCTCCTACCGTATAACATCTCATATGGAGGCATACCAATGTTGGCATGATAACTGTTGTTATATGAGAATTCGGCTAACGGTAGGTGGTCATCCCAACTTCCACCAAAATCAATCACACATGCCCGAAGCATGTCTTCCAGTGTCTGAATGGTCCTTTCGGACTTACCATCAGTCTGGGGATGATAAGCCGTGCTGATATGTAACCTCGTCCCCATAGCGTCGTGGAACTTCTTCCAGAATTTAGATGTAAACCGAGTGTCGCGATCCGACACGATAGACACCGGCACACCATGACGAGTCACAATCTCCTTGATGAACAGATCAGCCAACCTCTCAGATGAATATGTCTCGCGGATCGGTAGGAAGTGAGCACTTTTCGTCAAACGGTCAACTATCACCCATATGGCATCATACCCTTTCGGGGTACGCGGTAGCTTTGTAATAAAATCCATGGTGATATGCTCCCACTTCCATTCCGGTATATCCAAAGGTTGTATCTTCCCGTACGGCTTTTGGTGCTCTGCCTTCACCTGTAAGCAAGTAAGGCACTTACTCACGTACTCCACCACATCGCGCTTCATACCCGGCCACCAATAATCTTTCTTCATATCATGGTACATCTTCGTGGCACCAGGATGAATGGAGTACCGAGTCTTGTGAGCTTCATCCATTATCTTCCCCCGTAGATCCCCAAAACGAGGAATCCACACACGATCGAATCGGGTTCTAACACCGAACGTGTTTTCACCCAATTCTCCAACCAGACCTCTCATTCTTTCAGAGTTAAGATGATCTTCCTTCAATGCCTCATCTTGAAACTCTTTAACCTGTTTCATCACATCGGAGGTCATGATCAACTGATAGGCTTTCACCCGAATCGGCTCGGGCCTCTCTTTTCGGCTAAGGGCATCAGCCACCACGTTGGCCTTGCCCGGATGGTAGTGGATCTCACAATCATAATCCTTTATAAGTTCCAACCACCGCCTCTGCCTCATGTTCAAATCCTTCTGCTCAAAGAAGTACTTCAGACTCTTGTGGTCAGTGAATATGGTGCACTTCGTCCCGTAGAGGTAGTGCCTCCAAATTTTAATGCAAAGACCACGGCTGCCAGCTCCAAGTCATGAGTAGGGTAATTGACCTCATGAACCTTCAACTGTCGGGATGCATAGGCTATAACCTTTCCTCTCTGCATTAACACACACCCCAACCCCAAGTAAGAAGCATCGGAGTAAACCACCGTATCTTCGCTTCCATCGGGTAACGACAGAACAGGAGCTTGAGTCAATCTCGCCTTCAATTCTTCAAACGCCTTCTCTTGAGCTTGACCCCATACAAACTTCACATCTTTTCGGGTCAACTTGGTTAGTGAAGAAGCAATCCTGGAGAAGTCTTGGATGAACCTTCTATAGTAACCCGCCAAACCCAAGAAGCTACGAATCTCGGATGGCGTCTTTGGTGACTTCCATTGCATAACCGCCTCCACTTTGCCGGGTCCACCATAATCCCATCGGGATTCACCACGTGACCCAAGAACTGAACTTCGCGCAACCAAAACGCGCACTTGGAGAATTTTGCATACAACTTCTCCCTTCTTAACGTCTCTAGAACCTCCCGAATGTGACCGGCATGCTCTGCTTCGCTCCTCGAGTAAATCAGGATATCATCAATAAACACAATCACTGATTTATCCAACATAGGCCGACACACACGGTTCATCAAATCCATAAAAGCAGCTGGCGCGTTGGTCAAGCCAAAAGACATGACAAGAAACTCGTAGTGACCATAGCGCGTACGGAAAGCTGTTTTAGGAATATCCTGCTCCTTCACCTTCAACTGATGGTAACCAGATCGAAGATCTATTCTCGAAAACCAACTGGCACCCTGAAGCTGATCGAACAAATCATCTATCCTTGGTAAGGGGTATCGATTCTTCACTTCAATTTGTTCAGCTCGCGGTAGTCGATGCACATCCTCATACTACCGTCCTTCTTCTTTACAAACAGGACCGGAGCACCCCAAGGAGAGATACTCGGTCTAATGAACCCCTTATCAAGCAACTCTTGCAACTGTTCCATCAACTCTTTCATCTCGGTCGGAGCCAACCGATACGGTGCCTTGGCAACAGGTTGGGCACCCGGTATCAGATCAATCTGAAACTCGATCTCTCTGTCAGGTGGCACTCCTGATAAATCTTCTGGAAACACATCTGGAAAGTCACACACAACCGGTACATCGGCTAGTTGTGGTGTTGGCGTATCCACATCCTTTACATAGGCCAAGTAGGCACTACATCCACGCCTCATACACTTTCCCGCCACCGCCATCGAGATCACTTTCGGAATCGTAGTAACCCGATCACCATGTACCGTCACTGAACTACCGTCAGGCACCAACAACCGAATCATCTTCTTGCGACACACAATGTTCGCCTCGAAGTCCGCTAACCAATCCATCCCAAGAACCAAATCAAAACCACCTAAGGTCATCACAAACGGTCTAACAGGAAACTTATGACCCTCGAGCTCCACATCACAATTCTCTATCATCACAGAAATCCTGGTAGACTTACCTATGGCAGTTTCTACATCAAAGGGCGCATCAACACATCTACTACTAACAGGCAGCTTAGCACAGAAAGCAGCAGAAATAAAACTCTTACTAGCACCCGAATCAAATAACATAGAAGCTAAAGTTTGGTTCACCAGAAACGTACCGGACACGACATCAGGGTCCGTTCTAGCTTCCTCCTGTGTCATGGTGAATGCCCTGGCGCTCGCCCTCGGTCCATCACCTCCCGTCCTCTTTGCCCCTGAACTCTCAGCCCTCGGCTTCTTACAATCTTTGAGCATGTGACCCTCTTCACCACAGTTAAAGCATCGGACCGCACGACAGTCCTTTGCCATGTGCCCCGCCTTTCCACACCTGAAGCACAAGTTCGACCCAAACTGCACTCCCCGCTATGCTCCGTCCACATTTACCACACCTTCTCGATCCCGCACCTGACATAACCACACGGCGATCATCCACCCGTGCCTTCTTATTACCCATCGAGGCATTGCCCCGACCAAATCTCTTCCCTTGCCAGCCTCGGTCACCACCACTCTTCCTGCCACCACCTGTCACCACCACCGTTCTTTCATCATACAATCTTCCCGCCAAATCCACCGCCGACCTAAACGTGCTCGGCCGGGCGGCGATCATGTGCCTGCGAATGTCCGCCGGCAAACCCTGTATATACCTCTTGATCTTTCGGGACAGAGGCGTCACTTGATCCGGCACCAGACGTGCCATCTCGTTGAATTTCGTGGTGTACTGTTGGTGTGTCATGGTTCCCGCCTCCAGTTGCAGAAACTCCCTTTCAACCTTATCCATTTCCCGATGAGGACAAAACTCCTCGATCACCATCTTCTTCAGTTCGGGCCACCTCATTCTCCCGATCGCCCGATTACCCTCTGCTTGGACAATGTTGTCCCACCAGCATAGTGCCGAGTCCACGAAGGAGTGGGTGGCAAACTTTACTTTTTGATCTTCTTGGCACTCGCTGATGTCGAGAACAGCCTCCATTTCTCTCACCCATCGGTGAGCAGCAGCAGCATTACCATTACCATCAAAAGTAGGGGGGCTTGCATCGCATAAACACCCCGTAGTTACAGCCTCGTGCCACCTCTCGCACAGGCTCCTCTTCCTCTTCCTCCTCATATCGGAGAAAATCGTTTCAGGCTCCGTTTGCTCCCCCGAGGCCCGGTTTCTCTCCTTCCTTTCCCCCCCTTCACAGCTTTGATGACTTCGGTCACCACAGACGGTAAGATTGTCTGCATGACCTGATGTACTTCCTCAACAACAGCCTCCTTTACCGAGGCCCTCAGATTCGCACTCTCATCCCCAGCTTCTGGATGAGGGGTCTCAGGTTCTGCAGGAACCTCTTTCTCAGCTCTAGGCCTTCCTCTTTTAGGGCGTGGTTCAGCAACAGGGCCATCACGGCCTCCACCCCTAGAAGCTCTAGAAGATCTACCACCAGCCATTCTCTAACACACTGAAAGATTCAAACACCAACACGGTCATTCAAGGAAACAACTCAGTTTATGTCAAGTATAGTAAGTCCCTAATTACAGTGGCCAGTTGTGATTAGCCACTTACTTTACTCTTCATACCCCAAGCTTTACCTATCCTGACTACATCAGTATTCAAATCTACATACAACACATAACATATACCATGCGCACATAAACCGTTAACTTTAAGAAAATACCTGATGGCACGCAGCTACTCAGTTTGGCATCCCATTCCCCATTCGTCCCATTCTCAGTTTAAGTTAAGGTTTATTTGAAATTTACCCATTTCACTTAAACTTTGGCTCTGATACCAACTTGTAAGGCCCCGTTCCCGGGACGCTTACAGTTGGTCATTCATCGCACATAAAACATATAATTACATTACATTAAGAAATCATTGCAGCGGAAACATTCAAAAATGACATCACGTTTCATTATAATTACTTTTGCCAAATAATACATCATTATCCGGTTACAAATTCATGTTTGCATTACATCACAAAAGCTATATAATTGGATGCCATCCCAAAAGAGCCGAGTAGCCTCGCCGTGCCATCCTCAGCAACATTACCTGCCAACTGGAAAATGTAATAAAAGTCAGCATTGCTGAGTGAGTTCTAGTTTTTACAAAATAATATACTTTACTTTCATTGAAAACTATTCCTTTATCATGCGATCATTCAACATACGTATACACAGATAATATCATTATTATCTTTCATCTCATTCATTATCTTCCGTTCTTTTCGTTCATTATGTCTTCCGAGTCTTTTGCGACAACATGGTCGCTCACCTCAATGGCAATCTCAATGATTGCTCGCTATCCGAGTCTTTTGCACCCCTAAGGTTGCTCACCCCAATTGCCCATCACGATAGCAAGCTATCCGAGTCTTTTGCAACAACAAGGTTGCTCACCCCAAGGCAACATTATGATAGCACTTTACTCGAGTCTTTTGCAACGACGAGGTTGCTCACCTCATAGGCAATCTAAATGATTGCACTTCATCCGAGTCTTTTGCAACACAAAGTCGCTCACCCCAAAAAATATGCTTGCAAGCCTTTCTTTCGTTCATTCATCTTTCATTAATGCATGCATTCTTACTTCATGTTCCTCTTTCATTATCTTTCGCTTTACATTATATAATACTTCATTCATTCATTCATTCATTCATTCATTCATTCATTCATTCACTACTAGCACATGACATGTAAAGCCACAAGAAAGATAAACATACATCATAATAAGGAACATATCATACACATCCATCATCATCATACAGGGCAACATCATACATTCATAATATGCATAAACATGCAACATCATCATCCTCATGCCCTACATGCTCTCTAAGGCCATAACATTCATCTTACATGCTCTACGGGTTACTTTACATCAAACTTACATCTGCACCTTCCCCGAAGGCCAGAAGTCAAACTACACATTCCCTCGAGTGCAACAGCCCCATTCGGTCGTATGGACACTCTTCAGTCGCATGGCCTCCATGCGACTGAACATCATGCGACTGGACTCATGCGGATGAACATCTATGCGAATGAACATCCAATCGTGCGTATGGACCTCGTGCGAATGGGATTACTGCGACTGGGCACCTATGCGACTAACCTCATGCGAATGAACTCATGCGACTAAGCATCTATGCGACTGAACCCTCAGTCGTACAACCCTCATGTGACTGGACTCCCAGTCGTGCGACTGAGTCCCAATCGTGCGAATGACCTTCAATCGCCCTCATTCGGCCGTATGGCCTTCATTCGGTCGCCTAGCCCTAGCTGATGCAGAATGGAATTCATCCCGAACCCAATCTGCCATTCTCGGCCTCCAAGCTCATCCAAACCCATTCTAAGCCTAAATTAACCCTCCTGGACCTTAGGAATGCATACCTTAACACCATACAAGCACACACAAGCCCGAAATCATACTCAAACACATCATACACTTCACACCAAATGGGTCAACACACACACATAAAAACGGGTTTTGAACACTTTCCAGCCCCAAAATCAGTTGAAAACGAGTAAAAGTGGGGTCCTAGAACTCACACAATCGAGCACAAAGACAAGAGCTTCGATTTGGCTTGCTACTCGACGGATTTGGACACCCGAATCACCCGAAACACCACTTTTCTCCCTTTTCTCCTCTTTCTCTCTTCCCTCTTCTTTGTGAGCTGAAAATATGAGAAGTGTGGGGAGAGTGGGCTGCCCTCTCCCTACACATATCACCACCTTCCCCAACTTTTCTTCGTTGGCGAGTTTGGTCCCTCGACTTTGGACTTCATTTCTTTTCTTTCTTCGCCGGATTCAAAATAATAAATTTTCCGGGTGTTACAGTTTTGGATGATTTTGGGTTATAATGAGATGTTAATGGATGAAAATAATAATGTTATATACTTGTAAGCAATTTAGACATATTCGAGGACCCGAAAAGTGGTAAAACGACTTAAAAATAAGAAAACATGGATTTTAACCATATTAAAAAGAATTCCAGGCTCTAAAAGGGTTAACAAAGTGTTTGGACCAGATTTATTGATTTAAATGGTCAAAGGACAACTTAAAAATGAATTTTCAACTAAGATCGTGTATAACCGGGCAACGTTTTGAGGAAAATCCTAGAAATAATGATATAAAGATCAAAACCCATAGAAACCATATCATTTATGTAAAATAAGTGTCATAAGATTTTCAAAAATGTTAAGAATTGGTCAAACAAGCTTTTAAACGGTCAATTACTGTTAAAAACGCGTTTTAACGGGTTAGACTTAAAATTTAGACTTTCACTTAAAAGGGGCTTGTAATACATTTCTAACAGATTAAAAACTTATAAAAAGTCCTTAAAATAATATTTAGTGGACCTAAGACTAAAAATATGGAAATCGGCACTTAACCGTTAAAAACCTTTGGTTTTACTGTAACTGGTAACGTAAGACATAAAAATATAAAAACCGAACCTAAATTCTGAAATCTTGGTATAAACTTACTTAAAATCAGTTACTTAACTTCAAGAACCTAATATTTTGCCATAAAAGTCAATAAATGCAAGAAATCAAACTTTGGGGTAAAAAGTGTAAATTATGGAAACTTGGAGGACTAAACTGTAAATTTTGATAAACTTCAATAAACCAAACCCTTTGGACTAATAACCATTTAGAAGACTCAAATTAACTTATATAGATGATTTAACATGGTAAATCATGTATTCTTTCCTAAGAAACCCTAACTTTCTATAAAAGGAAATTTTTTATTAAAGACTTAGCAAATCAAAAGCTAGTAAGTCATCAACCTCATGACACACCTAGTGCATCTCCATAACCCTAGAATTAGTGACTTAACACTTAAATATTGATGGTAGGGTTCTAGACTTGAGACTCTTTCCCGGCACGAAGAACCCTTTATGCTTGAATTTTGAGGTGAGTTCTAGTGTTCTCTTTTTACTACTGGCTTTTAGATGAAACATGCTATACTTGAGTTGAAACCTTTTATGAACTATTGTATGATGCTTGAATGTTCGGGTAAATGTTAACCTTTTATGAACACAGTGCCTTCCGTGATGAATGGGAAGTGTACCACACTGAGATCCCTCGAGGTCGTTTGTGGCATGTGACAAGTTTTTATAAGTTACTAGGTGAACCATCCGGCAGGTGTGTCCCACTGTTTTGAGGCTCAGTTCTTCCTTTGGTATTAACCGGTAAAACATAACTTTTGAAGAGGCTAGCCGGGACTGAGTGCAGGGTTGATTGTGATCCCCCACAAAAGTGAATCTTTGATTCTTTTAAATCAAATGTGGATTCTATTGAATCCATTTGTTTTTAAACTTTAAGCACTTGAATTCACCAACTTTTTAGTTGACATAATTTCTTTTTGAGCATGTTTTAGGTAATCCATGAAGGGACTCTAGCTATTGTTGAAGACCTTGACCTAGCACCGTGACCATGGCATTGGCTTGTCTGATTTTAAAAACAATTTGAACAATTTATAATTAATGTTGATCATTACAATTTGTCTTTATGTTGGATGTACAATTTCATTCGGGGGCTAGATCTGTTTCTAGCCCTGGTTTTCTTTAAATATTAAATTCCATGTGATGTTCTCTCCTTTTGTGCTCTTATGATGGTTTGTTTCCGCTGCCATATGTGTTGCTAGTCTGTGACGTCCCACCCTACCTGGGCCCGAGGTGTGACAACAGAGCTGAACGACATTTGCTTCCATACAGTGCTCCAAATGGAGCGGCTTTAATGCTAGTGTGATAACTATTATTGTATTTTTTTTGGGTAAAGGGTTACCCCGGTGATTTTGTATTTCATAAACAAATATTACAAGTAGTAAAGATAGCCTTTACTAGTTCTTTAGATAGACATGCCCTATCTAAAGCAAAAAAACGAAACAACAAAAATATGAACCAAACAAACAAATAGACCAATGTCAAACAAACCCACCAACTAATCTAGTTTCCCAACTATTGAGCCGATTGATGTTGATCAACATCCCATTGCCCAATCCTAGCCACCAGCTTCTGCATATCTTTAGAATGAAGCCCCACAAGTTTATATCTCACTGTTTCATAGATACTTTTAGCAAGAACTTCCGGGGGTCTAGTCCGATGATTGAACAGTCTCGAGTTTCGCTCCATCCAAATGAAATAGATAACTTAGTTGGTGGGTTTGTTTGACATTGGTCTATTTGTTTGTTTGGTTCATATTTTTGTTGTTTCATTTTTTTGCTTTAGATAGGGCATGTCTATCTAAAGAACTAGTAAAGGCTATCTTTACTACTTGTAATATTTGTTTATGAAATACAAAATCACCGGGGTAACCCTTTACCCAAAAAAAAATCTTTGGCATTGTCGTCTTGGTCATATAAACAAGAAGCGCATACAAACACTTCAAAAGAATGGTCTTTTAAAAGCAAGTGAATATAATTCATTTGATGTATGTGAATCTTGTTTACAAGGCAAAATAAAATGACTAAGGCACCTTTTAGTGGCAAAACCGAAAGGGCAAAAGAATTATTAGGTATCATACATTCGGATGTATATGGTCCTTTTAAGCCAATGACTAGGTACAATAAAAGATACTTCATTACATTTACACTATAGTCGATATGGGTATGTGTACTTGTTAAGACACAAAGATAAAGCTTTTGAAATGTTCAAAACCTTCCAGAATGAAGTAGAAAATCAACTCAACAAGTCAATAAAAATCCTCCACACCGATAGAGGAGGTGAATATCTAAGTGATGCTTTTAGAGATCATCTTAGAAGTTATGGGATTGTCTCACAACTATCTCCACCTGGAACACCACAACACAATGGTGTGTCCAAGAGGAGGAATCAAACTCTATTGGATATGGTTTGATCTATGATGGCTAGAAGCTCATTGCCTCTATCATTTGGGGGTTTTGCTTTGCTCTCTGCAGCCCGTATCTTGAATATGGCCCCAACCAAGAAAGTGGAAAAGACACTTTCTGAAATATGGCATGGAAGGGTTCCATCTCTATCATATTTAAAGGTGTGGGGATGTGAGGCTTATGTTAAGACTCCCACCTCAAACAAGTTAGAAAGCCGTTCCACTAAGTGTATCTTTATTGGATATCCTAGAGATTCTATGGGATATTATTTCTATGATCCATTGGAACAAATGGAGTTTGTTGCCAAGAAGGCTGAGTTCTTAGAAGCTAAGTTCCTTATGGAAGGAGCTAGCAGTAGAACAGTGGATCTTAAGGAGGATCAAGAACCACAACCCGATACACGTTTGGTTGACACTAGAACTCAACATGAGGATGTTGAGGATGATCAAATGGTTGATCAATACACACAAAACATTCGCAGATCTGGTAGAACTAGTAATCCACCTGAAAGATATGGATTTTTCATGGATGGATGCTATGTGGTAGATTCCAATGAACCAACCACATACCATGATGCAATGTCCAATTTGGATTATGACAAATGGCTTGAAGCCATGAATGTTGAGATGCAATCCATGTATGAAAACCAAGTGTGGGACTTGGTTGAGCCACCTCTTAACTCCAAGGTAGTTGGAAGTAAGTGGGTTTTCAAGAAGAAAACCAATATGCATGGAAACTTGGATACTTATAAAGCTAGACTTGAAGCAAAAGGTTTCACTCAAACTCAAGGGGTTGATTATGATGAGACCTTCTCGCCAGTTGCAATGCTAAAGTCTATTAGGATATTATTTGCCATAGCTGCTCATTATGATTATGAGATTTGGCAAATGGATGTCAACACCGCTTTTCTAAATGGATATCATGAGGAAGATGTCTATATGGTTCAGCCTGAAGGTTTTGTCAATCCAAAACATCCTAACAAAGTATGCAAGTTAAAGAAATCAATCTATGGATGCAAGTATCAAGAAGTTGGAATCTCCGTTTTGATGAAGAGGTAATCAAATTTGGGTTCATCGAAAACATTGATGAAGCATGTGTGTATAAGAAAGCTAGTGGGAGCATTATAACTTTCCTAGTATTGTATGTCGATGACATCCTACTATTTGGAAATGACATTCCAACCTTGGAAGGTGTAAAAACCTGGTTGGAAGGTGTTTTTCTATTAAGGATCTTGGTGAAGCCGCCTATATTTTGGGAATAAAGATCTATAGGGATAGATCAAGGCGGTTGATAGGTTTAAATCAAAGTGCATACATTGATAAGATCTTGAAAATGTTCAAGATGGAAAACTTTAAGGAAGGTACCGTACCTATTCAAAGAGGAACGATATTGAGTACGACTCAATGTCCAAGATCAAAGGATGAGCAAGACAAAATGAAGGGAATCCCGTATGCGTCTACTATAGGGTCCATCATGTATGCAATGATATGCACTAGGCCGGACGTGTCATGCGCTTTGAGCATGACAAGCCGATACCAACAAAATCCTGGAAATAGTCATTGGATGGCTGTCAAGAACATACTTAAGTACCTAAGGATGACTAAAGATATGTTCCTAATTTATGGATCTGGTGAGGAGGAACTCGTGGTAAAAGGTTACACGGATGCAAGTTTCCAAACTGATCGGGATGATTCACGATCACAATCGGTATATATTTTTATCTTGAATGGAGGAGAAGTCTCTTAGAAGAGCTCTAAGCAAGATGTGGTGGCATTATCAACTATAGAGTCAGAATACATCGCCACTTCATTAGCAGCTCAAGAAGCTGCATGGTTGAAGAAATTCATTGCCAACTAGGGGTGGTCCATTCCATTCAGGACCCCCTAGAAATTCTTTGTGATAATGATGGTGCGATTGCTCAAATCAAGGAACCCCATGCACATCAAAAGACTAGGCACATTGAGCGGAGATTCAACTACATAAGGGATGAAGTTGAAAAGGGAAAGATATGTATTCGTAAAGTTCACATGGATCAAAACATTGCGGATCCACTCATGAATCTTCTTGAAAAGGCAAAGCATGAAAGTCATACTTGTGCCATGGGACTTCAATATTCTAGTGACTGGATTTGATCTTTAATTTTGTATTTGGATATTGTAACCCTTTATAACTTGAATGAATTATTTGGTTATAATGGTTCAACTAATATTCCTATTTTGCATGTTTAAAATCCATGAGTAAATCGTTTACTCAGAACGTCCGTAGTCGTTCATACTTGTGGGAACAAGTACGAGGGTAAGACTATTATGAACTTGGATTGGTAGATATTCATATGGATGAATATAGAGCAAAGAATTGCTACCAAGGTTCACAGATATTTGTCGGATACAAATATTGGACTGACCCGCATCTCAAATATTACTACATGGAATCTTCTTGATTTGAGTGAAGGCATATATCATTTGGTATCCTCTGACCTGAGATACATATTGGGTCTTGATATTCACCTAATGTTATACTTTGACTTAGTTCTTCGCTGTTCAAAAACATGGCAGTACATAAGGCTGATTTCAGGTATAATACGAGGTGATTGTGAGAGATGTACGTAGTCAAGATGGGATTTGTCCCTCTTATTTGTTGAGAGTAAGATGTCTAAGGCCTGATAAAGTTAAATCAATGGAGAATGATCACTCTATGTCTCTGGGATTTAACATGACATCTGTGACAAAAGGATAGATGATTGATTCACCTAAAACAATTTGAGTAAGGTACTTGAAGGGGATGATGTTATTGAATGGCACTTAGTCATACGTATTAAGGGTAGTAAACCGTTGTTAGGCGGTATTTACTGCTTACATCAATCTTCTATGAATCTTGTGCAAGTAGGAGATTGTTGGATCTTGTATGCCCAAGACACATACAAGATTGATGTGGTTAGTACGTTATGATCCAATTCGGGTCATACCCAATAACAAGCTAAACAAACACCAATAAATATTTATTTGTTGATGTGATCATACAAAAAAATTTTGACACCAATTTGGAAAATGGGCTTTCCAAATTATTGCTTTTGAAATAGAACAATTTTATATGGATAATTTGTTCATGAGAAGTTATTTGTATTATTATTTGAGTGGGTTAAATAATAACAAATAAAGTGTGTTCAAGTTATAAAATTAATAGGGGTTATAATTTTATAAACATATGAGTTAATGAGTGTGATATTTTATAAAATTAAAATGGGGGGAAACCCATTTTGAAGGTATTTTCGGCCACCCCTTGGAGTTCCCTCTCCTTGGGATTCCTTTTCTTGTTTTATGCAAGACTTAAACCAAAAAACACACTCCACTCAATACACACACTCTCTCTCACACACATAGCAAATTCTCTCTTCTTGTTTTTTGCTGAAAATTTTCGGATTTGAAGGAGGTTCTAGCTGAAATTTTCGGATTTCAAAAGAGGTGCAAGAAGAAGACTTTGGTGTTGCATTTCCTAACAAGTTGGGTGTTTGCAAGGGCTTGTGGGTATACTAACTTGAGGTCTTCTCTTTTGGAGGCTTGCATTCAAGAACATCATCATCCTCTTCATCCAACATCCATCTCTAATCTCTTTGTTCTTAGAAAGGTAGCATTCTATGAACACCATATGGTTGGTGTTGTTTGATAGCATTTCTTTTCACATACATGATCCTCATTCTTGGGTTTGATTTGTTGGTAAATAAATGGCTTATTTTAAGCAACTAAAACACGGTTTTTAGCTCTATATATCCGCTGTGTTTTTGTTTAAATGGTTAAACAATCTTTGATAAACATATTACAAACCCAACATTAATAATAATAATTGTAATAACAAAATTATGTAAATTAATAAAAGTAATAACAATAATAGGTGCAGAGATTGCATGGATGACAACTAAGTCATCCAATCTCTACAAAATCTCCACACACACTACACATAACCCTTTCACCTCCTCACCCTCTCCACTTCCACACACCACCACCTTCTCATCGGTCACCCCACCCCACCGCCGCCTGCACCACCGCTCCCCCCACCCGTCGCGAACACCACCACCATTTCCACCATCCACCTGACCGCAAACCCCCCAATCTCTCGGTCACCATAAATATCATCATGAACCACATTCGAAAACACATCACCACCACCACTAGTGACCTTCATCTACGTTTCTCTGTAAGGATTCTAGTTAGAACTTATACTAGAACCCGAAGTGGTAATCGGGAGTAGAAGATCGTGCTTGCATTGTGTGTGTTTGCAATCTATTAGTTACTCTAGGTATTTGTGCTAGATTCTTATTAATTTCTTCATGCATGGATGATCAAGATGAAAATCTTGATGAACCCTAATTCACCCACTTAATGGTTATATAAAAGTTGTTGTTTTAATGATTTTGGTATTTAAAAATGTATTTGAAATGGCTGAATAAATCTGAAATATGTTAAGGAGAGGGTGATACTTGATGAAATCATGTTAATGGTATGACTAGGGCTTGTAAGAATGTACATGTATGTATGTATATGTCGTATGTGTATGTATATGTATGTGTATGTACATCGAAGATTTGGTGAATTATGATCTTTAAGAAATGATAGTTTAGGATGGATGAATGATGATGAATATGACACCATAAGGAATGATTAAGTTAAAATAAAGGATATTATAGCTTAAGACAAAGTGAAAAGATCAATAAAAACATTAAGTACTTGGTCACATTATAATGTTGCGATTAAATGAAAGGTTTGATTAACAATAAACCAAGGACTAGAAACCATGATCTAGACTATACCTAAGACCAACGGAACATTGTGACGAAAGGACTTGTTTAGAACGACAAATAAGGACTCAAGACCTTCTAAATAATAATAATAAATCAAGCTGAAAAATAATATATATGTATAATATATATATATATATATATGTATATATATATACATGCATTATTAAAACGATCCCAAATTAATAGATTTCAAAATCAATGGGTTTCATAAAAATAAATATCAAAATATATTTTTATTGATAAAATAACCCCAATAACTATAACGATTGATTTTATAAAAGAAACTTTATTCACTATTTTACAAATAATAGGTAAAGTTATTAAAAAACTATGTCAAACTAGAAATATATATAATACAAGTTAGAAAAGTTAAGATTTTGTAACTTTAAATCAATTAGTTAAGAAATATAATAAATAAATGTGAAAAATAAACATAAGATTAATGAATATGATAGTGATAAGTAATAGACGTCAAGAATACGTTAGGGTTAGACCTTAGTTTATAAGACGAATGTGTTATAATTCGTATATTTTCTATGAAATATAAATAAACTTTTATGACAAATTGACCCAGAATATTTTGGTGTGATAAATACATTTTATTCTCAAAAATAACCAAATAAGTTGGGTGAAAAAAAATATTTTCATAAGCATGAATTATCATATATTGACCAAGATACATATATTTAGGGTTTTGATAAATCAAGAGCATAACATATTGACTTTATCCTTTGATCGCATCCAAGGTGAGTCCTTCAGCCCCATTTTAAATATTGCATTTATTTTAACTATTTTAGGGGAAAAGCATGAAAAAGTATATTTATATATATGACGAATAAAACATATTGATATATGTTATGAAGGTATAAGTTGGGTCAATAGTATAGATGTATACTATTGAGCCCCTAAATCCCCCTATAATCATTAACCTCGAGGAGGCCATAGACTATATTGGTAGATCTATCGGGTTAGAATGGCCCGCTCTCGCGACTAGTCGCGTTGGTTAGGTTGTAGCGAGGGAATTTATATGTTTGGACTGTTGTGGGGCACCGACATGTTTCTTGGTTTGATTATGGACTTACGACCTAAATTAATCATAGTACCTACATAGTCTATGTTGAGTATATTATATCTCGTTACATCATATTGTTTTGAAATCGAATGTTTATAAGACTTAAAACCCCGATCGCTCACCCACTTTATGTTGACTTTATTACCCTTCATGCTTTTCAGGGTCATATGTGGAATTTCTGGACTAAGTGTTGGTCCAATTGATCGATTTGCAGTACAAATAAGATGTTGGATTGTTCAATATCAAATACATACAATGAGAAACAAAGATGATGAAGATTGAAAGCAACCACAAATGATTCAAAATAAAGCAATGAAGATCAACATAATCAATAATACCAAAGCACAATGATATTTCTGTGAAATTACTACTTACAATACACACTTGCAACAGGAATACACGATTAGGGTTTTTGCAAGCTTAACCATAATGTAAAAGATCATAACTATATATAGCTGTCTTAGTTTCGCAGACAGTTTCGCTGTCAGCGAAATTGCAGTTTTGCCTAGCAGAAACATCAGTTTCGCCGAGCGAACTAAACAGATGACTGTTTCGCTCACAGTTTCGCTGGACTGCAAAACTACATAAAGCTAATTACATACAAAAGGAAACTAACATAAGACCTATTACAAGCAAAAATAAACTTTCTAATCTAAGGTGAGTCCAACCTATATATGATCTTCACTAAGTCTTTCGAGGGTCAAACGCGTAAGATGTTTTTAAGTAGTATTAATTTAATTAAAAAGGGACGATGTACTTTAACTAACCATGGGATTGTAAAATTGAAAACTGCTGATACTATGTTACGTTTTTAGAATGTTTAATGAATGGTTATATGTAACCGACTGTTTAATTATTCGCGTTTGACTATAATCGTTGGATTAACTCCAACTTCCATTAACACCACGTTACGTAAACTTCTGCTGCGATTCTCGGGGTGTGACATTTCATTTGCTTGCAAGACTTTACATTCAACCATTCATTTATGCATGCATTCTTTCATTCTTTATGTTCCTCTTTTCATTATCATTAACTTCCGCTTTCATTACATAATACTTTACGTTCAGTTCATAACCATACCACGCAAGCCACGGAAATATACATAATAAGGAACATAAAGAAACATAACATATACATACATATCATTATACATCATCCACCCACATACACATACGCATAAACATACGGGTACACACCCCAAACATATAAAAATGTTTAAACATGCATTTCTAGACGCAAACAAGTTTAAAACCTATTAAATAGGGGATCTAAAACTCACCTGAACTTAGTGAGTAGCTTCTCAGACAAGCTTTCTAAGCAATGGTCACACTGTGCAACCTGCAGATAATTTAACACTCAAAGGGGTTAATTTCTGCCTAATTTCGCTGCCAGATCAGCAGCTTCGCTACTAGTTTTGCCAGCAGTTTTGCTGCCACCTTCGCTGGCAGTTTCGCTGCCAGTTTCGCCCATCTTTCATTGGAAATCCAAGTCTGCGAAACTATAGTTTCGCAGAAAGCTCCATAGTTTCGCTGGACGACTACACAATTTCGCTGGATGAACCCACAATTTCGCAGAACAGGCTGAAATTATGATCTAGCCCTTTTTTAACCCAAAACTTCAACCTTTTACCTCCAAATCTTTGGTTTATCATCCATGAAGCTATATCTAAGCTTTTTACATGTTGTCTTACACAAAAACGTGAGTTTTGGATGAATCTTTGCCACATTTAAAACCCCAAACCCTAGAATCCAGGCATAATCTAAAGAGACGATTAGATGATGTTTCTTACGTGGATTCTTGGTCTTTTCTTGTTGTTTGGACGTCCACAAACACCGATCTTTAATCTCTTGATCAACCGAGCCTTGGATCTTCACCTCCTCTCTACTTTCTCTCTCTACACTCTCTCTCTAGAAGTTGGTTGTTGAGTTGCAAATGAGAGTGGCTCTAGCTGATTCGTTTATATATACCGGGTGTTCCCGGGACCTTAAACTCGTCTAACACATAACCCGTAAGGTTAACTCGGTCCATAATCCACTTCCCTCTTATTTTTATTAAATAACCCCGTCTAAGCCCATTATTATTAATTGGCTCGGTTCAACTTTATTCGAGGCGTTACAAGTCCACCCCCTTATTTAGGTTTCGTCTTCGAAACCTGTTAGTCGCTGAATAATCGAGGGTAAAGCTGCCTCATCTCCTCCTTAGCTTCCCAAATGGACTCTGATCCCTTCTTGTGGTTCCACTGTACTCGCACTAAGGGAACCACTTTATTCCTTAGCCTCTTTTCTTTGCGATCAATGATCACCACTGGTTGCTCCACATAATTTAGCCGTTCATCCACTTCAATATCCTCCAGTGGCAGCACCATATCCTTATCGGTCAACCACTTTCTCAAATGAGATACATGGAATGTCAGATAATTCCACTTAACTCACTGGGCAACTCCAACCTATAGGCCACCTCTCCTACTCAAGCAATGATTCGGAAAGGCCCTATGTCTCTTGGGCTCAACTTGCCCCGCTTTCTAAACCGAATGATGTCCTTCCAATGTGAGACTTTTAGCATAACTCTATCACCCACCTTGAACTCAATCGGTGTATATCTCTTGTCGGCGTACGACTTTTGCCTATTCTTAGCTGCCTTCATAAAGGCTTTGATCTTTTCCAGCTTCTCAGTCATAGCCCCGATCACCTCAACGCTCCCCAACTGTTTTTGACCAATATCACCCCAACAAGCGGGTGTTCTACATCTCCTATCGTATAGCATCTCATAAGGGGGCATACTAATGCTGGCATGACAACTATTGTTATATGAGAACTCAGCTAATGGTAAATGGTCGTCCCAACTTCCTCCAAAATCAATGACGCATGCCTAAAGCATATCTTCAAGCGTCTGAATAGTCCTCTCTGATTGACCATCCATTTGAGGATGATAAGCTGTGCTAATATGTAACCTCGTCCCCATCGAATCATGAAATCTCTTCCAAAACATGGATGTAAACCGGGTGTCACGATCAGACACAAAAGACACTGGTACACCACGGCAACTTACAATCTCCTTGATGAATAGATCCACGAGTCTCTCAGAGGAATACGTCTCTCGAATCGGTAGGAAGTGAGCACTCTTCGTCAGTCGATCAACTATCACCCATATGGCATCATACCCTCTCGCGATACGTGGTAACTTTGTAAAAAGTCCATGGTGATATGCTCCCACTTCCACTTGGGTATATCCAAAGGTTGGATCTTCCTGTACGGCTTCTAATGCTCCGCCTTCACTTGCAAGCAAGTAAGGCACTTACTCACATTAATCTTTCTTCATGTCTTGATACATTTTCATAGCACCGGGATGAATGGAGTATCGAGTCTTATGAGCCTCATCCATGATCTTTCCACGTAAATCCCCATAACAAGGAATCCACATCCGTCCAAATCGGGTTCTAACACCGAGAGTGTTTTCACCGATCTCCATGACTAGACCTCTCATCCTTTCAGAGTTAAGACGATCTTCCTTCAACGCCTCGTCTTGGAACTCCTTGACCTGCTTCATCACATCAAAGGTCATAATCAATTGGTAAGCTTTTAACCGAATTGGTTCAGGCCTCTCCTTCGGCTAAGGGCATCCGCCACTACGTTGGCCTTTCCCGGATGGTAATAGATCTCGCAATCATAATCTTTTATGAGCTCCAACCATCGCCTCTGCCTCATATTCAAGTCCTTCTACTCGAAGAAGTACTTCAAGCTTTTGTGGTCGGTGAAGATGGTGCACTTTGTCCCGTATAGGTAGTGCCTCCAAATCTTTAATGCAAAGACCACAGCTGCTAGCTCCAAGTCATGAGTAGGTTAATTAAACTCATGAACCTTCAATTGTCAGGATGCGTAAGCTATAACCTTTCCTCGCTGCATCAACACGCAACCCACCCAACCTGAGTAAGAAGCATCTGAATAGACAACCAAATTCTCGCTTCCTTCGGGTAATGATAAGACTGGAGCTTGCGTCAAACTCGCCTTTAGCTCCTTAAAAGCCTTCTCTTGATCTTGACCCCATACAAACTTCACATCCTTGCGGGTCAACTTGGTCAAGGGAGAAGCTACCCTAGAGAAGTCTTGGATGAATCTTCTATAATATCCCACCAACCCCAAGAAACTAAGGATCTCAAATGGCGTCTTTGGAGACTTCTATTGCATCACCACCTCCACCTTTGCCGGGTCCACCATAATCCCCTGGGATTTACCACGTGACCCAAAAACTAAACCTCGCGCAACCAGAACGCGCACTTGGAGAATATAGCATATAATTTCTCCCTTCTAAGCATCTTTATCACTTCCCGAATGTGTCTGGCATGCTCCTCTTCGCTTCTCGAATAAATTAGGATATCATCAATGAACACAATCACTGATTTATCCAACATTGGCTGACACACTTGATTCATCAAATCCGTAAAAGCAGCTGGTGTGTTAATTAGACAAAAAACATCACAAGGAACTCGTAATGTTCATAACGTGTGTGAAAAGCTATTTTAGGAATATCTTGCTCCTTCACCTTCTACTGATGGTAGCCAGATCGAAGATCTATCCTCAAGAACCAACTGGCACCTTGGAGCTGATCAAACAAGTCATCAATCCTTGGCAATGGATACCGATTCTTCATCGTCAACTTGTTCAACTCACGGTAGTCGATGCACATCCTCATACTAATGTCCTTCTTTTTCACGAACAAGACCGGAGCACCCCAAGGAGAGATACTCGGTCTAATGAACCCCTTATCAAGCAATCCTTGCAGTTGCTCCATAAATTCCTTCATCTCGTAGGGAGCCAACCGATACGGTGCCTTAGCAACAGGTGGGTATCAAGTCAATTTGAAATTCGATTTCACGGTTCGGTGGCACACCTGGTAAGTCTTCTAGAAATACGTCCAGAAAGTCACACACAACCGCTACATTAGACAATTGAGGTGTTGACGTATCCACATCCTTCACGTAGGCCAAGTAGGCACTACATCCACGTCTCATGCACTTTCCCGCCACCGCCATCGGAAGCACCTTCGGAATCGTAGTGACTCAGTCACCGTAGATTGTCACTGAACTCCCGTCAGGTGTTGTCAGTCGAATCATCTTCTTGCCACATATGATATTCACCTCGTAGTCCGCCAACCAATCCATTCAAAGGACTACATCGAACCCGCCTAAGGTCATCACAAACAGCAGTCTAGCAGGAAACTTATGACCTTCTAGTTCTATGTCACAACCTTCTATCAGATCAAAAATCCTGGTAGACTTACCTACGGCAATTTTTACATCAAAGGGCTCATCAATACTCCTACTCCTAATGGGCAACTTAGCACAAAAGGCAGCAAAAATAAAACTCCTACTAGCACCAGAATCAAATAACATAGAGGCAATAGTTTTGTTTACTAGAAACATATCTGACACCACATCAGGGTCCGTCCTAGCCTCCTCCCGAGTCATCGTGAGGGCTCGGGCGCTCGCCTTCTACCCTTCTGTCCCAGTCGTCTCTTCTTCACTCCGGAACTCTCAGCCCTTGGCTTCTTACAGTCCCTGCTCATATGGCTCTCTCCACCACAGTTATAACACCTTCTTACCCTGTAGTTTTTCACCACATGTGTTGTCCTTCCACACCTTAAATAGACATCGGATCCCCATCTACACTCTCCCGTGTGCTCCTTCCTGCACTCACCACACTTCTTCGACCCCGCACCGACCCTCGCAACCTTATTATTTGGATCGGCCCCGCCACGTCCAAACCGCTTCCCATTCCAGTTTTTGTCACCACCACCTTTCTTACCCACCTCAGCCACCACCACTTCTCACTCGTCATACAGCCTCCCAGCCAGATCAACCACCGACCTAAATGTGCTCGGTCAGGCGACGATCATGTGCCTGCGGATATCTGCCGGCAAGCCCTGGATGTATCTCTTGATCTTCCGTGACACTGGTGTCACCTGATCTAGCACCAGACGTGCCATCTCGTTGAATTTGGTGGTGTACTGTTGGTGCGTCATGGTTCTCGCCTCCAGCTGCAGGAACTCCCTTTCCACCTTGTCAAGCTCCCTATGAGGACAGAACTTCTTCAGCTCGTTCCACCTCATCCTCCTGATTGCCCCTGCTGCCCTCAGCCTGGATAATATTGTCCCACCAACACAAGGCCGAGTCTACGAAGGAGTGGGTGGCAAACTTCACCTTTTGGTCTTCCCGGCACTCGCTGATATCAAGTCCCGCCTCCATCTCTCTCACCCATCGGTGGGCAGCAGCAACAGTGCTATTGCCATCGAAAGTAGGGGGCTTGCATCTTTGAAATGCCTCGTAGTTATAGCATCGTGCAGCTTCCTGCACAGGCTCCTCCTCCTCATCCTCTTCACTAGAAACAACCGTCCAGTCTCCGGTTGCTCCCTCTCCCTCGCGGGCCTCCTTCTTTCCTTCCTCTCTCCTTCCCTCACAGCCTTAATCACTTCAATCACCATAGACGGCAGGATCGTCTGCATGACCTGGTGGACTTCCTCCACCATAGCTTTCTTCACTGAGGCCCTTAGGTTAGCACTCTTGTCACCACCCTCCGGATGAGGGGTCTCGTGCTCTTCATGATCATCTCTTCAGTCCTAGCCCTCCCTCTTGTGACTCGTGGTCCAGCACCATGTCCACCACGACCTCTACCTCGTGAAGCCTTAGAAGATCTACCTCCAGCCATCCTCTAAACACGCTATAAGATCCAAACACCAACACAGTCATTCAAGATAATAGCTCAGTTTATGTCAAGTATAGTAAGTCACTTACTTTACTCATTATACCCCAAGCATTTCCTATCCTGACTACATCAGTATCTAAATCTACTAAGAGCAAACAAATCACGTAACATGCACACATAATACCAGTTAACTTTACAGAAAATACCTGTGGCACGTAGCTACTCTCGGACTGGCATCCTTACAGTTTGTCCCATTCTCAGTTTAAGTTTAGGTTTTTGAAAATATTTACCCATTTCTCTTAAACTTTGGCTATGATACCAACTTGTAAGGCCCCGTTCCCGGAACGCTTACAGTTGGTCATTCATCTCACATAAACATAAAACATACATTTAGATTTGATAAAAACATCGCATCGTAATACGTAATAAACCATTTCATATATTACTAACTGTTTTTGCAAAACAATACAACATTGTTTGCCGTTACAAAATCTCATTGTTTGCATTACATCACAAAAACATCATTGCTATACAATATGGATGCCATCCAAAAATAGTAGCTGCGCCCGTGCCATCCTCAGCAACTTTAACCTGCCAACTGGAAAATACATAAAAAGTCAGCGTTGCTAAGTGAGTTATAGTTTTATAAATAAAATACTTTTCATTCGTTTGAACCCGTTTCTTTACTTTTGTTCGTGATCATGCATCATACGTACAAATAGATAATCTTATTATTATCTTTCATCATCATTCGTCATTCGTTATCATTCATTCATTCATTCTCTTTCTCTTCATCTCGTACATTCCATATGTTCATCATTAACCTTTACTTATCATTTGGACCAATGCCCTATACTATACCCCAAACTTAGGCACGAAGCGGGTACTGGGCCGAAGTCTAAGCAATGGTCACACTACGCAGCTTGCAGATAATAACACTCAAAGGGGTTAATTTCTTCCTAATTTCGCTGCTAATTTTGCTGCCAGATTAGCAGATTCGCTGCTAGTTTTGCTGGCAGTTTCGCTGGCAGTTTCGCCCAACTTTCGTTGGAAATCCAAGTCTGCGAAACTATCTGCGAAACTATAGTTTCGCAGAAAGCTCCATAGTTTCGCTGGACGACTACACAATTTCGCTGGACGAACCCACAATTTAGATTTCGCAGAACGGGCTGAAATTACAAACTAGCCCATTTTTAACCCAAAACTTCAACCTTTACCTCCAAATCCTTGGTTTATCATCCATGAAGCTATATCTAAGCTTATTACATGTTTTCTTACACAAAAATGAGTTTTGGATGATTCTTTGCCAAATCTAAAACCCCAAACCCTAGAATCCAGGTATAATCTAAAGAGACGATTAGATGATGTTTCTTACCTGGATTATTGTTCTTTTCTTGTTGTTTGGATGTCCACAAACACTGATCTTCAATCTCTTGATCAACCGAGCCTTAGATCTTCACTTCCTCTCTACTTTCTCTCTCTACACTCTCTCTCTAGAAGTTGGGTGTTGAGTTGCAAATGAGAGTGGCTTTAGCTGGTTCGTTTATATATACCGGGCGTTCCCGGGACCTTAAACTCGTCTAACACATAACACGTAAGGTTAACTTGGTCCATAATCCACTTCCCTTTTATTTTCATTAAATAACCCCATCTAAGCCCATTATTATTAAATGGCTCGTTTCGACTTTATTTGAGGCGTTACATATGTTTTCTATTGATGATAATAAGGCTCCAGGGCTAGATGGTTTCTCTTCAGCATTTCACAAAAACACTTGGGATATTGTGGGTAGTGACGTATCCAAGGCAATTATGGATTTCTTTTGCTTGGCTAAGCTCTTGAAGGAGGTAAATCATACGATTCTAGCTCTTGTACCTAAAGTTAGAACTCCTCGTAGTGTTGATTTCAGGCCTATTGCGTGTTGTAATGTCATCTATAAATGCATTACCAAAATCATATCTAATCGGATAAAGGATAGCCTAAAGGATACTGTTAGCATCAATAAATCTGCTTTTATCCTTGGGAGGAGAATCTCGGATGTGCTAGTGGCGTTCAGGTTCCTGGAGCGAATAGTGGAATGGATTATGATATGTGTAACTTCACCATCCTTTTCTATAGCCATTAACAGTCAGCTTCATGGTTTCTTTAAGGGTTGTAGAGGTCTTCGACAAGGTGATCCCCTTTCCCCATATCTTTTCACGTTAGTGATGGAAGTCCTCACACTTATGCTTGATCATTATACTAGAGTTGACACACACGTTTTCAGTTCCATCAATATTGTTATAAACAGAAATTGGTTAACCTTTGCTTTGCTGATGACTTATTTATGTTTGCTAGAGGAGATCTTCATTCGGTTAAATGCATTATGAAGGTTGAAATCTTTTGAGAATATGTCAGGTTTAGTTTCGAATATTCAAAAAGTACTGTGTTCTTTTGTAATGTGCCTCTCTAGACGAAACATGAAAACCTTACCCTTATGTCATTTGAGGATGGATGTCTTCCAGTGAGGTATCTAGGGGTCCCTTTAATTGCTTCAGGTCTTATATCGTAACATTGCAATATTCTTTTGGAAAGGATGGATTCAAAAATCATGTATTGGAAGAACAAGAGCTTATCTTTTGCAGGTTGATGCCAGCTAATTATCTCTATTTTATCTTCCATGCATGTATTCTGGTCTTCAGTCTTTCTTCTTCCTTCGAGCATAATTAATAAACTAGAATCGAAGATGAAAGGTTTTTTATGGTCCATTGGTCTAATACAACAAGGGAAAGCTAAGGTTTCATGGAAAAAGGTGTGCTTGCCTAAAATTGAGGGGGGTTTGGGCATCCGTTGCATAAAGGAGAGCTAGATGATATTTTTGGAGTATTATTTAGAATCAGGATTCTCTTTGGATAGAATGGATCCATCACTATAGACTTGCAAGAAGTAATTAATTTTTGGGTAGTCAAAGTTCCTTCCTCTTCCTCATGGATTTGGTGAAAGCTCTTAGGTTAAGGGTGTTGGTTAAGCCTTTTATTCGGAAAGTTTTAGGAGATGGGAGGACCACATCTGCTTGGTATGATTCATGGATATTTGGCATAATAGGAGTGGTGTTGGCCTACTGCATGGTATGATCTCTAAACGGTTTTGATTCAGCTACAATGTCCAAGATTGTTTCAAGGAATGCACGATAAATGGGTTTTATTCATGAAGGTAAAGAGGTAAATTATTCAACTTATATGGCTTGGAACTCAATCAGGTACAGGGAGGAAAAGGTTCAATGGTGTAATAGTGTTTGGTTCCCCCAATTCATCCCTAGGCATGCATTCCTCTTCTGGTTAGTGTTATAAGGCAAATTGCTTACACAAGATAGAATTCTGAGTTGGAGTTTTGCTCGAAGGGGCAACATGAACATGTTATGTTGCTTACTATGCATTGAGAATATAGACTCTCACAATCATCTATTCTTTGAGTGCTCTTATTCGTCTAAGGTATGGTTCAAGATCAAAGACATAGCATATCTGTCCTTATGGTCTAAGAGTTAGGAGGACATCAAAATTTACTCTAGGATGATGGCAGGCTCGACATCTTTAAGAAATACAATTTGTAAACTAGTGGTGGGGGCAACAGTGTATTTCATATGGCAGGAGAGAAACAATCGTATCTTTAATAATCAAGCCCGATCTCAGAATGTTTTAAGTGATCTTATTGTTTCGAAAGTGCGTCTTAAGCTGATGGGTATGAAGTTCAAAATGAAGCATAGAGTTGCAGACGTTCTTGCGGATTGTAGCATTTGTGGTTCCTACATATCGGACGATGGAGGCTGATTTTGTCTTTAATTTGTATTGTTTGTTTTGCTTACTATTAGTCTTGTAATAGTAGGCTAGTATTTAGATATGGCTGGCTGTTTTTTGTAGTATTGGTTTACTTATATAGGGGGGATGTCCTATATAAGAATTAGTGTTATACGTTTCTACACTACTTGTCCCTCATGGTATTGTTTATAATAGAATAGCTGGGGTAACCCTTTACCCAAAAAAAAGTTGGTTATGGAATGCCCTCGATGAGTTTTGGGCTCGATTGTATTGATTTTAGGCCTTATTCGTGTGGTTTCTTGTTTGGTTTTGATTTCGATTTGTACAACAGATACTATTTCCCATTTATGATTGATTAGTGTGATTCCAATGATCCTTATAATCATATATGATAAGATTGGTTCACAAGTGTTGCAGGACCATTTAAGGGCTTTAACATAATTACAACACAACAACACAATGAGGAGATTAACTAAACTTTAATCAAACAGTGAACTGGATTAACCAAGGTGATACAAAGAACACAAGTAAAGCAAAGAGACAGAACAAGAGAGTATGGGTTTCAAGGAGGCAGTATATTGCTTTCTCAAGTTCTTTTACAAGTGTTACAAAGCATAAAGAAAGATACAAGAACTTGAAATACTTATACTACAACCTACAGCCGGCTATACTTTGAAAGCCAGCTGGATACAATTGACTAGACACTAACAAAATCAATTGTAGGATCAAAAGGCATATCTGCCTTTTGACCTTGTGACTATGACATGCCATAGCTCACATCCTTATACATTACAAAAAGGATAAAGTACATAAAATGGAAAGTTACAGACTCAAGACCTCAATGTACAGTTACCAAAAGCATGGACCTTTTCACCAACTCATGTAAGTTGGTGACTTTACAGAGATGCAGCGGAAAAGGTGCTTTATGGAACAGTACATCAGATAAAGCATGTGTACTAAAAGTCTTCGGAAGAAATCTGTCTTCATAGGTTGAAGCTTCGGAAGACTTTGTCTCTGAGGCTTCGGAAGACTTCATGTTTGGCTTCGGAAGATATTGGTCTTGGCTTCGGAAGATTTTACACTTAGAGTATTTTCTAATGCATTGTGTAAAACTTCCGAAGCATTCTTCACTTCAGTACTTAGTGCATGTTGCAGAGACACTTTGGATGTTTTGGGTTGCATCAGACTTAAGGAATCCTTACAAACTCCCCCTAGGCTGATGCTACCAAAACACTTAGAAGATCTTCAGATGTTGGTAGTCTTCAGTACAATCAAGACCATTCCTTTCTTCATTAGATGGTCAGGATCATCAAGACTCTCATAGTATCTTCTCATCTCAAAGAGATCATGTAGAGGTAAGTTGATTATGTCTTTCCAGGAGTAGACATTCTCAACACCTTGATCTCTGATAACATGCCATCTTTCTGGATTAGTAGAGTAAGTCCAGGACAAGATGGGTGTCTTAGTTGTTAGAGGAGCCACTTGCATAGGAGTTGATTGGGCTGCCTCATCATGCACTTCCTCAGGTTGATCTGATTCAGCCTGAGGTGTAGAGGTAGATGACTTAGGCTTCTTCTTCTTAGTCTTTGGTTTAGAAGCCATTCTCTTCTTCCTCTTAGATGACTTTAACTGAGAAGACTGGTCTGCAGCACCATGTTGATCATCATTGTCTTTCTCAGTTGGGTGTTCCTCCCTCACAGGTTCAGAAGGAGAGGGAGTTTGACCCTGCCTTGGATCAGAAGATGAAGCTTGCTGAGGCTCAGCTGGAGGTTCTGGTTGAGGTGTCTCTGGTTGTTCAAACTTGACCTCCACTTCAGGTGGGACTTGACTTGGAAGAGAGTGCAAGTCAATCAGTTCTCCACTCTTAATCTTCTGCTTGATCACCCTTATATGCTCATCCATTGTGGATAGAGACATGGGGCCAAGTCTCCTTCCGGAGAATCCATATAGCTTCAAGAAGCTCATCATTCTTTGTCTGTCAGCAGACTTCTTTGCATTCTTTTGAATGATGGCTCTTGACTTTGCAGCTTCTTCCCTTAGCTTCTTCTTTTGTTTGTCTTTCTTTCTTTGACTAGCTCAAGCTGAAGTTGCTTTAGGTACTCAAACTCAATGAAGTCATAAGACAGGGGAAGAAGTGCATCTGCTGCTGATAGAAGCCTGTGGCACTCAGGTAGTTGATCATCTTGATCCTATCTTCTTCTTTATCTACCTGAGGTTCTTGTGGAGCCACATCTTCCTGTGCAGGACTTTCTTGAACTGGAGAGAGAGTGGGAGCATGCTTGTAGAGTCTTTTCTGTCTCTTCTCCTCTTTGAATTGGAGAAGTAGCCTTGCATCCTCTTTTTCCTTCATCTCTCTTGACACTTCCATGTCAGCCAGTTCATTTAACTCTTCTAAGGGGAGGGAGATGATTTCATCAATATCATAGTTCCTGGTCTGTAAATAGGTAATCCTGACTGCCCTTAACTCATCATCTTGAGTATTTGGTCTGGGGGCAGCCCTGATTGCAGCTTGCATGAAGCTAGATGACCCAGAAGAACTTTCTCCCCTTAGCCTCCTTATCCTCTCTCTCTCTCTTCCTCCTCAATTTCCTCAGGAGTCATTATCCTTTTCCCTTTGTCACCAACAGACCTTTGTGACTCAGGGTGGATTGAGGCTTGGCCTTCATTGCTTGGTGTAGCTTCCATGCTCTGGCCAGAGAGAGGCTGAGAAACACCTTCACCAGCAGGTGTCTCAGAGGGAGTTTGGACCTCTGCACCAGTTGTTGATGATGAGATAGGGGTCTCAGGTTCTGCCACTGGGCCTTCAGTCAAGGTTTCCCCTATGAAACTAATCTTAGGGTCCACCTCAACATCCAGTTGACCGATGACATTGCCTGATTGCCTAAGTCTCCTTCTTAGAGAGAACTCTGCAAGGATCCTGTCTTGGATTCTTTGAGCCAGCCGGTCAGCTTGTCTTGAATTGCTTGGATTGACAAGTGGCATGTTGACTGAATCCGGTCTTTCATAGAAGCTCAGGCTTTGAAATGAAAAACTTCTTGTTGACCTTGAACTCTGTGAAGGATAAGGGCTCTTCTGTCATCATCATACCTCCACCTTATGATGTAGTTGCCAGTTCCTTGTGGTGGAGATGAGACAGCCCTTGGTATACCTTCCTCAAAGAGACTCCTGATGATTGAGTCTATAGAGTCCACATTAATGTGAACTTGAGGAAGTTGCTGAGAATGCACAACAGCAAGTGAGGATGGTGAGTCCTCTATGTCCATTCTCTGTGAAGAACTCCCAGGTTCTGTGGTTGTAATAACTTTCTCCCCCTTTTTGGTAGCATCACCCACTTGCATAGGCGAGCTGGAGGATAAGTCAATCACTTACACAGGTTCTTGTGTTTCTCTGGTTGAGCTCTCCTTGAAGGTCTCCCAGCTAGTTTTTCCTTTAGATATGAAATCTGAAGTTGCTGATCATTGACCCTGTTATGTAAGGTAGTCACCTGAGATTCCAAGTGACTAACCTTAGAGACTAAATAGGAGCATGTTTTTGACAATTTCTGCACCCTTTAGTCTCAAATTCCCCTCATCTTCATCAGAAGAATCATTGGGGGATGAGAGAATTGGACCAAAGTCCTCTCTCTCACCACCAGCTTGAGGTTCTTGCTGCTGTTTTCCTCTTGGCTGCTGGTTTTCTCTGCTCACTGGGAACCTCAGTTGAGATGCCAGTGGGCTGAGTTGCCATGGTTGAGGTCTTAATGATGTAATCACTTTCAAAAGTGAGAGCCTCTTCCATATGGACATCCTGAACAGGTTCAGAAGTGTCCACCTCAGTAATAGGTGACTGATGGGGATATAGCTGAGGAGAGTCAGAGGTACTCAACTCTCTTTGAGTAGGGGAGGAGAGAGAGACTCATGGTACTCACTGAATCCTAAGTTCTTCTCAGTATAGAAGGAGAGTCAGAGGTACTCAACTCTCTTGAGTATATGGGGGCCTGCTCAGACTCAATAGCCTGAGCAGGGGTTCGTTTGGATTTTCTTTGGTAGGTGAGGGTGATTTCTGGTCTTTTTAGAGGTAAAGATAAAAGAGGTGTGGGTTCAACACTAGCTTGTGTTGCTAGGTTGTCACCTTGAGCAATGAGCTCTAACATTTTGGGGACTAGGGCTGTTTCTACCCCTGAGAAGCCTACAGTTGGCTTCTTCATTATTTTAAAGATGCCGGGCTTCATCTGTCCCAATTTAAGAATATTACTTGTTTCCCTCAACTGTGAGCCCAGTTCACAGTTGAGAATGTGTTGAACATATCTAGGAAACATGTAATACTCTAAGGAGTCTAAGTTTTCAAGTAAATTAGTATAAACAAATTGTGAATACCTGAACTTGACCCCCTGAACCATTCCATGAACTATAAAGGAGAGATCCTCAGGAATCTGGTCCCATCCACCATGCTTGTTTGATAAGCTGTGGATAACCACATGGAGCAGGTATTTCCACTGGGATGAGACCTTCCCTTTCCTGAAGGTCTTTACAGAGAAATCTCCCTCATAGCCCATCTGCTCAAAGGAATGATTAACAGCTTCCTTTGGGAAGGACACCTCACCTTCTTCTTCATCATCCAGCTGCAAATGTTGGTTAATGATGGCCGGAGTGATGAAGATTGTCCTCCCTTGCACTGTGGCAGACAGTGCCTTCTCCCCATCCATAATGACCTCTTGGCAGGTCTTCCAGAATTCAAGCAAGTGATCCTCATATAGAGTAGGATCAATGTCAGGGAGGTGAAATAGTTGACAGAGTCAAGAATTGGCAAATCTCTGAGAAACTTGCATCTTTCTCAGAGCTTAACAGAGCAACTTGATTATGTTGCCTGTGAAGTTGCATGGAGAAATCTGGGTTGTTTCTACGGTTAGGTTGGCCATTTCAGAAGCTTAAGGGTGAAGAAAGGTAGAAAGCAAAGGCGGTTTAGAGAATTAGGTTAGAGGAATAGTAGAATTGAGGAAGATAGTGGGAAAGAGGGGGAACCGTTGGGTATTTATGTGAAAAGGGATTTGAACCAAAGTTAATGAAAGAGGATAAACTTTGAAATCCGGAAGTCGGTCCCACCTCTGAAAAGGTAGTTTACTTTTTCTCAAAAAGTAGTTTTCTTGGAATTCGAAAAGCTTCCGAAGTAATTTGTCTTCGGAAGTTTTGATTGAAAAGCTTCCGAAGCTAAAATGGCTTCGGAAGATTTTCCTGAGTGTCTTGAAAAATATGCTTCGGAAGAGAAATAAACCCTTGGATGCTTTGTATAAGAATAAACAAAGCTTCCGAAAGTTAATTTTGCTTCGGAAGGAAAAAGTCCTTAAAAATGAATAAGTGTCTGAGATAAAAATTTTAAGCTTCGGAAGATGAATTTTGACTTCTTCCGAAGGTAAAATCTCTTAGACAGTTATTTATTTTGAAGACATGTTTTACTTCCGAAGATAAAACTTTATCTTCCGAAGTATCAGAAAATTTTTCAAGAATCTAAGGAAAGTCTTCAAAAAGAATTTTACATCCAAAGAAAACATGAGCTTATGAAAGTGATGAACTAGACAACTTAGGACACACATATTTTAAGAAGAAATAATTAGAATTAGTTTTAAGAAAAAGTCTACTCAAAGTTAATCATCCAATAGCTGATATCAGATACTTAAATCTCTGTTCATCAAAAGCTTTTGTGAACAGATCAGCATATTGTTCATCTGTATGAACTTTGACTAGTTTAATTAATCCCTTTTCATAGTTATCTCTTATTAAATGATACCTGATGTTGATGTGTTTGGTCCTTGAGTGCTGCACAGGGTTCTCAGTGATAGAGATAGCACTATTGTTGTCTATGTGGATAGGAGTCTCTTTGAAGTTAAATCCATAGTCCAGCATCTGATTTTGAATCCAAAGCACTTGAGCACAGCAGCTTGCAGCAGCAATGTATTCAGCCTCAGCAGTTGATGCAGACACACAGGATTGTTTCTTGCATTGCCATGAGACAACCCTTCCACCAAGGAATTGACATCCCCAGATGTAGACTTTGCAGTCATGTTGCAACCACCATAATCACTATCTGTATAGGCATACAGATTGAAATTAGGATTCTTTGGATACCATAGACCAAGTGTTGAAGCACCTTTGAGGTATCTTAAAATCCTTTTCACAATGATTAAGTGAGACATCTTAGGGTTGGCTTGATATCTTGCACAAATACATGTAGCAAACATGATATCAGGCCTGCTAGCTGTAAGATACATAAGAGACCCAATCATAGCCCTGTATAAGTGTTCATCTACACACTCCCCCTCAAGATCAGGACCAAGGGAGTGGTTTCTGGCTATGGGTGTCTTAGCAATCTTACAATCAGTCATGTTGAACCTCTTGAGTATGTCTTGAACATACTTTGACTGACTTATGAAGATGCCATCTTCAACCTGCTTCACTTGAATTCCCAGAAAGAAATTGAGTTCTCCCATTGAACTCATTTCAAATCTGTCTTTCATCAGCTTCTCAAAGTCTTTGCAGAGCTTTGGATTAGTTTGAACCAAAGATGATGTCATCTACATACACTTGAACCAGCAATAAGTCATTTCCCTGTCCTTTGATGAAGAAGTTCCATCTATAGTACCTCTCCTGTATCCATGTTTACAAAGATACTCAGATAGTGTCTCATACCACTTCCTGGGTGCCTGATGCAGCCCATAAAGAGCTTTGTCAAGCTTGCAGACATAATCAGGATGATCAGGGTCTACAAAACCAGGTGGCTGTTTGACATAAACCTCTTCATCAATCACTCCATATAAGAAAGCACACTTTACATCAAGTTGATAGACCTTGAAGTTCTTGGATGCAGCAAATGCCATGAATATCCTAACAGCTTCTAGTCTTGCTACAGGAGCAAAGACATCAGTGTAGTCAATCCCTTCTTCTTGTGTGTATCCTTGAACAACTAGTCTTGCCTTGTTCTTGATGATGATTCCTCTATCATCCTTCTTATTCCTAAAAACCCATTTGGTTCCAATGGTAGTCTTCCCATGAGGAAGAGGACAAAGGTTCCAAACTTTCTGCCTTTTGAATTGAAGCAGCTCTTGTTGCATAGCTTCAACCCAACTTCCATCCTTTAGAGCTTCATCAACTTTCTTTGGCTCTATCTGAGATAAGAAACAAGAGTGAAGACAAACATTTGCTTCATGGGTTTGTCCTCTTGTTCTTACCCCTGTGACAACATCTCCAATGATGTTTGTGGTGGGTGAGACTTGTGGATCCTTAGCTGAGGGATCACAGCAAGTTGCTGAGAAAGATCCAAATTTGAGAAATTTAGATCTGGCCTGGAAGATTCACCCTCCACAATATCACACTTATCAAGATTTACTTGATCCAATGAGTGTGTGACATCATTGATGTTGTCATCTATGGTATGGTTATTAGCATCAAGAAATTCTTGATCACTATCACCATCACCATTGTTGTCTTCTACAATTGAGGTGTCTTTATCTGGTTGAGAAGCCTCTGAGCTGGAATTTGAAGGCATACCAGATGTATCAGCTGAATTTGTCATTGTTGTGCTGATAGAAACCTCATTTGCTGAAGTAGTTCCAACTGGAGCTAAAGATGCATGAGTTGAGGGTCTTCCTAGCTCAAATCTTGGATCAGGATCACCTGTATTTAAATTCTGCAGATCCTGAAATTCACAAGATTTGAAAACATTTCACAAAATTTGATAAAACAGAATGGAACTAAACCAGCCAACAGGGTGTGTGCTCATTGAAAGTCACATTGGCTGACTCCTCAACAATTCTAGTTCTGAGATTGTATACTCTATAAGCTTTAGCTTGGGAAGTATCCAATAAGTGTCCATCATCTGATTTCTCAGCAAACTTGGCAATTTGATCTTTGGTATTCAAGATGGTGCAGGGACATCCAAATGACCTGAGAAAACCAATGAAAGGTTTCCTCTTGTGCCAAAGTTCATAAGGAGTCTTACCATGTGTCTTAACTACTAAAACTCTGTTTTGCACATAGCAAGCAGTATTAACTGCCTCTGCCAGAAGGTGATGGGCAGTTTAGAGTCAGACAACATAGTTCTTGTTCTTGCAGCTTCAATAAGTGTCCTGTTTCTCCTCTCAGCAACTCCGTTTTGCTGAGGAGTCCTGGGAGCACTATATTGTCTTGTAATACCTTTTTCATCACAAAATGTATCAAGGATTTGGTTCTTGAATTCAGTTCCTTGATCACATCTTATGGTTTTGACCTTGTGATCACATTGATTCTCAACTTTTAAGATGAAATTCTTCAGAATCTCAGGGGTTTCATCCTTAGTTCTAAGGAAGAAGACCCAAGTGAATCTTGTAAAATCATCTGTGATCACTAACAGTAAGAGGTCCTTCCTAGACTCATTACACTGGTGGGGCCAAAGAGATCCATATGTAACAAGTGTAGGGGAGTAGTGATGGATTTCTTTTCCTTAGGCTTGTGAGATACCTTGTGTTGCTTCCCTTTCAGGCATGCAACACAATGATCATCACTTGTAAACTCTTTCTTTGGCATTCCAGTTACCAGATCATGTTTAATTAATTTATTCATGTTCTTAAAGTTTACATGGCACATTCTTTTATGCCATAGGAAAGACTCATCACTATTTGCTTTAGATAGAAAGCATGAAACTTCTCCAGAGGGAGATGTTTCTTGCAAATCCATCTTGTACATGTTCCCTTTCCTGGGGGCTCTGAGCAGGATATGCTCATGAGGAATGACCACTCCAGGCTTGAGAACAATGCACTCATGCTCAGTAAAGAGCATGTTATGACTCTGATCACAAAATTGGGATACACTCAGAAGATTGTACCCAAGCTCCTTAACAAAGTTTACCTTCTCAATGCTGAGCTTACCATTTGTGACCTTGCCCCTTCCAGAAATGTAACCACCTTCATCTCCTCCAAAAGCAACTGGTCCTCCATCAATTCTCTCAAAATTATGGAGTAGAGACCTATTGCCTGTCATGTGCCTGGAACAGCCACTGTCAATTATCCAGACATTCCTGTTTGTCTTGAGCTGTTCCTGCACAAAGAAAATGATTAGTTACATTTGGAAACCCAAGCCTTACTTGTCTTGGGCTCACTAAGTGTAATAGAAGGTAATGCAACAGTAATAGATCCTATGGTTGTACTATGGGGATCTTCAGCTGTTGTTGATGGAGAAACTTCAGTCATTTGGTCTTTCTTAGACTTCCACACCACCTTTGGAGTCTTGGACTTGACCTTCAAAACCTTAGAAGCTTTTGGGACTTCACAAGTTTTGATGACTGAACCTTCGGAAGATTTCTACAGTCACTGCAGCAGACTTCAGTGCTTCGGAAGAACTCCTTTCTTCCGAGACCAATTTTACTTCCGAAGGTAATTTTCCATTTACCTTCTTCTTTGATTTGGAGCTTCCGAAGGAAACAGACTTTCCTTCCGAAGCTTGAGACTTCTTGAGACTCTTTGAAGTCTTTGTATTGGTCATGTGGATAGTACTTTTAGGATTGTATGGGCAATCCTTAGCAATGTGAGAAGTACTTTCACACATGACACATAACATTTTCTTCTTCAAAGAAGTCTCCTTTTGAGAGCAAGACTGGCTTTGGTCACATCCCTTCTCCACCTTCATCTTGGTAGATGCTGAGACAGTTCTTTGGGCTGTGAACTGTTCTTGGAGTTTGATGGTCCAGGCTGTGCAGCAGTGGTACACAGCAGCTCAGTCTTCTTCTTTGCACTGAGATGATTTGAACAAGAACCAGGACTCTTAGCTGAGGAGTCTTGGTTGATGTCTTCAGTCCTTACTACTTTGAAACCTGCAGAGATAAAAACTTGTTTCTGCTTAGCATCAAAGTAGCCTTGATTTCTTGAGCCTTCTTTGCTTTCCTTTTGCTCTTCCTGATCAAGTTCTTTCTCTTGGACTTGGTCATCACAGTTGATTTCTTCTCTCTCAGAAGGATAGTGGCCCTTGGAAGAATCCTCTTCTTCACTCTTCTCAGAGGAATTCTTCACTATCACTTCTTCATCATCCTCACTTATAGGATCTATGAGAGGAAGCTCATCTTCACAAGTTCCACACCTAGGAGATCTTACAGACAAGATTGTGTGTGGAGGAGCTATCTCATTTGATCCCAGTCCCTGTCTATTTTGATAACACACTTTGTTGTGCAGGGATGAGGATATCATGTTCTTGAAGGTCTCTTCTTCAAGAACACTCTTCTCTGCCTTGGCTTTGCTGATCACAAGCTCAGCCTGGCACTCAGTCAACTTAGTTATGAGATCTTGGATCTGAGTTCTAAAATCTGTATGTTCATGTTTTAGTACTGAAATGGTTTTCTCCAAGTCCTCTATCTTTAACTTGTAATCATTTTCAGACTTTCTAAAATCAGATTTTAATATGTTAATGACTCAAGATCAGATCTCATCTCTAAGTTGTAGGACCTGTATCTATTTACTTTAGCAATGCATTCAGGAGTACAGAGATGTTCCAATACCTTGGCTTCATCATGGTCAGCCATCAGTGCTTGGTTTGGAGAAGCATCTTCCACCTGAAACTCCAGTCAAAGCCTCCCTCTTCAACAGCAACAGCAGCATGTTGCTTTGGCTTCTCAGTCTGAGGGGCTTTGTCAGTGTAGTTTGGTCTGGGTGTGTTTGGCCCCCATTTGCTTTAGGTGCCTTACACTCCCTAGCAAAGTGGCCCATAAGGTTACAGTTGTAACACTTAACTTTGCTTTTATCCAGCCCAAACTTACCACTGGTAGCATTGCTTGGAAATCTTCTTCCTGTTCTCTTGTAGAACTTCTTGGCTCTGTGAGTGAGGAGAGCCATCTGCTGAACTATCTCCATGTATTCCAGGTCATCTGGATGGATACAGTCCAGGTCTTCAAGAGTGAAGAGATAATTCCCACAGCTTTCATCAGTAGACACAAAGGCTTGAGAAGAACTTGTCTCTTGGAATGGGCTTCCTTGAGTAAAGTTCTCCCTTGGTGTCTCCGGGAAGGTGATGAAAGGACCCTTTTGTGAGTTGTCAGGGTAGCATATGAGATGTTGGGGTTCTATGCTGTCCCTTTCAACCACATGAAGGGCTGAACCCATTTGATTGTTGGAGTTGCCAGATGAACCTTGCATGTTCATCTCCATCTGGTATCCACTGAGAATCCCATACAACTCTGTCAGAGTAAGAGTTTTAAGGTTCTCAGTCCTCTTGATCACCACACAATAGTGTGTCCATTGCCTAGGAAGTGAGGACATGAACTTCCTTACAATGTCCCTGTTCTCAAGAGGAACTCCTCCATCCACTAGGGTATCCACAATCTCAACATACCTGAAGTATTGTTGGGTCATGGTTTCACCTGCTTTGAAGGTGAAGTTTTCAAACTGCTGCTTCAGAAGATCTTTCTTGTTCTCCTTGGCTTCAGAGGAGCCTTCATACATCAGCTTCAGTGCATCCCACAGCTGTTTAGCTGTTTTGCACTTCTTAAACCTCTGTATACAGAGTTTGGGAGAGCAGTCTGAAGAGCAGTCATGGCCTTCCTATCAATCTCTACTCTTTTTCTATCTTCATCTGAGTAGTTGGCCACATCTTTTGGAATCATACCAGCACCAGTAGCAGAGGGGTGCTGGGTATGAAAGGTCCATTCTCAACAGATTCCCACATTCTTGAATCAAGAGACCTGATGAAGCCTTCCATCCTCATGCACCAGGTGTCAAAATCATCAAGAGTGATCAGTGGGGATTTGTTCATGGTTCCAGTCTCCATATCAGTCTTTGAGATGGAGCCATTTGAAAGGTTAGTTTTGTGTGTGTGAGGGATCTTAAGATGGTTAGATCTTATATCAAGAGCCTGGAAAGCTCTGATACCAATTGCAGGACCGTTTAAGGGCTTTAACACAATTACAACACAACAACACAATGAGGAGATTAACTAAACTTTAATCAAACAGTGAACTGGATTAACCAAGGTGATACAAAGAACACAAGTAAGCAAAGAGACAGAACAAGAGAGTATGGGTTTCAAGGAGGCAGTATATTGCTTTCTCAAGTTCTTTTACAAGTGTTACAAAGCATAAAGAAAGATACAAGAACTTGAAATACTTATACTACAACCTACAGCCGGCTATACTTTGAAAGCCAGCTGGATACAATTGACTAGACACTAACAAAATCAATTGTAGGATCAAAAGGCATATCTGCCTTTTGACCTTGTGACTATGACATGCCATAGCTCACATCCTTATACATTACAAAAAGGATAAAGTACATAAAGTGGAAAGTTACAGACTCAAGACCTCAATGTACAGTTACCAAAAGCATGGACCTTTTCACCAACTCATGTAAGTTGGTGACTTTACAGAGATGCAGCGGAAAAGGTGCTTTATGGAACAGTACATCAGATAAAGCATGTGTACTAAAAGTCTTCGGAAGAAATCTGTCTTCATAGGTTGAAGCTTCGGAAGACTTTGTCTCTGAGGCTTCGGAAGACTTCATGTTTGGCTTCGGAAGATATTGGTCTTGGCTTCGGAAGATTTTACACTTAGAGTATTTTCTAATGCATTGTGTAAAACTTCCGAAGCATTCTTCACTTCAGTACTTAGTGCATGTTGCAGAGACACTTTGGATGTTTTGGGTTGCATCAGACTTAAGGAATCCTTACAAGTGTGTTAAGAAAGCTTGATAATCAAAACTCCATAGCGTTGGAACTTGTGACGAAAAGCAAAACACTATCAATGCAGGAAATATTGTTGTTTAATGTTTTTGTATAACTAATTCTTTCTATTATTTAGTTAAGCTTTCATGACTACTTTGATACACCGATTTATAGGTGCATGATTTTACTTAAAATACAAGTAATTCTTATTTACTTAATCGTGTTACCTTGCTTTGACTTCTTTTTCATCAATTACGGTTTGCGTTTCTTGTTTAAAGTTTGAATACTTTCATGTCGTTTGTATAATTTGATAATCGATTCTTTATGAGTGAATACGAGTAGTTTCTTGTTTCTTTACACCCGGTTTCCTTGCCTAGATGCTTATAAAGTATTCTTTGAATCAATAGTTGTCATTTTAAATTCGGTGGATTTTTGAGGGAATAGTGTTTGAAGTTGGTTATGGAATGCTCTTGATGAGTTTCGGGCACGATTGTATAGATTTTAGGCCTCATTCGTGTGGTTTCCTGTTTGGTTTTGGTTTCGATTTGTACTACAGATACTATTTCCCATTTATGATTGATTAGTGTGATTCTAATGATTCGTATAATCAGATATGATCAGATTGGTTCACATGTGTGTTAAGAACGCTCGATAATAAAAACTCCATAGCGTTGGAGCTTGTTACGAAAAGCAAAACAATATCAATGCGAAAACTATTGTTGTTTGATGTTTTTGTATAACTAGTTCCTTTTCCATTTATTTAGTTAAGCTTTCGTGACTACTTTGATACACCAATTTGTAGTTGCATGATTTTCTTAAAATACAAGTAATTCTAATTTACTTAATCGTGTTACTTTGCTTTGACTTCTTTTTCATCGATCATGCTTTGCGTTTATTGTTTAAACTTTGATACTTTTGTTCTGTTAGTGTAATTTGATAATCGAGTCTCTTTGAGTGAATACGAGTAGTTTCTTGTTTCTTTTCACCCGGTTTTCTTGCCTAGTTGGTTATAAAGTATTCTTTGAATCAATAGTTGTCATTATAAATGATTCGGTGGACATTTGAGGTAGTAGTGTTTGAAGTTGAATATCGAATGCTCTTAATGTGTTTCGGGCACGTTTGTATTGATTTTAGGGCTCATTCGTGTGATTTCGTGTTCGGTTTTGGTTTCGATTTGTAAAAGAGATACTATTTCCTATTTATGATTCGTTAGTGTGATTGCAATGAGCATTATAATCAGATATGATCAGATTGGATCACAAGTTTGTTAAGATGGCTTGATAATCAAAACTCCATAGCATTAGAGGTAGTTGCGAAAAGCAAAATACTATCAATGCGAGAACTATTGTTGTTTGATGTTTTTGTATAACTAGTACTTTTCTATTTATTTAGTTAAGCTTTCATGACAACTTTGATACACCAATCTGTATTTCATGATTTTATCTAAAATACAAGTAATTCTTATTTTCTTAATCGTGTTACCTTGCTTTGACTTCTTTTTCATCGATCACACTTTACGTTTCTTGTTTAAACTTTGAATACTTTCATTCCATTATTGTAATTTGATAATCGGTTGTTTTTGAGTGAATACGAGTAGTTTCTTGTTTCTTTTCACCTGGTTTCCTTGCCTAGTTGGTTATAAAGTATTCTTTGAATCAATAGTTGTCATTATAAATGATTCGGTGGACTTTTGAGGTAGTAGTGTTTGAAGTTGGTTATCAAATGCTCTCGATGCGTTTTGGGCATGTTTGCATTGATTTTAGGGCTCATTCGTGTGGATTCGTGATCGGTTTTGGTTTCGATTTGTATAACAGATACAATTTCCCATTTATGATTGATTAGTGTGATTGCAATGAGCATTATAATCTGATTCGATAAGAATGGTTCACAAGTTTGTTAAGAAGGCTTGATAATCAGAACTCCATAGCATTGGAGCTAGTTACGAAAAGCAAAACACTATCAATCCGTGAACTATTGTTGTTTGATGTTTTTTATAACTAGTTCCTTTTCTATTTATTTAGTTAAGCTTTCATGACTACTTTGATTCATCAATCTGTAGTTGCATGATTTTACTCAAAATACAAGTAATACGTATTTACTTAATCATGTTACCTTGCTCTGACTTCTTTTTCATCGATCATGCTTTGTGTTTCCTTTTTTAAACTTTAATACTTTCATTCCGTTAGTGTAATTTGATAATTGATTCTTTTTTAATGAATACAAGTAGATTCTTGTTTCTTTACACCCGGTTTCCTTGCCTAGATGGTTATAAAGTATTCTTTGAATCAATACTTCTCATTTTAAATGATTTGGTAGTTTTTTGAGGTAGTAGTGTTCGAAGTTGGTTATGGAATGCTCTCGATGCGTTTCGGGCACGTTTGTATTGATTTTAGGGCTCATTCGTGTAGTTTCGAGTTCGAATTTGGTTTCGATTTGTACAGCAGATACTATTTCCTATTTATAATTGATTAGTGTGATTGCAATGACCCTTATAATCATAGATGATCAGATTAGTTTACAAGTTTGTTAAGAAGGCTTGATAATCAAAACTCCATAGCATTGGAGGTAGTTACAAAGAGCAAAACACTATCAATGCGAGAACTATTGTTGTTTAATGTTTTTGTATAACTAGTTCCTTTCCTATTTATTTAGTTATGCTTTCGTGATTACTTTGATAACCCAATCTGTAGTTGCATGATTTTACTTAAAATACAAGTAATTCTTATTTACTTAATCGTGTTACCTTGCTCTGACTTCTTTTTCATCGATCACGCTTTGCGTTTCTAATTAAACTTTAAATACTTTCATTCTGTTAGTGTAATTTGATAAATTATTCTTTTTTAATGAATACAAGTAGATTCTTGTTTCTTTACACCTGGTTTCCTTGCCAAGATGGTTATAAAGTATTCTTCAAATCAATAGTTGTCATTTTAAATGGTTTAGTGGATTTTTGAGGTAGTAGTGTTCAAAGTTGGTTGTGAAATGCTCTCGATGCGTTTCGAGCACGTTTGTATTGATTTTAGGGCTCATTCGTGTGGTTTCGTGTTCAGTTTTGGTTTTGATTTGTAGAACAGATAATATTTCCTATTTATGATTGATTAGTGTGATTGCAATGAGCCTTATAATCAGATATGATCAGATTGGTTCACAAGTTTCTTAAGATGGCTTGATAATCAAAACTCCATAACATTAGAGGTAGTTGCGAAAAGCAAAACACTATCAATGCGAGAACTATTGTTGTTTGATGTTTTTGTATAACTAGTTCCTTTTCTATTTATTTAGTTAAGCTTTCATGACTACTTTGATTCAACAATCTGTAGTTGCATGATTTTACTTAAAATACTAGTAATTCTTATTTATTTAATCGTGTTACCTTGCTCTGACTTCTTTTTCATCGATCACGCTTTGCGTTTCTTTTTTAAACTTTGAATACTTTCATTTTGTTAGTGTAATTTGATAATCAATTATTTTTGAGTGAATACGAGTAGTTTCTTGTTTCTTTACACCCGGTTTCCTTGCCTAGTTGGTTATAAAATATTCTTTGAATCAATAGTTGTCATTTAAAATGATTCGGTGGATTTTTGAGGTAGTAGTGTTCGAAGTTGGTTATGGAATGCTCTCGATGTGTTTCGGGCACGTTTCTATTGATTTTAGGGCTCATTCTTATGCAATCATGTTCGGTTTTGGTTTCAATTTGTAGAACAAATACTGTTTCATATTTATGATTGATTATTGTGATTGCAATGTGCCTTATAATAAGATATGATCAGATTGGTTCACAAGTTTGTTAAGATGGCTTGATAATCAAAACTCCATAGCATTAGAGGTAGTTGCGAAAAGCAAAACACTATCAATGAGAGAACTATTGTTGTTTGATGTTTTTGTATAACTAATTCCTTTTCTATTTATTTAGTTAAGCTTTCATGACTACTTTGATTCAACAATCTGTAGTTGCATGATTTTACTTAAAATACTAGTAATTCTTATTTATTTAATCGTGTTACCTTGCTCTGACTTCTTTTACATCGATCACGCTTTGCGTTTCTTTTTTAAACTTTGAATACTTTCATTTCGTTAGTGTAATTTGATAATCAATTATTTTTGAGTGAATACGAGTAGTTTCTTGTTTCTTTACACCCGGTTTCCTTGCCTAGTTGGTTATAAAATATTCTTTGAATCAATAGTTGTCATTTAAAATGATTCGGTGGATTTTTGAGGTAGTAGTGTTCGAAGTTGGTTATGGAATGCTCTCGATGTGTTTCGGGCACGTTTGTATTGATTTTAGGGCTCATTCTTATGCAATAATGTTCGGTTTTGTTTTCAATTTGTAGAACAAATACTATTTCATATTTATGATTGATTATTGTGATTGCAATGTGCCTTATAATCAGATATGATCAGATTGGTTCACAATTGTTAAGATGGCTTGATAATCAAAACTCCATAGCATTAGAGGTAGTTGTGAAAAGCAAAACAGTATCAATGCGAGAACTATTGTTGTTTAATGTTTTTGTATTACTAGTTCCTTTTCTATTTATTTCGTTAAGCTTTCATGACTACTTTGATACACAAATCTGTAGTTGCATGATTATACTTAAAAGACAAGTAATTCTTATTTTCTTAATCGTGTTACCTTGCTTTGACTTCTTTTTCATCGATCACACTTTGTGTTTCTTGTTTAAACTTTGAATACTTTCATTCCATTATTGTAATTTGATAATTGTTTTTTTTGAGTGAATACGAGTAGTTTCTTGTTTCTTTTCACCCGGTTTCCTAGCCTAATTGGTTATAAAGTATTCTTTGAATGAATAGTTGTCATTTTAAATGATTCGGTGGACTTTTGAGGTAGTAGTGTTTGAAGTTGGTTATGTAATGCTCTTGATGCGTTTCGGCACGTTTGAATTGATTTTATGGCTCATTCGTGTGGTTTCGTGTTCGGTTTTGGTTTCTATTTGTAGAACAGGTACTAATTCCTATTTACGATTGATTAGTGTGATTGCAATGAGCCTTGTAATCAGATATGATCAGATTGATTTATAAGTTTGTTAAGAAGGCTTGATAATCAAAACTCCATAGCATTGGAGCTAGTTATGAAAAGCAAAACAGTATCAATGCGAGAACTATTGTTATTTGATATTTTTGTATAACTAGTTCCTTTTTAATTTATTTAGTTAAGCTTTCATGACTACTTTGATGCACCAATCTATATTTGCATGATTTTACTTAAAATACAATTTATTCTTATTTACTTAATCGTGTTACCTTGCTATGACTTTTTTCATCGATCACGCTTTGCGTTTCTTGTTTAGACTTTGAATACTTTCATTCCGTTAGTGTAACTTGATAATCGATTCTTTTTTAGTGAATACAAGTAGTTTCTTGTTTCTTTACACCCAATTTCCTTGGCTAGATGGCTATAAAGTATTCTTTGAATCAATAGTTGTAATTTTAATTGATTTGGTGGATTTTTAAGGTAGTAGGGTTCGAAGTTGGTTATGGAATGCTCTTGATGAGTTTCGAGCATGATTGTATTGATTTTAGGGCTTATTCGTGTGGAATCGTGTTCGGTTTTGGTTTCGATTTGTACAACAGATACTATTTTCCATTTATGATTGATTAGTGTGATTCTAATTATCTTTATAACCAGATATGATCAGATTGATTCACCAGTGTCTTAAGAAAGCTTGATAATCAAAACTCCTTAGGATTAGAGCTTGTTACGAAAAGCAAAACACTATCAATGCGAGAACTATTGTTGTTGATGTTTTTGTATAACTAGTTCCTTTTCTATATATTTAATTAAGCTTTCATGACTACTTTGATTCACCAATCTATAGTTGCATGATTTTACTTAAATTACAAGTAATTCTTATTTACTTAATCGTGTTACCTTGCTCTGACTTCTTTTTCTTCCATCACGCTTTGCGTTTCTTGTTAGACTTTGAATACTTTCATTCTGTTATTGTAATTTGATAATCGATTCTTTTAAGTGAATACGAGTAGTTTCTTGTTTCTTTACACCCGGTTTTCTTGCCAAGATGGTTATAAAGTATTCTTTGAATCAATAGTTGTCATTTTAAATGATTTGGGGGATTCTTGATAATCGGTTATTATAATTTGATAATCGGTTGTTTTTGAGTGAATACGAGTAATTTCTTATTTCTTTTCACCCGGTTTCCTTGCCTAGTTGGTTATAAAGTATTCTTTGAATCAATAGTTGTCATTATAATTGATTCGGTGGACTTTTGAGGTATTCGTGTTCGGTTTTGGTTTCGATTTGTATAATAGATACTATTTCCCATTTATGATTGATTAGTGTGATTGCTATGAGCCTTATAATCTGAAATGATCCGATTTGTTCACAAGTTTGTTAAGAAGGCTTGATAATCAAAACTCCATAGCATTAGAGATAGTTACGAAAAGTAAAACACTATCAATGCAAGAACTATTGTTATTTGATGTTTTTGTATAACTAGTTCTTTTTATATTTATTTAGTTAAGCTTACATGACTACTTTGATACAAAAATCTGTAGTTGAATGATTTTACTTAAAATACAAGTAATTCTTATTTTCTTAATCGTGTTACCTTGCTTTGACTTCTTTTTCATCGATCACACTTTGCGTTTCTTGTTTAAACTTTGAATACTTTCATTCCATTATTGTAATTTGATAATCGGTTGTTTTTGAGTGAATACGAGTAGTTTCTTGTTTCTTTTCACCCAGTTTCCTTCCCTAGTTGGTTATTTTTTCTGGGTAAAGGGTTACCCCAAACTATTCTTTGAATCAATAGTTGTCATTATAAATGACTCGGTGGACTTTTGAGGTACTCGTGTTCAGTTTTGGTTTCGATTTGTATAACAGATACTATTTCCCATTTATGATTGATTAGTGTGATTGCAATGAGCCTTACAATCTGATATGATCTGATTGGTTTAAAAGTTTGTTAAGAAGGCTTGATAACCAAAACTCCATAGCATTGGAGCTAGTTACGAAGAGCAAAACACTATCAATGCAAGAACTATTGTTGTTTGATGTTTTTTGAGTAATATTTCTTTTTCATTTATTTAGTTAGCTTTCATGACTACTTTGATACACCATCTGTAGTTTGCATAATTTTACTTAAATTACAAGTAATTCTTATTTACTTAATCGTGTTACCTTGTTCTGACTTCTTTTCTTCATCACGCTTTGCGTTCTTGTATACTTTGATACTTCATTCGTTAGTTTACTTTTGAATAATCGTCTTTCTTTTGAGTGAAATACGAGTATTTCTTGTTTCTTTACACCCGGTTTTCTTGCCAAGATGGTTATAAAGTATTCTTTGAATCAATAGTTGTCATTTTAAATGATTTGGGGGATTCTTGATAATCGGTTATTGTAATTTGATAATCGGTTGTTTTTGAGTGAATACGAGTAATTTCTTGTTTCTTTTCACCCGGTTTCCTTGCCTAGTTGGTTATAAAGTATTCTTTGAATCAATAGTTGTCATTATAATTGATTCGGTGGACTTTTGAGGTATTCGTGTTCGGTTTTGGTTACGATTTGTATAATAGATACTATTTCCCATTTATGATTGATTAGTGTGATTGCAATGAGCCTTATAATCTGATATGATCCGATTTGATCACAAGTTTGATAAGAAGGCTTGATAATCAAAACTCCATAGCATTAGAGATAGTTACGAAAAGTAAAACACTATCAATGCAAGAACTATTGTTATTTGATGTTTTTGTATAACTAGTTCTTTTTCTATTTATTTAGTTAAGCTTACATGACTACTTTGATACAAAAATCTGTAGTTGCATGATTTTACTTAAAATACAAGTAATTCTTATTTTCTTAATCGTGTTACCTTGCTTTGACTTCTTTTTCATCGATCACACTTTGCGTTTCTTGTTTAAACTTTGAATACTTTCATTCCATTATTGTAATTTGATAATCGGTTGTTTTTGAGTGAATACAAGTAGTTTCTTGTTTCTTTTCACCCAGTTACCTTGCCTAGTTGGTTATAAACTATTCTTTGAATCAATAGTTGTCATTATAAATGACTCGGTGGACTTTTGAGGTACTCGTGTTCAGTTTTGGTTTCGATTTGTATAACAGATACTATTTCCCATTTATGATTGATTAGTGTGATTGCAATAAGCCTTACAATCTGATATGATCAGATTGGTTCAAAAGTTTGTTAAGAAGGCTTGATAACCAAAACTCCATAGCATTGGAGCTAGTTACGAAGAGCAAAACACTATCAATGCAAGAACTATTGTTGTTTGATGTTTTTGAGTAACTAGTTCTTTTTCAATTTATTTAGTTAAGCTTTCATGACTACTTTGATACTCCAATCTGTAGTTGCATGATTTTACTTAAATTACAAGTAATTCTTATTTACTTAATCGTGTTACCTTGCTCTGACTTCTTTTTCTTCCATCACGCTTTGCGTTTCTTGTTATACTTTGAATACTTTCATTCTGTTAGTGTACGATTCTTTTTGAGTGAATACGAGTAGTTTCTTGTTTCTTTACACCCGGTTTTCTTGCCAAGATGGTTATAAAGTATTCTTTGAATCAATAGTTGTCGTTTTAAATGATTTGGGGGATTCGTGAGGTAGTATTGTTTGAAGTTGGTTATGGAATGCCCTCGATTAGTTTTGGGCACGATTGTATTGATTTTAGGCCTCATTCGTGTGGTTTCCTGTTTTGTTTTGGTTTTGATTTGTACAATAGATACTATTTCCAATTTATAATTGATTAGTGTGATTCCAATGATCCTTATAACCATATATGATCAGATTGGTTCACAAGTGTGTTAAGAAAGCTTGATAATCAAAACTCCGTAGCATTGGAGCTTGTTACGAAAAGCAAAACACTATCAATGCGAGAACTATTGTTGTTTAATGTTATTGTATAACTAGTTCCTTTTGTATTTATTTAGTTAAGCTTTCGTTACTACTTTAACACACCAATGTGTAGTTGCATGATTTTCCTTTAAGTACAAGTAATTCTTATTTACTTAATCGTGTTACCTTGCTTTGACTTCTTTTTCATCGATCACGCTTTGTGTATCTTGTTTAAAGTTGGAATACTTTCATTCCGTTAGTGTAATTTGATAATCAATTCTTTTTTAGTGAATACAAGTAGTTTCTTGTTTCTTTACACCCGGTTTCCTTGCCTAGTTGTTTATAAAGTATTCTTTGGTTCAATAGTTGTCATTTAAAATGATTCGGTGAATTTTTGAGGTAGTAGTGTTCGAAGTTGGTTATGTAATGCCCTCAATGAGTTTCGGGTATGATTGTATTGATTTTAGGGCTCATTCATGTGGTTTCGTGTTCGGTTTTGGTTTCGATTTGTACAACAGATACTATTTCCCATGTATGATTGATTAGTCTGATTACAATGATCCTTATAATCAGATATGATCAGATTGGTACACAAGTGTGTTAAGAAGGCTTGATAATCAAAGCTGCATAGCGTTGGTGCTTGTTACGAAAAGCAAAACGCGATCAATGCGAGAACTATTGTTGTTAAATGTTTTTGTATAACTAGTTCTTTTTCTATTTATTTAGCTAAGCTTTCGTCACTACTTTGATACAGCAATCTGCAGTTGCATGATTTTACTTAAAATAAAAGTAATTCTTATTCACTTAATCGTGTTACCTTGCTTTGACTTCTTTTTCATCGATCAAGCTTTGCGTTTATTGGTTAAAGTTTGATACTTTCATTCCATTAGTTTAATTTTATAATCAATTCTTTTTGAGTGAATACGAGTAGGTTCTTGTTACTTTACACATGGTTTCCTTGCTTAGATGGGTATAAAGTATTCTTTGAATCAAATCGTTAAGTCAACATCCCTGAAAGTCAACCTTTTTCATTGTCATTTTAAATGATTTGGTGGATTTTTGAAGTAGTAGTGTACGAAGTTTGTTATGGAATGCTCTCGATGAGTTTCGGGCACGATTGTAATGATTTTAGGGCTCATTCATGTGGTTTCGTTTTTGGTTTTGATTTCGATTTGTACAACAAATATAATTTCCTATTATGCTTGAGAAGTGTGATTCTAATAATCCTTATAATCAGATATGATCAGATTGGTTCATAAGTTTGTTAAGAAGGCTTGATAATCAAAACTCCATAGCATTGGAGCTAGTTACAAAGAGCAAAACACTATCAATGCAAGAACTATTGTTATTTGATGTTTTTGTATAACTAGTTCCTTTTTTAATTTATTTAGTTAAGCTTTCATGAGTACTTTGATGCACCAATCTGTAGTTGCATGATTTTACTTCAAATACAAGTAATTCTTATTTACTTAATTATGTTACCTTGCTTTGACTTTTTTTCATCAATCACGCTTTGCATTTCTTGTTTAAACTTTGAATACTTTCATTCCATTAGTGTAATTTGATAGTCGATTCTTTTTGAGTGAATACAAGTAGTTTCTGGTTTCTTTACACCCTATTTCCTTGCCTAGATGGTTATAAAGTATTCTTTGAATCAATAGTTGTCATTTTAAATGATTTGGTGGATTTTTAAGGTAGTAGTGTTCGAAGTTGGTTATGGAATGCTCTTGATGAGTTTCGAGTACGATTGTATTGATTTTAGGGCTTATTCGTGTGGAGTCGTGTACGGTTTTGGTTTCGATTTTTACAACAGATACTATTTTCCATTTATGATTGATCAGTGTGATTCCAATGATCCTTATAATCAGATATGATCATATTGGTTCACAAGTGTCTTAAGAAAGCTTGATAATCAAAACTCCTTAGCATTAGAGCTTGTTACGAAAAGCAAAACACTATCAATGTGAGAACTATTATTGTTTGATGTTTTTGTATAACTAGTTCCTTTTCTATTTATTTAGTTAAGCTTACATGACTACTTTGATTCACCAATCTGTAGTTGCATGATTTTACTTAAAATACAAGTAATTCATATTTACTTAATCGTGTTACCTTGCTTTGACTTCTTTTTCATCGATAACGCTTTGCGTTTCTTTTTTAAACTTTGATTACTTTCATTTCGTTAGTGTAATTTGATAATCTTTTTTTTCGAGTGAATACGGGTAGTTTCTTGTTTCTTTACACCCGGTTTCCTAGCCTTGTTTGTTATAAAGTATTCTTTGAATCAATAGTAGTCATTTTAAATGATTTAGTGGATTTTTGAGGTAGTAGTGTTCGAAGTTGGTTATGGAATGCTCTCGATGCGTTTCGGACACGTTTGTATTGATTTTCGGGCTCATTCGTGTGCTTTCGTGTTTGGTTTTGGTTTTGATTTGTAGAACAGATACTATTTCCTATTTATGATTGATTATTGTGATTGCAATGTGCCTTATAATCAGATATGATCATATTGGTTCATAAGTTTGTTAAGATGGCTTGATAATCAAAACTCCATAGCATTGGAGCTAATTACGAAAAGCAAAACACTATCAATGCGAGAACTATTGTTGTTTGATGTTTTTGTATAACTAGTTCCTTTTCTATTTATTTAGTTAAGCTTTCATGACTACTTTGATACACCAAATGATAGTTGCAAGATTTTACTTAAATCAAAATGAAAACAAGTAAAGTGGAGAGTCCACTTTAATTCGGAATTGGACACGCCCAAATCCGGAAAACAAAAATAACATCTAGCTAACTAGTAAACTAACAACCAAGTAGCCTACAAACTCAACAAACAAATGAAACACAATCATCATCTTCCGACTAAGCATGAATTTCCCATTGATCGTACACCCTTTGCATTCGGCTACTCCTCTTTATCTTCAGGCCCATGAGTTTGTAACAAATTTCTTGAACAATCATTTTTGCCAAAATGTCCGGAGGACGTGGCTTATCATTGAATAACCTTCGATTTCTCTCTTGCCAAATAAAGTACGCCGTAGCAGCAACTACTAATCGACCGATAATTGATTCAATAGATTTAGATTTCGCCTTCGTAATTAGAACTTGTAAAACTTGCTGCCAAACCGGTGGAATATTTTGCATAGAAGTGTGTTCTCGAACTGCATCCCAAACCCTTGTAGCATAAGAGCATTCAAAGAACAGATGTGCATGCGAATCAAAGTTAGAAACACATAGAGAGCAACACATCAAATTCATATTCATTCTTCTCGCACTACTCCATTTAAGGATTCTATCTTGAGTTAAGAGTTACCACAACAAATAAGCCACATAAGGAAGGCATGCTTCGGAATGCATTGAGCAAACCAAATACATTCTGCCCATGCGACATTCGGCCCCTTGTATCGAATAAAATTCCAAGCATTGGTGGATGAAAAAGGCAGCAACACACCACCTTCTTTCCACATAACTACATCCTTCACCCCTTCATTCAATGTGATATCAATATCAGCTAGCACAGGGAATCGATCTAGCCACCCCACCGGCCAAGCCCAATTATTATCAGCACGAAACCTATCCACCGTATCGGTCAAACAAAAACCTGCATCTCGAACCGCTCTAGGTGAAATAAACGAAGCCAAAGGGATGCAATTACACCAATAATCATACCATACGTTCGTAATTCTGCCATTACCAACTTTATGCCAAATGGCTCCTCTAACTCTATCACGGACCTCCATAATATTACGCCAACTCCAACTGCACACTCCCGGAGTCCTTACAATCCAAAAATTCAAAGAAGCCAACCTATAAGTATGAATCCATCGAACCCATAAAGATTCACTATGAGATAACAGCCGCCAAATATGAGTAACCATTAAAGCTTTATTCATATCTTCTATTTGACGAACCCCAAGACCACCCTCAATTTTAGGAAGACACACTTTCTTCCATGAAACTTTAGCCCGCCCCTTAGAAGACTCTCCTTGACACCATAAAAAACTTCTCATCTTAGCCTCCAATTCCGTAATAATACGTTTTGGAATAATAAAAGCAGAAGACCAATAAACGTGTATAGAGGATAGAACCGAGCGAATAAGCTGCAACCTACTTGCAAAGGATAGATATTTATTCATCCATAAAGACACCCTCTTATCCATTCAATCTACCAATACTTGACAATCTCGATATCCCAATCTCATGGAAATTAAGGGAAACCCCAAGTAGCGAACCGGGAACTTGCCTTCGTCAAAAGGCATAATCAATAGGATTCTAGTTTTAACCATAGGCAGAACATGACAGAAATAAACTATGCTTTTATGATTGCTAGGAATCAGTCCTGACAAATCAGAAAACTTTTTTAGCACTTGTGGAATATTCCCCACTGAGCTAGCATCACATCTAGAGCAAATAAATAGGTCATCCGCAAAGCATAGATTAATGATACGTAACTGCTCACATTTATGGTGAAATTGAAACCCTTCCATCGCCATGCTGTTAAACATCAAAGTTAAAACCTCCATAACAAGAGTAAATAAATACGGTGAAAGTGGGTCTCCCTGCCTCAATCCTCTTGAACCTTTGAAATAACCATGAATATCACCATTAATAGCAACCGAATAAGATGAGGTGGTGACGCAAACCATAATCCAATGCACCATAGTAGGATGAACCAAAACCCAATAAAGCTTGTTCCAAAAATTTCCAATCAACCGTATCATAAGCTTTTTGAATATCAACTTTAAAGGCACACCGAGGTTCCCCCATATTACGATGATAATTGTGCAACAATTCCTGAGTTAACAATATATTATTCGTAATACGCCTACCTGGAACAAAAGCTGATTGATTCATACTAATAATGCCATCCAATCCCTACTTTACCCGATTGGCTAAGATCTTGCTAATACATTTATATAGAACATTACAGCATGCAATCGGTCTATAATCAGTAATACTACTTGGGGTTGGGATCTTGGGAATTAGAGCTATAATCGTATGGTTCAATTCCTTCAAAACGGCCCGTTGTGAAGAAATCCTTGACAGCACACACAACATCAATTCCCACAATCTCCCATGCTTTCTTGAAAAAAGCCGACGTATACCCATCCAGCCCCGGAGCTTTGTCATCATTCATTGAAAAAATTACCTTTTGAATCTCCTCCGAAGTGACCGGTTCCACCATCTTAGCAGCAACACAATTATCCAATTGATTTGCAATAAGATCCTCCGGAAAAGACCCTAAAACATTATGATTTTCACCCAAAAACTGCTCATAATACGAGACAAATGCTTTCGGCATTTGGTCTCCCGCACACTCAATTTCGGATGCATCAAAGACCGAATGAATTCGAGTTCTATGGTTTCTGCATTTTAAAGAATTATGAAAGAATCTTGTATTCGCGTCGCCCTCTGCCAACCAAAAAACTTTTGACTTCTGCTTCAAAAACCTCTCCTCATCAAGGCTTGCTTCCTGATAACGTTTAAGGCATTGCATCTCCTTCTCTCTAAGCTGAATATCAGATGGACTATGATCAATAAGCTACTGAATAGCATCCAATTCAGCCCTTAACTCCACCACCTTGTCTTAAAGATTCCCTTGGTTAAACATCATCAACCGGAAGTTCCGTTTTAACCCCTCATCTTTTTAACAACTCTAAACTGAGCAACTCCTTTCACCTTAACGTTCCAGCCAGTTTGTACAACATCAAGAAAATCTGATTTGTGCACGAGAAAATTTGGAAATTTAAATGGCTTTGGTTTACTTTTGTTACCACTCGACAAAGAAAGAACGCAAGGACAATGGTCCGATAACCTATACGGTCTGAATTCAGCATATGCAAAAGGAAATAAATCAATGAATGCTGAATTTGCAAGAACCCGATCCAATTTTTTTAAGAATCCCAATACCCGTTTTTGGTTTTTGATTCCAGGTATAATCATGCCTATGCTGTTCACATCCAACACTTCTACAGTGTTCAAACACTCCTTAAACTCACGCATACCAATATTAACCTTGGACGATCCAATACTTTGCTCCTCCGGACTAAGAGATGAATTAAAATCACCCATTAACATCCACGGCTCATTCTTCACTACCGCTTTATGTCACACCCGGGCCCAGATAGGGTGGGACGTCACAGACTAAGAGCCAACATGAGCACAAAATATGAGCAGCGGAAACAAACCATTATAAGAGCTCAAAGGAGAGAATATCACATGGCATTTAAGTTGAAAAAAGGTAACGGGGCTAGATACACATCAAGACCCCAATTAAGTTTTACAATCATCCATAAAAATGAAATTGTAATTGTTCAACACAAAATATAAATTGTTCAAATGTTTCATCAAGGGAATAAGCCAATGCCATGTCACGGGGATAGGTCTAGGTCTTCAAACAGCTAGGATCTCTTCAAACATTACCTGAAACATGCTCAAAAGAAAATTGTGTCAACTATAAAGTTGGTGAATTCAAGTGCTTAAAGTTCAAAAACAAAAGGACTTAATAAATCCTTATTTGATTAAAAGAAAAATAATCATTGTTTATCATCGTGGGAGAATAAAATCATAATCAACCCTGCACTCAGTCCCGGTTAGCCTCTTCTAAAGTTGTGTTTTACCGGATATTCCCGAAGGAAGAAACTGAGCCCCATAACAGTGAACCCTACCTGCCGGATGTTCACCATAGAATCTTAACACAAACTTGTTAACTGCCACAACGATCCCTCAGGATCTCAGTGGGGTAACCTTCCTGGAACGGAAGCCACTATGTGTGGGGGATTCCCAAATAGATTATCCATATAAATCAAGCGGTTCACGAAAGAAGAATTAATGATCATGATATAAAAATTTGCAGGTAACCACAATCCCACATAGTATCATCAAATAAAGCACAATCATAGTTCATAAAAGTAGAGCATGTTTCATCCCAAAACTAGTAGTAAAAAAGGGGATCATAGAATCCACTAGATATCAAGCAAAAAAAGAAATTCTTCGCGTGCCGGGTTGTCTCAACATTAAAAATCCTCACTCCTTTTCAGCCTTGATCTCCACCATTGCTCATGCATAACTACTTCTCCCCCAAGCATTAAGACACATTGATCTGGTATAAGTATCTAATCTTTTTGGATCTCCTACCTTAGACATCAACATGCTCAACCAGTCATCTGTATATGCGGCTAACGGAAATCCATGAAGCTTGACCCATACCACGACAGATTTAATATCCTCATTCGTGTGGTTTACTGTTTTGTTTTGTTTTTGATTTGTACAACAGATACTATTTCCAATTTATGATTGATTAGTGTGATTCCAATGATCCTTATAACCATATATGATCATATTGGTTCACAAGTGTGTTAAGAAAGCTTGATAATCAAAACTCCATAGCATTGGAGCTTGTTACGAAAAGCAAAACACTATCAATGCGAGAACTATTGTTGTTTAATGTTATTGTATAACTAGTTCCTTTTGTATTTATTTAGTTAAGCTTTCGTTACTACTTTGACACACCAATGTGTAGTTGCATGATTTTCCTTTAAATACAAGTAATTCTTATTTACATAATCGTGTTACCTTGCTTTGACTTCTTTTTCATCGATCACGCTTTGTGTTTCTTGTTTAAAGTTGGAATACTTTCATTTCGTTAGTGTAATTTGATAATCGATTCTTTTTTAGTGAATACAAGAAGTTTCTTGTTTCTTTACACCCGGTTTCCTTGCCAAGTTGGTTATAAAGTATTCGGTAGTTTGAGTAGTAGTGTTTGAAGTTGGTTATGTAAGGCTCTCGATGAGTTCCAGGCACGATTATATTGATTTTAGGGCTCATTCGTGTGGTTTCGTGTTCGGTTTTGGTTTCGATTTGTACAACAGATACTTTTTCCCATGTATGATTGATTAGTGTGATTACAATGATCCTTATAATCAGATATGATCAGATTGGTTCACAATTTTGTTAAGAAGGCTTGATAATCAAAGCTACATAGCGTTGGAGCTTGTTACGAAAAGCAGAACGCGATCAATGCGAGAACTATTGTTTAATATTTTTGTATAACAAGTTCTTTTTCTATTTATTTAGTTAAGCTTTCGTCAGTACTTTGATACACCAATTTGCAGTTGCATGATTTTACTTAAAATAAAAGTAATTCTTATTCACTTAATCGTGTTACCTTGTTTTGACTTCTTTTTCATCGATCAAGCTTTGCGTTTGTTGGTTTAAGTTTGATACTTCCATTCCGTTAGTTTAATTTGATTATCGATTCTTTTTTAGTCAATACGAGTAGTTTCTTGTTTCTTTACACATGGTTTCCTTGCTTAGATGGTTATAAAGTATTCTTTGAATCAATAATTGTCATTTTAAATGATTTGGTGGATTTTTGAAGTAGTAGTGTACGAAGTTTGTTATAGAATGCTCTGGATGAGTTTTGGGCATGATTGTATTGGTTTTAGGGCTCATTCGTGTGGTTTCTTGTTTGGTTTTGATTTCGATTTGTACAACAGATATAATTTCCCATTTATGATTGATTAGTGTGATTCCAATAATCCTTATAATCAGATATGACCAGATTGGTTCATAAGTTTGTTAAGAAGGCTTGATAATCAAAAATGCCATAGCATTGGAGCTAGTTACAAAAAGCAAAACACTATCAATGCGAGAACTATTGTTATTTGATGTTTTTGTATAACTAGTTCCTTTTTAATTTATTTAGTTAAGCTTTATTGACTACTTTGATGCACCAATCTGTAGTTGCATGATTTTACTTAAAATACAAGTAATTCTTTTTACTTAATCGTGTTACCTTGCTTTGACTTTTTTTCATCCATCACGTTTTGCGTTTCTTGTTTAAACTTTGAATACTTTCATTCCATTAGTGTAATTTGATATTCGATTCTTTTTGAGTGAATACAAGTAGTTTCTGGTTTCTTTACACCCGATTTTCTTGCCTATATGGTTATAAAGTATTATTTGAATCAATAGTTGTCATTTTAAATGATTTGGTGGATTTTTAAGGTAGTAGTGTTCGAAGTTGGTTATGGAATGCTCTTGATGAGTTTCGAGCACGATTGTATTGATTTTAGGGCTTATTCATGTGGATTCGTGTACGGTTTTGGTTTCGATTTGTACAACAGATACTATTTTCCATTTATGATTGATCATTGTGATTCCAATTTCCTTATAATCAGATATGATCAGATTGGTTCACAAGTGTCTTAAGAAAGCTTGATAATCAAAACTCCTTAGCATTAGAGCTTGTTACGAAAAGCAAAACACTATCAATGCGAGAACTATTATTGTTTGATGTTTTTGTATAACTAGTTCCTTTTCTATTTATTTAGTTAAGCTTTCATGACTACTTTGAATCACCAATCTATAGTTGCATGATTTTACTTAAAATACAAGTAATTCTTATTTACTTAATAGAGTTACCTTGCTCTGACTTCTTTTTCATCGATAACGCTTTGCGTTTCTTGTTTAAACTTTGATTACTTTCATTTCGTTAGTGTAATTTGATAATCTATTCTTTTTGAGTGAATACGAGTAGTTTCTTGTTTATTTACACCCGGTTTCCTTGCCTAGTTGGTTATAAAGTATTCTTTGAGTCAATAGTTGTCATTTTGAATGATTCGGTGGATTTTTTAGGTAGTAGTGTTCGAAGTTGGTTATGGAATGCTCTCGATGCGTTTCGGGCACGTTTGTATTGATTTTAGGGCTCATTCGTGTGCTTTCGTATTCGGTTTTGGTTTCGATTTGTAGAACAGATACTATTTCCTATTTATGATTGATTAGTGTGATTGCAATGAGCCTTATAATCAGATATGATCATATTGGTTGACAAGTTTGTTAAGATGGCTTGATAATCAAAACTCCATAGCATTGGAGCTAATTATGAAAAGCAAACACTATCAATACGAGAACTATTGTTGTTTGATATTTTTGTATAACTAGTTCCTTTTCTATTTATTTAGTTAAGTTTTCATGACTACTTTGATACATGTCACACCCTCAATTTCCACAAACGGGGTAATACCGTTAGGCGCGTGACGTACCAGGATCTTAGCCATTAGTTACACAAACGACGCAACATTTACAAAACATAATTTCCAAATTAAATAAAGTTTCTTAAAATCAAAATTAAATACGAAACATGAACATAAGTGCGGAAGCGTATAAACCATAATTTAAACATCGCAAACACGCGCAAACCAAATAAATATAATTTATAGAAAAATGTAGATTGTTCATTTGACTCTACGATGATGAATGTAATGCGAGATGTTCCTATTCGTGCGCAGCACGAGAACCTGAAAGAAACATGCTAAAGTGTCAACACAAGGTTGGTGAGTTCACAGGTTTATCAGAAAACAGTAAGTAACAGTAATGAAATCCAGATTAAGTAATCAAAGCATATAAGTAGGTAGCTAGCCTACAACAAGTCACTATGTGCATGAAATTCGCGACCGAGCTGACAGTAATAATATAATGAATGCCCCGGTTGTGGATACCAGACCACAACACTGTAAAACAGGCTAACCATTCACCCGTTTGACCTCCAGTCAAGCTAGCGCGACTAGCCCGGGTGGGGTTTGTCAAACCCAGTAGATCTACTAACAATCTTGTAACACCCGGAAATTTATTATTTTGAAGCCGGCGAAGAAAGAAAAGAAATAAAGTCCAAAGTCGAGGGACCAAACTCGCCAACGAAGAAAAGTTGGGAAATGTGGTGGTATGTGTAGGGAGAGGGCAGCCCACTCTCCCCACACACACAAAAATTCAGCTCACAAGGAAGAGGAGAGGGAAAAGAGGAGAAAAAGAGGAAAAAGGGGTGTTTCGGGTGATTCGGGTGTCCAAATCCGTCGAGTGTCAAGCCAAATCGAAGCCCTTGTCTTTGTGCTCGATTGTGTGAGTTCTAGGACCCCACTTTTTCTTGTTTTCAACTGATTTTGGGGCTGGAAAATGTTCAAAACCCGTTTTTGTGTGTGTATGTGTTTGACCCATTTGGGTGTGATGTGTATGATGTGTTTAGAGTATGATTTCGGGCTTGTGTGTGCTTGTATGGTGTTATGGTATGCATTCCTAAGGTCCAGGAGGGTTAATTTAGGCTTAGAATGGGTTTGGATGAGCTTGGAGGCCGAAAATGGCAGATTGGGTTCGGGATGAACTCCATTCTGCATCAGCTAGGGCTAGGCGACCGAATGGAGGCCATACGGCCGAATGAGGGGCGATTGAAGGTCATTCGCACGATTGGAATTCATTCGCACGATTGAGGGTTCAATCGCACGACTAAGGATTCAGTCGCACAACTGGGAGTCCAGTCGCATGGGGATCCCACGACTGAGGGTTCAGTCGCATAAGTGCTTAGTCGCATGAGTTCATTCGCATTAGTCCCATCCGCATAAGGTCCATACGCACGACTGGATGTTCATTCGCATAGATGTTCATCCGCATGAGTCCAATCGCATGATGTTCAGTCGCATGGAGGCCATGCGACTGAAGGGTGTTCATACGCACGAATAGAGCTGTTGCACCCGAAGGAAAGTGTAGTTAGACTTCTGGCTTTCGGGGGAAAGTGCAGATGTAAGTTTTGACGTAAAGTTTCTCGTAAGAGCATGCAAGATGACTATTATGGCCTTAGAGAGCATGTAGGGCATGATGATGAGGATGATGTTGCATGTTTATGCATATTATGTATGTATGATGTTGCCTTGTATGATGATGATGAATGTGTATGATATGTTCCTTATTATGATGTATGATTATCTTTCCTATGGCTTTACGTATTATGATAAATGAAATGAAGTATTATGTAACGTAAAGTGGAAAGAAATGACACGTCTTGCATGCATCGGATAACGGGTCCTTCTTTGTGATTGACCATTAATGTAGAACCTCTACCGCTTACCCTTAGTACTGTGGCATACGTTTGGCTGTTCATTTATTGACTTCGGCCCAGTGGCTATGACTGATCAGTCATCATTAGTACTGTGGCATACGTTTAGCTGTTCATTTATTGACTTCGGCCCAGTAGCTAAGACTGATCGGTTAACCCTAGTACCGTGGCATACGTTTAGCTGTTCATTTATCGACTTCGGCCCGGTAGCTGAGACTAATTGGGGTGTAGCATATGGTATTGGTATGGATGATGTCCGATGCGCAAGTAAGTTAAAAGGAACGAATGAAAGAATGAAGAAGATAATAATGATATTATCTATGCGTACGTATGATGTGTGATCATGTTAAAGTAACGAATGGTTTTATATGAAAGTAAAGTATGTTTTATAATAAAACTAGAACTCACTCAGCAACGCTGACTTTTTATATGTTTTCCAGTTGGCAGGTAAAGTTTGCTGAGGATGGCACCGTGAAGCTACTCAGCTCTTTTTGGGGATGGCATTCTTTTGATTAATGTTTTTGCATAGTAATGCGAACAAGCTATTTTGTAACGAATGTTGTATTAACTTGCAAAAGCATTTATATAGAAATGAAAGTGTATTTTAATGTTCCGCTGCAATGTTTTTATAAGATAAATGTAAATATATGTTTTACGTGCGATGAATGACCAACTGTAAGCGTCCCGGGAACGGGGCCTTACAAATCACCTCGCTAATATCATATTAACGGTCCGATGAGGCGTAGTGGTAACACAACAGTAAACCAGTATATGCAGTATTACTAATCTAAAGCATTATGCGTTTATGAAAACAACATGTTTCTCTCCCCCAAAAGAGAGTATAATATGAAAGTGGGGCTGAGAACTCACCTCAAATGCACAGCAACAAAGTAATGCAGAGAACAGGTAATTAGGTTTCCGAATAACCTGAATTAATATTAGTTTATATTATTAATATTAATTAATAACTATAAATATAAAGAAGGTATGGTTTCGCGTTTCATCACTCGGTTTGGGTTCATGTCAGTCATTAATGTTGTAACCATACTCAAACACCAACCCAATTACATATACATACATACACCATGCATACAATCCACACCAAATATCATACTCATACTACCTACCAACCCAACACCCACATACACCCACATTCACGGCATAAGAACAATGTACACACTCATTCATGCATTACACAAACCCATGCACCACATAATACATGCACCCACATATTTTATGCATCCATGCATACATGACATCATGAACACACTCAATTAATATTCCAACCTCCACTGATGAAACAAACCAAAAAAATAAACATACATTCACACTATATATATCATATATATACACCCATAAATATCCACGTACATGTACACATGTGGATTAATAAAATTAACCCACTAAAACTATCCAATTTTGTACAGTACACAATTAAAACTACCAACACGACACAATCCACCAACACTGCCCTATGTGCTTCTACTCCTCGATGTAACCATCACACATATAGGCATGCATATCTACATCGCAGTAGACACCATCCATGCACACAAGTCAACATACAATCACATACACATGCATAATTAATGCACTCCTTTATACACACACATACATATGAATGCACACTACCTTCTATCCATATACACGCATAAACCGCAACACACACACATATTCTATGATGAAGAATACACACATATGCACATATATATGTACGCAGAACACACACCCAACATCTCATATATATCCATATATACAAACGCAGAGAAATCCAAACCAACCGAAACCGAACATCACCGAATCATGTACACAAACACACGTAACCCACCCACGCAGAACAAACGATCACGACATTCCTATACCCGCAATGCTACCCGATTACAACAAGCTTTGAACCCGAAAACCCGGACACACGAACGTACGCAGAAACCGCAGCCCTACATTATATTGTATCGAACTTGAAAAAAAAGAAAAGAATTCATACCGAACGGAATACGGGCAGGTTCGATTGATCGGTTGCAACGGAATGGGCGTCAAAGGTGCACGGTTGACAAGAGGGCACAACGAGTAACAAGGAAACCACCAGGTATGTGATGCGGTGATCTGGAGGCTACCGGGGCTGTTACGGTTGGTTCTCGTGATTGCCGAAGAGTATTCGGTCTCCAAATGCTTGCGATTGAAGAAGGAAGTGTCGCCGAAGATGATGGCGACCGGTGGAACTAGGGTGCCGAGAGAAAGCTTGTACTTGGGTGACGACAGGGAACCTTTGGGTGAAGTAGGGTTGTTCAATGGTTATATCGATGGACAGATTCGGTTATGGCGCAAGGGACGGGAGGGTTGGTTTTATTGGAATTCAACTTTTGACAATGGACACTAGAGGTCCCTTAACTTAGTGCAAATTACATTTTAAGGTTGAATTAGTTTTAGTACAAATGAGGTTAACTTTTAGAAATAATTATAATGATAATTCTTTTCTTTTAATCGATAAAATTAGATAATTATCAAGTGTCGGAGAATGACGTTAACATAAAAAATACGGGGTGTCACAATATCCCCTTGTTGAAGAAATTTTTGTCCCGAAAATTAGAACATCAGGTTCACATGGAACGTCAGTATTAACAGCAACGATATGAGGGTGTTCAGAAGCTCGCTTAAGATAGGGCTTCTAGAATTTCTGAAACGTACCCAAAACGAAGAGATATAAGAACAAAGTAATGTAAGGTTTCACGAGAATTGTGACATCATCCCCTTGTTGAAGGAAATTTTGTCTCGAAATTTAAAGAAAGATATCTTAAAAATGGATACCTTGGGAGGTTGATGCGGATCTTTGAATAGTTGCGGGTATTTCTTCTTCATTTGATCCTCACGTTCCCAGGTAAATTCTGGTCCACGTTTTGAATTCCACCTAACGCGCACAATAGGAATCTTGCTACGCTTTAGGGTTTTGACTTCTCGATCCATAATCTCAACTGGTTCTTCAATGAAACGAAGCTGTTCATCGATCTCCAGTTCCTCTAATGGCACGACAAGTGAGTCATCAGATAAACACTTTCTCAGATTAGACACGTGGAATACGTTGTGTATTCCACTGAGCTCTTCTGGTAAATTCAGTTGATAGGCTACTGGACCAACCCGTTTGACAATATCAAACGGTCCAACGTACTAGGGTTTAGTTTACCACGCTTTCCAAAGCGTATCACTCCTTTCCAGGGTGAGACTTTTAAGAGTACTTTATCACCAATCTGAAACTCCAACGGCTTACGACGTTTATCAGCATAACTCTTCTATCGGTCACGTGCTGCTGCCATATGGTTACGTATTTGCACAATCTTCTTAGTCGTCTCGTGCACAAGCTCAGGACCTGTAAGTTGGCTTTCTCCAACTTCTGCCCAACAAATAGGTGATCGGCACTTACGCCCATATAGTGCCTCAAATGGTGCGGCTTTTATTGATGTGTGATAACTGTTATTGTAGGAGAACTCAACCAACGGTAATGAGTTTCCCAGTTGCTGCCAAAATCAATCACACAAGCACGTAACATATCTTCTAGTGTCTGGATCGTACGCTCACTCTGACCATCGGTTTGCGGATGATACGCAGTGCTCATGTCCAACCGCATTCCCAATGATCGTTGTAAAGATTGCCAGAAATGAGAAGTGAACCGAGCGTCACGATCAGATATGATAGATACCGGTACACCATGACGAGAGACTATTTCTCTTAAGTAAATCCGTGTCAACTTATCCATTCGATCAGTCTCTCGGATTGCTAGAAAGTGAGCGGATTTTGTTATGCGATCTACTATAACCCAAATGGTATCACATCCGCTAGGAGTCCTGGGTAACTTTGTGACAAAGTCCATCGAGATCTGCTCCCATTTCCACACTGGAAGTTCGGGTTGCTGAAGTAAACCGGATGGTCTCTGATATTCCACCTTAACTTTGGAGCAAGTTAAACATTTGCTTACATAGGTGGCAATCTCAGCTTTCATGTTTGGCCACCAATAAAATTCTTTCAAATCATGGTACATCTTATCTGAGCCTGGATGAATTGAGTAGCGTGACTTATGAGCTTCATCCATTACTAGGTCTCGTAAACTCCCATACTGTGGTACCCAGATATGTTCCATGGAATAACGAATTCCATCAGTCTTGGTCTCTAGCTGTTTCTCCATACCTTGCATGGATTCTGCCTTCAGATTCTCGACTTTCAAGGCCTCGATTTGGGCAGCCTTGATTTGCACTGGCAGGTCGGAGTGAATGGTCATTTGCAATGCGCGTACTCGACGAGGTTTAGGGGTTTCTTTTCGGCTGAGGGCGTCGGCTACCACATTAGCCTTCCCCCGGTGATACTTGATGGCACGGTCATAGTCATTGAGCAGTTCTAACCATCGTCGTTGCTGCATATTCAACTCCTTTTGATCATATATGTGTTGGAGGCTCTTGTGGTCTGTATAGATCGTGCACTTGGTTCCATATAAGTAGTGCCTCCAGATCTTCAAGGCAAACACCACAGCTCCTAGTTCCAAATCATGCGTTGTGTAATTCTTCTCATGTACCTTGAGTTGTCTGGACGCATAAGCAATGACATTGTTGCGTTGCATCAGTACACATCCCAAACCCTGGATGGATGCATCACAATAAACAACAAAGTCATCTGTTCCTTCTGGTAATGTTAGGATCGGCGCACTGCAGAGTTTGTCTTTAAGTGTCTGAAATGCTGATTCCTCTTGACTTCCCCATTTGTAGATGGTTCCCTTGTGGGTTAGGGCAGTTAGAGGTTGTGCTAACTTTGAGAATCCCTCGATAAATCACCTATAATAACCTGCCAAACCAAGGAATTGTCGCACCTCAGTAGGCGTTTTCGGTGCCGGCCAATCCTTGATTGCTTCAATCTTTGAAGGATCTACATGTATACCCTTTTCGTTCACCACATGACCAAGAAACTGCACTTCTCGCATCCAGAAGTCACATTTTGAGAACTTTGCATACAATTGTTCATTCTTCAACAATTCCAGGATGATCCTCAGATGTTCCTCATGATCTTCCTTATTCTGAGAGTAGATTAGTATGTCATCAATAAAGACAATAACAAACTTATCCAAATAAGGTTTGCAAACACGGTTCATGAGGTCCATGAAAACTGCTGGGGCATTGGTCAATCCAAAAGGCATTACTGCAAACTCATAGTGCCCATAACGAGTTCTGAATGCCGTCTTCGAGATGTCTTCCTCTCGAACTCGTAGCCGATGATAACCTGATCTCAGATCGATCTTGGAATAGTAGCTTGATCCTTGCAACTGGTCAAACAGGTCATCAATGCGCGGAAGTGGATATCTATTCTTGATTGTCACCTTGTTCAACTCTCGGTAGTCAATACACATTCTGAAGGTTCCATCTTTCTTTTTCACGAAAAGCACTGGAGCTCCCCAGGGTGAAGAGCTGGGACGTATAAATCCCTTGTCCAGCAATTCCTGCAATTGCTTGGATAACTCTTGTAGTTCATTCGGTGCTAAACGGTACGGTGCCCGAGCGATCGGAGCTGCTCCAGGTGCTAACTCAATCTGGAATTCTACCTGCCTGTGTGGAGGAAGGCCAGGTAGGTCCTCGGGAAATACCTCAGGAAAATCTCTAACAACTGGAATGTCTTCCAGTCGTTTCTCCTCAGAAATCTTTTCAGTAACTAGAGCTAAAATCGCCGAATGTCCTTTCCTCAACCACTTCTGTGCTTTCATATATGAGATGATGCCAACCACTGCACCACTCTTGTCGCCTTCCACAGTGAGTATCTTTCCGTCAGGCAAAGGTAGTCGAACGAGTTTCTCATGACAAATGATTTCGGCTTGGTTCTTAGACAACCAATCCATGCCAACAACGACATCAAAGCTACTGAGTGTAATTGATAGAAGGTCAATATCAAAATCATGCCCAGATAGACTAATCTTACAACCCCTGTATATACGTGAAGACTCGATGATCTTACCGTCTGCTATTTCCACTGTATAATTCGTATCTAGGGCTATAGAATTATCATCTAGCAATCGACTGAATTTGTGTGAAATGAAACTCCTATTAGCACCAGAATCAAATAGCATAGAGGCAAAGCAACCATTGATAGAAAATTTACCAGTTACAGTAGATGGGTCATTTCGAGCCTCACCTGATCCAATGATAAAAGCTCCCCCCTTGGCTCCACCATTACCGTTGTTTCCGTTGCCGTTGCCAGGGCGGTTATCAGCACCATTGTTACCATTCCTTTTTAGTTTCGGACATTCCCTCCTATAGTGACCAGATTGTCCACATTCATAACACCCAGGTTGTTTGTAGTTCTGTTGTGGTTGTTGTTGAGGTGCTTTTACTGAAAGGTTCACCCTGCAATTCTTGGCAACATGTCCAAACCTTCCACATCTCTCACAAGTGTTCTTTGTGCACTGCCCGTTGTGATGAAACTTGCATTTGTTGCATTTTGGGAGGTTGCCATGGTAGCCGCCAAAACTACTTGAGTCTTGAATAGGTTGTGGTTGGTTGAATCTCTTACTGTGTTGTTGCTGTGGAGTGGAGGATGAAGATTGTTTTCCATTGGTAGAAGGTTCCCACTTCCTCTTGTTGTCATTAGAACTGCTTGTAGCACCACGCGGGGGCAGTTTGCCCTACGTGACGGCTTGGTCGGTCAGCTTGTAGGCCAATTGGACAGCCTCCTGAATAGTAGTTGGTCTAGCAGTGGTGACCATGCTTTGTATCTCCGGTACCAGTCCATCGATGTATCTCTCAACTCGTTTGTAAGCCGGGTTGATCATGGTAGGGCATAGAGTAGCCAACTCGTGAGAACGAATTGTGTAAGCTTCAATTTTAGAACCAACCATCCTCAGGTTCCAAAATTCTGTTTCCAGTTTTTGCACTTCATCCCTGGAACAATACTCAGCCTTAAGTAAGTTCTTGAAATTTACCCATGATGTAGCATTTGCAGTTTCAACGCCGAACATTTGGACTTGAGTGTTCCACCAGCTCAGTGCGGCACCGTCCATCGTGCCGGCAACATACTTCACTTTGCTCTCAACAGGGCAGTTGCAAATCTCAAATACTGACTCTAAATTTTCGAACCAACGGAGTAGTCCTACTGCTCCTTCAGTTCCTTTGAATGGGTTTGGCTTGCAGTCCATGAAGGACTTGAAGGTGCATGCTCTTTGTCCTGCAACGAGTTTAGATCAGGTCTTTAGAATTTTTGAATAAGTATTTCGACTTAACCAGGATGACAAAAGGTTAACGTTAGGAGTAACTTTGGTATTGCTTACCGATTGGAGCGGCCTGCGGATTGAGATTAGGATTTGCAAGAGCATCAGCCACATGCTGATTGATTAGGGCTGCCAGTTCAGCTGGGGTCATGTTGATGGTGCCACGACCACGTCCGCGTCCTCGGCCAATTCCAGACATTCTTAACAATCACAACATACAAAAATAAGCAATATGCAACATATCTACTTCATTTAAGTACAAGTAATTTAAAAGAATTTAGCACACACACCACTAATAAGTTCAAATAATAATTTCTGATCAAATAAATTGTAAGTACGTTTACAATGAATCAAACCAAATATTAAAATTCAAAACATCAGTTGGATGGAAAGCACCCTTCCCATCCAGGTGTGAAAAAGAACAAAAATCCATGGATAAAATAGATAATAGAAAATGAATAGACGAGAAAATCAATGGAAGTCGATGGATCCAGATGGATAGAAACTTTCATACGAGTGGAGATGAAGGATTACTTTCATATCCTTAGTGAAGTTTTATACGGATTGAGACTCACGTGTCCCCAAAGTATAGAATATGAAATTTGTACTGACTATAACTGTTATCATCTGACATGATTCGCAAGACTTCTCATGCACGACAAATTACAATTACGTGTGCACCCGTGATGGTAATTTGCTTTGCATGATCACCCTTGGTTCCTCTTATCCAAGCTAACATACATTGTCAAGTACAGAGTGTTATTAATGATAGTGGTATCAAGGATTAGTTATTAAGCCAAGGGTTAATTAACCAAACTTGTATGAAAGAATTGATTGAAGAAATATTCACTTGGGCAAGGAATACTCTATGCGCTCAGGTCAAATGGGTAAATAGCATTATCGTGAGTAAACTTTGATAAGTTGTCTCGTAATGTGTATGGTAGCCACCAGTACAGCCATTACTTGTTCCATAAGAGAGAGAAGTGGCAAGGTAGGTAAAGAAGGATTAGCAGGTGCAACTCTCGTCTGCGAAACGCATTCAACGGGAGGCAGAACATGCTCCTAATGAACCATCCAAGTTAGGTACCAATAGTATTGTATCCAATTCCGAGAGGTATAATATAAAAGGTAAGGTACAGGAAATTCGTAAATAGTCTCCTCGTGACTCATAGCAACTCAGAGTCGCTTGTACGATGAAACATGAGGTAACAGTGGGAAAATCAAGATGAACTGGTCTTTTTCCCATAAGCATAGAATGAAGAGATGATTATGCCATTCCTGTAGCCGAACGCTCACAGGAATATGCCATATCAGGCAAATCCCAAGCAAGTATAGCAATTTAGGTCAACATAAACTAATAAAGCTAAACGTGTCTATATGCGTGTAACTAAGGCATCAGGCTATAGTCTAAATGCAATGCAAATGAAATGCATATTTAATTTAGTTCGCTATAACCATTGGCTCTGATACCAATCTGTCACACCCTCAATTTCCACAAACGGGGTAATACCGTTAGGCGCGTGACATACCAGGATATTAGCCATTAGTTACACCAAACGACGCAACATTTACAAAACATAATTTCCAAATTAAATAAAGTTTCTTAAAATCAGAATTAAATACGAAACATGAACATAAGGGCGGAAGCATATAAACCATAATTTAAACATCGCAAACACGCGCAAACCAAATAAATATAATTTATAGAAAAATGTAGATTTTTCATTTGACTCGACGATGATGAATGCAATGCGAGATGTTCCTATTCGTGCGCAGCACGAGAACCTGAAAGAAACATGCTAAAGTGTCAACACAAGGTTGGTGAGTTCACAGGTTTATCAGAAAACAGTAAGTAACAATAAGGAAATCCATATTAAGTAATCAAAGCATATAAGTAGGTAGCTAGCCTACAACAAGTCACTATGTGCATGAAATTCGCGACCGAGCTGACAGTAATAATATAATGAATGCCCCGGCTGTGGATACCAGACCACAACACTGTAAAACAGGCTAACCATTCACCCGTTTGACCTCCAGTCAAGCTAGCGCGACTAGCCCGGGTGGGGTTTGTCAAACCCAGTAGATCTACTAACAATCACCTCGCTAATATCATATTAACGGTCCGATGAGGCGTAGTGGTAACACAACAATAAACCAGTATATGCAGTATTACTAATCTAAAGCATTATGCGTTTATGAAAACAACATGTTTCTCTCCCCCAAAAGAGAGTATAATATGAAAGTGGGGCTGAGAACTCACCTCAAATGCACAGCAACAAAGTAATGCAGAGAACAGGTAATTAGGTTTCCGAATAACCTGAATTAATATTAGTTTATATTATTAATATTAATTGTTAACTATAAATATAAAGAAGGTACGGTTTCGCGTTTCATGACTCGGTTTGGATTCATGTCAGTCATTAATGTTGTAACCATACTCAAACACCAACCCAATTACATATACATACATACACCATGCATACAATCCACACCAAATATCATACTCATACTACCTACCAACCCAACACCCACATACACCCACATTCACGGCATAAGAACAATGTACACACTCATTCATGCATTACACAAACCCATGCACCACATAATACATGCACCCACATATTTTATGCATCCATGCATACATGACATCATGAACACACTCAATTAATATTCCAACCTCCACTGATGAAACAAACCAAAAAAATAAACATACATTCACACTATATATATCATATATATACACCCATAAATATCCACGTACATGTACACATGTGGATTAATAAAATGAACCCACTAAAACTATCCAATTTTGTACAGTACACAATTAAAACTACCAACACAACACAATCCACCAACACTGCCCTATGTGCTTCTACTCCTCGATGTAACCATCACACATATAGGCATGCATATCTACATCGCAGTAGACACCATCCATGCACACAAGTCAACATACAATCACATACACATGCATAATTAATGCACTCCTTTATACACACACATACATATGAATGCACACTACCTTCTATCCATATACACGCATAAACCGCAACACACACACATATTCTATGATGAAGAATACACACATATGCACATATATATGTACGCAGAACACACACCCAACATCTCATATATATCCATATATACAAACGCAGAGAAATCCAAACCAACCGAAACCGAACATCACCGAATCATGTACACAAACACACGTAACCCACCCACGCAGAACAAACGATCACGACATTCCTATACCCGCAATGCTACCCGATCACAACAAGCGTTGAACCCGAAAACCCGGACACACGAACGTACGCAGAAACCGCAGCCCTACATTATATTGTATCGAACTTGAAAAAAAAGAAAAGAATTCATACCAAACGGAATACGGGCAGGTTCGATTGATCGGTTGCAACGGAATGGGCGTCAAAGGTGCACGGTCGACAAGAGGGCACAACGAGTAACAAGGAAACCACCAGGTATGTGATGCGGTGATCTGGAGGCTATCAGGGCTGTTACGGTTGGTTCTCGCGATTGCCGAAGAGTATTCAGTCTCCGAATGCTTGCGATTGAAGAAGGAAGTGTCGCCGAAGATGATGGCGACCGGTGGAACTAGGGTGCCGAGAGAAAGCTTGTACTTGGGTGACGGCAGGGAACCTTTGGGTGAAGTAGGGTTGTTCAATGGTTATATCGATGGACAGATTCGGTTATGGCGCAAGGGACGGGAGGGTTGGTTTTATTGGAATTCAACTTTTGACAATGGACACTAGAGGTCCCTTAACTTAGTGCAAATTACATTTTAAGGTTGAATTAGTTTTAGTACAAATGAGGTTAACTTTTAGAAATAATTATAATGATAATTCTTTTCTTTTAATCGATAAAATTAGATAATTATCAAGTGTCGGAGAATGACATTAACATAAAAAATACGGGGTGTCACAATATCCCCTTGTTGAAGAAATTTTCGTCCCGAAAATTAGAACATCAGGTTCACATGGAACGTCAGTATTAACAGCAACGATAGGAGGGTGTTCAGAAGCTCGCTTAAGATAGGGCTTCTAGAATTTTTGAAACGTACCCAAAACAAAGAGATATAAGAACAAAGTAATGTAAGGTTTCACGAGATTTGTGACAATACACCAAATGGTAGTTGCATGATTTTACTTAAATTACAAATAATTCTTATTTACTTAATCGTGTTACCTTGCTCTGACTTCTTTTTCTTCCATCACGCTTTGCGTTTCTTGTTATACTTTGAATACTTTCATTCTGTTAGTGTAATTTGATAATCGATTCTTTTTGAGTGAATACGAGTAGTTTTTTTTCTTTACACCCAGTTTCCTTGCCTAGATTGTTATAAAGTATTCTTTGAATCAATAGTTGTTATTTTAAATGATTTTATGGAATCTTGAGGTAGTAGTTGTTGGGTTTTGTTACATGTTTATCAAAGCAAGTTTAACCATTTATACTTCAAAAACGTAGCGGATATAAGTGGTTAAAAGGTGTTTAATAATCTGAAAATTTGAACCAGATTAACCCAAAACAAAACCCAAGAACAAAGGATCATATGATTGTGAAATAAAATGCTATCAAAATGAAAAGAACACTATAGGGTGTTCTTGAAACTACCTTTCAAGAACAAGATGAAGTAGTATGGATGAGAAGAAGATGATGATGCTTCTTGAATGTCTAGCCTCCAAAAGAGAAGTCCTCAAGCTTGTATACCCACAAGCTCTTCCAAACACCTAGCTTGTTAGGAGTGCAACACCAAAAACCCTCTTCTTGTGCTCCTTCAAAAACAAAATTTTTCAGCAACTTTTGCCTTGAATCCGAATTTTTCAGCTTGTTGGGAGAGAGTTATTGCAATGTGTGTGTGAGAGAGAGTGTTGGTAAAGGTTGAGTGCAAGAAGGATTAAAGTCTTGTAATAACCAAGACATGCAATCCCAAGGTGTGGACCACCCTTGGGCGGCCGAAATCCAATTCAAAATGGGTTCCCCCCATTTTGATTTTTATTAAAACTTGCACTCTTTTAACCATAAGTTTATAAAATTAAAACCTCTTTTAATTTTATAACATTAACACACTTTTATTTGTTATTATTTAACTCACTTAAATAATGAAACAAATAATTTCTCATGAACAAATTATCCACATAATGTTGTTCTATTACAAAAGCAAAGTTTTAGAAAACCCATTTTCTAAATTGGTGTCAATATTTATTTGCATGATCTCATCAACAAATAAATATTTATTAGTGTTTGTTTAGCTTGCATTGGGTATGACCTGACTTGGATCATAACATACTAACCACATCAATCTTGTATGTGTCTTGGGCATACAAGATCCAACAGTAGTGTTTGAAGTTGGTTATGGAATGCCCTCGATTAGTTTCAAGCACGAATATATTGATTTTAGGCCTCATTCGCGTGGTTTCCTGTTTTGTTTTGGTTTTGATTTGTACAACAGATACTATTACCCATTTATGATTGATTAGTGTGATTCCAATGATCCTTATAACCATATATGATCAGATTGGTTCACAAGTGTGTTAAGAAAGCTTGATAATCAAAAACTCTATAGCATTGGAGCTTGTTACGAAAAGCAAAACACTATCAATGCGAGAACTATTGTTGTTTAATGTTATTGTATCACTAGTTCCTTTTGTATTTATTTAGTTAAGCTTTCGTTACTACTTTGACATACCAATGTGTAGTTGCATGATTTTCCTTTAAATACAAGTAATTCTTATTTACTTAATCGTGTAACCTTGCTTTGACGTGTTTTTCATCGATCACGCTTTGCGTTTCTTGTTTAAAGTGGGAATACTTTCATTCAGTTAGTGCGATTTGATAGTCGATTCTTTTTTAGTGAATACAAGTAGTTTCTTGTTTCTTTACACCCGGTTTCCTTGCCTAGTTGGTTATAAAGTATTCTTTGATTCAATAGTTGTCATTTTAAATGCTTCGGTGAATTTTTGAGGTAGTAGTGCTCGAAGTTGGTTATGTAATGCTCTCAATGAGTTTCGAGCATGATTGTATTGATTTTAGGGCTCATTCGTGTGGTTTCGTGTTCGGTTTTGGTTTCGATTTGTACAACAGATACTATTTCCCATGTATGATTGATTAGTGTGATTACAATGATCCTTATAATCAGATATGATCAGATTGGTTCACAAGTGTGTTAAGAAGGCTTGACAATCAAAGCTGCATAGCGTTGGAGCTTGTTACGAAAGCAAAACACGATCAATCTGCAGTTGCATGATTTTACTTAAACTACAAGTAATTCTTAGTCAGTTAATTGTGTTACCTTGCTTTGACTTCTTTTTCATCAATCAAGTTTTGTGTTTATTGGTTAAAGTTTGATATTTTCATTCCATTAGTGTAATTTGATGATCGATTCTTTTTGTGTGAATAAGAGTAGTTTCTTGTTTCTTTACACACGGTTTCCTGGCTTAGATGGTTATAAAGTATTCTTTGAATCAATAATTGTCATGTTAAATAATTTGGTGGATTTTTGAAGTACTAGTGTTCGAAGCTTGTTATGAAATGCTCTCGATGAGTTTCGGGCACGATTGATTCTATTTTAGGGCTCATTCGTGTGGTTTCGTGTTTGGTTTTGATTTCGATTTGTACAACAGATATACATTCCCATTTATGATTGATTAGTGTGATTCTAATGATCCTTATAATCAGATATGATCAGATTGGTTCACAAGTGTGTTAAGAAGGCTTGATAACCAAAACTCCGTAGCATTGGAGCTTGTTACGAAAGCAAAACACTATCAATGCGAGAACTATTATTGTATAATGTTTTTGTATAACTACTTCCTTTTCTATTTATTTAGTTTAGTTTTCGTGACTACTTTGATACACCAATCTGTAATTGCGCGACTTTACTTAAATTACAAGTAATTCTTATTTACTTATCGTGTTACCTTGCTTTGACTTCTTTTTCATCGCTCACGCTTTGCGTTTCTTGTTTAAACTTTGAACACTTTCATTCCATTAGTGTAATTTGATAATCGATTCTTTTTGAGTTAATACGAGTAGTTTCTTGTTTCTTTACACCCGGTTTCCTTGCCTAGATGGTTATAAAGTATTCTTTGAATTAATACTTCTCATTTTAAATGATTTGGTGGATTTTTGAGGTAGTAGTGTTCGAAGTTGGTGATGTAATGCTCTCGATGACTTTCGGGCATGATTGTATTGATTTTAGGGCTCATTCATGTGGTTTTGTGTTCGGTTTTGGTTTCGATTTGTACAATAGATACTATTTCCCAATTAGGATTTATTAGTGTGATTACAATGATCTTAATAATCAGATATGATCAGATTGGTTCACAAGTGTGTTAAGAAGGCTTGATAATCAAAATTGCATAGCGTTGGAGCTGGTTCACTATTAATGCAAGAACTATTGTTGTTTAATGAATTTGTATAATGTAACACCCTAGATATCAGCCCAATAAGAAACCTTAAAGTATAATAGGGCCCAATAAATGGCCCGAATTGAATTGGGCTCATTAAAGAAAACTCAAACAAGAAACTAATATTTCGGGCCCATTTAAGGCCAATACCCATTTACTAACTAAATAAATAAGTGGTCTTAAAACAATGAATCGTTATGATATTCAAAACATGTATAGAAGAATCCAAACTAAATAGATTCAAAACCCATACCGTGTAAAGTTCGGTAATCTAACGCGTTCAAATGTCTAAGTTCCGTCGGAATTTCCTTATAATGGCTTGATATCCTACTAAAATCATTGTTAATCATGATTCGTATAGTAAATAATGTTTACTAAAAGATTCTAAATTAAACGTGCATAATCAACTGAGTTGCATGGGAGAAACGCGAATACCGGTTACATCGGCATATAACTGAAATCTGATACGTCAACCGAGCCCCATAACATCGTAAATATTTATCTTATTACTATATCTATTATAATATTCTAAATTTGAGAGTGAGTCATTTACCCAGAGCAAATACGTCTCGTGACGCGATCGTGGCGTGTACCGGCCTGAGATTTGGTCAAACCCGAGGATTCGATGCTAAATACACCAAATTGTTTTACTTTACGCGAAAGAAATTTGTTATATCTATTATAGGTCTTCTAACGAGATTTTATCCAAAAGACCGTTCGATACGTGATAACGAAGATCGCGGGGCGTATACGCGATTTTTAAAAGAAGCCCACTTAAAAACCCTAGGTATTTAAGCAACACTTCCCTCATTTCCTTCATTTGCAAACCCTAGAAACAAGGTAAAATGCTCCCAAGGGCTGCAGCAGCCGCAACCGCCGAAGCTAGAGGCTCCACGGTGGATCCGCGGCGGCGCACGGCGGAGCCGCGACGGCGTAGAGTGGTTTCCGGCGAAGTCTCGGCCTACCCCCACTAAAGAAAATGTCCCGATCACGATGGTGGTGGTGGTTTCTTCTGATTCGCAACGGCGGTGGAGATATGGAAGGGAGAAGGGGGCGACGGCTAGGGTTCCGGCGGGGTTCCGGCCGCTGGAGCCGACGAGTGGCGGCAAGTGCCGCACATGCTCTTCTTCCTCTCGACGAGCTCATTCCAAGGGTGGTAACGGTTTCCTCTTACTCTTAGCGGTTTGAAAGTTATTGCCGGTTTAAAGTGGCGGCACCTCGGGTTTTCGGTGTGATGGTGGCTGTCGGCCGTGGCAGTGGCGGCCGAGGGCCGTAGATGATGATGGTATAAGGTGGTAAAGGTTAGTGGAGTGACTTAAGGCCGCTCTTTTGGCTGCATGTAGGATTCAAGACGAGATCCATAAGATCCGGTCACGGCAGGCTAATTTCCGGCCAACAAAGAGGCTGTTGTGGCGGCCAATGGCTATCCATGGTTGACCGTGGCTGCCAGTGATGGACTACGGTGGTGGAAGTCTCAACAGAGGTGTTTGGTAAAGTTTATTGTGGTTATGGTTTCGTTTGGCTATTAGTTAACAATGTAGTAGCGTTTGTATAATCTTGATGCGTTTTGACTAGGTTAAACCTTAGTCAAAGCTGTTGGCCAAAGCTGGTCAACCATGGTCAATGGACAATCATCACGGTGCGGTTTGGCACAAGCGGGTTCTAGGAAGCGATACGGAAACGTTAGGTATAATCGTGCGCTAAAAATCCATATACGTTGATATAATGATAATATATATTAATGATTGTGTGAGTTGAGCTTGGATAACATATGAAATTACCAACTAGCCTTTAAATCATCAGGAATGAATGTGTAAACTCAAAACGACGTGACCAATCGCATAATGAAAAACAAGTTGGTAATGTTACCATATAAGCAAGAAATTAGACGACATATAAGAAATTATTTAGTCTCATGTCATTCAAACCATTACAAGACTTCGGGATGTAAAATTCATACAAACTATATTCACGCGTATTTATTTAAGGCTTATAATTCTATAATAATCCATCATCTTTTACTATAAATTGTCGATCATCTTGTTATTATTGGAATAAATATTATTTGTATCACCCTTTTATTCAATATAATGACAACTTTTGATATTCAAATTATTCTAGCATCATATTAACTAGGATGATCTTTGAAGGTGTACTTACACTTATTGTTTAAAACATATTTTTGGTTTGCATTAAACGCATTAAGCAGAATTTAAACATATCTATTCGTTAACCATCTAAGTAACGTACAAATAATAAGCTAAGCATTTTTAATGGCCTAAGTTAGGCAATCTTAAAAAGTATATATGCTATGCGCATGAAAATAACATAATATCATGACATAAGAGTTTAATCCATAATATTTGATGCATTGTAGATTGCTAATACTACCCAACATTTAGAGGTTTGACTACCTTCATACCTATACAAGTATCACACATTTGAAGAATCAATTTAACGTAAGGTTATAAGCGTAAGCAATATAAAAATCATTTGGAACATTATAGATTACTTATATCATCAATAATAATTATCTATAAAGATATGGAACCCTTAATATCAACCGTTTACTTTTACATTCATTATGCAAAGAATCATTTCTTGAATAAAAACATTAATTAACCTACTATGCACAAATCAATACCTAACAATTAATAACTGCACAAGAAGCTAAGGTACCTTAATGATATTAATCATTAACTTTAAGAAACTAAAGAGCTCAACCGCACGCATGTAACAACATCGTGCTAATTCTAAACGTAAATCTTATATGTTCAAATTAGGATTTCATTGTTGGAGACCTTCACTTTTTGTCAAGCTCAGAATTCATATAAGGATACCAGGTGAGTTTAAGTGTTCCCCTATTGTTTTTGGGAGGAAGCATGCTCTATTTACACTCAACTATTTTTGTGCTATATTTTGATGCTATATGTTGTGGTTATGTTGAGACCTGCTGATACTTGTATCACAGTCATTAATTCTTTTGTGAACCGCTTGTTTATATGGGTAGATCTAATTAGGGAATCCCCCACACACAGTGCCTCCTGTGATGAATGGGAAGGGTACCACACTGAGATCCTGCGGGGTCATTTGTGGCATGTAACAGGTTTTATAAGATACTATGATAGACCATCCGGCAGGTACGGTCCACTGGTTTGAGGCTCAGTTCTCCCCACGAGGATTTAACAGGTAACACAATTTTTGAAGAGGCCAGCCGGGGCTGAGTGCAGGGTTGATTGTGATCTCCACAACAATGATGCTATGATTTCAGAATCTAATGTGGATTCCAAAGAATCCCTTTTGTTTTTAAACTTTAAGCTCTTGAACTCACCAAATTTATGTTGACCCAAAAATATTTTTGAGCATGTCCTCAGGTACAGCTAGGGAGATTAGATGAGCTATAGAAGATATCTAAAGCCGAAGCAAGAATTGAGGGTAGATGTTGAAGGCAAAAGTTTAGCCTAGAAGCCCTAGTACAGAAGCCTCAAGAAATGTTGACCAAGAGACTTATCATGATACCTATAGATTGTAGATTGGGGTACTTCGTGCATTGAAACCAAGCAAATGCCCTAGTGTAAATATTATGAGATGCTTTGTAGTAACCATTTAGTTTTTGCTGTATTTTGGTTGTTGTTTACCAGTCTTTACGTCCCGCCTCTCTGGGCCCGGAGTGTGACAGATTGGTATCAGAGCCAAAGGTTGTAGAGAAGTAGGTCTGCTTCACGAGGCCTAAACTACAACCCTATGAACCCCATATGACCACCTTAGGAAGATGACTCTTCTGAGTTTTGTTGAGCCAAGGTTGTAGGAAAGTGGGTTTGCTTTGCGATACCTAAGCTACAACCAATAAAATAGGACCAGCCTGGTAGGTTGTTTCCATGATCCAGTGATCTAAAGTTTGCAGCAAAATAGGTCACCCTAAGAACACCCATCTTAATCTGTATGACTTAAGGGATATATATATATACCATTAAGAATTCCCTACGCTATAAGAAGCCTTGATGCATTAGGGTATTACATATGATAGGTGCACCCAAGTAAACTAAGAATGTTTGAAACCTTCTGGAGTTGACTACTAGGACCCTTGAGCACTGGGACTAGGAATGTTAGAAATCAAAGGTGTGCATGTATACTAAGCCTTAAATTCTGGGGAGGTACTTATCCGATTGCACAGCTGACTTTTGTCACTATATGAAACAAGTGCGATTAGCTGTATACTTGATACTACTTGTGTCGTTACATAAGACAACTGCTATAATAATGCTTGTTGGAATGATGATGCTTGCTTATATGCTTCATTTATATGATGCTACTTGCTGGAATGCAGTGATAGATAGTAACCATGATGCCTTTTGTTTGATCTGCTCCCTATTATAACTTGTACTTGATTGCTCATTACCTGGTTTGTTGAACTGTACTTTGAAAATGGTTGGGTTAGCAAGATTGTTAGCATAAATTAGAATCTAAGTGTGCTTGATTGAAGATGGAGACCAAATGAGAATCATAACTCCCCGACCTAATTACACAAAACTTGGCACTTATGATAGGAATAACTTGAATGATAGTGTAAGGTAAATTGATGATTACGGGTGCACACGTAATGGTGAATTTACAGGTACACTTAAATTCTGGTGGGCCCTGTCATGTAAAACAATATTGAGGTATAACACTCAAGGAACTAGTACATACAAGATTAAATGCAAATATCCGATATATACTCAACGATTATAAATTTAAAACTTTCATGCTGAGAGAAACCATTTAACACTTGAAGAGCTACCAAGGATGATATTGTAGTAACTATCCCTTTTCTTTCTCTCTCTTTCTTTGTTCAGCCTTCCTATTGGAATTATAATGATACAATTATCTGACTCAGAAGATCATCAAAGTTTGTTCCCAATCTCAACTAGTCTCGTGCTTAAAGTATGGCGCTTCACCTAAGTTGTGCAGGTACTTCAGCCATACTATTAAAGATGTCTAAAAATTTCTTCCTACCTAGCATAGAACTCATCAAAACTTCCTCAACATAGTAAGAGACTCTTAACATAAAATTTTGGCAACCGAGAACAGACCGGAGTAATAGATTTCCGAGAAGCACCTCTTATGAACAATGGCATATAAGATTGTCACTTCTTTCTTCTCTTGTAGCTCACACTTCATAGGACATCTTGGAGTCTAGAATTCCTCTGATCAATGTTCTCAAAGTTCTTGATGGATATAACTTCTCTACACCTATTCATGGTAATAGAACCACTTAACCCAAGTAATATTCTTAATATCAGATTCGATAGTGATTAACCATCATCCTTCATAGTACTATGCTTGTGAAATCCTTCATCATCCTCAACCGTTAGTCAACTAGTAACAAACTTCGAATGAAACATAAGTTGAACTATTTTGACCATGCTTTTAACTGGCCGTGTTGTTGGTAACCTTCTAAGTGCCAGAATTAGTAGGAAATGAAACCTCATTCTATAATCCCGATTCTATAGAGATAAAAGCTCAAGTGCCAGAGCTATTTGTCGAGAAAAACTGATTTTCGATTTCTCTAAATGGAAATCCGAAGCTACAACTTTGGTGAATTCCCTGTTTTCACACACTTTGTTTAAGACTTATTCATTATAAAAAAATTATTGATCTAACGAATGGTGCTACACACGGTAAACCCAATAGCATGACCATTATCGTAAAAGCTCATGGTTGTCGATGTGAACAGCTTCGGATACCTGTAAGTCATCTCTACCTCGAGAGCTCTATTATTTGGGTTATGAATTTGTGATACGAGAGCAAAGATCACAAAGTTAGATTACAATCTGTTGTCATACTATATGATTAATAGAGCTATAGTTAGTTTCCTTTTTACTAGCAAGCACCTTAATGAAGTTCAAAACTCGTTCGAGTCAATGTGCCGACGATAATGAATAACTCACATGGGAAGACCCTTAGTTGGGCTTAAAGGATTGTATTGCTCCAAAAGATGTATTAAGAGGCATAGAAGATCAGCTACAAGAAATCTCATGTGTTCAATCACTTGAGGTCCAACTACAATGAAGTAATGAACATGCAAAAGATAGTATGTGAGGAAGACCGGCAGCAATCTCCGGTCGTAAGCCTTAATTATTTCCCCCTTAAAATTTTTAAACCTTTTCTAGAATAATTCACCAATGCCGTACCCTAGAAAACTCCGTACGTTAAAAATCAAACTGAAAGACTTACTTTCGTAATTCATTGGAACAATCGATATGCTTATAAGGAACTAGGAACTAGGTGGAGTTGCTTCATGAATGGACCCTCTACAGGGTACGGTTACTTTGGAGAAAGGGGAGCGAGAAAGAGGTCATCTAGAAGGTTGACCTTGATTGGGAAGCACTATAAAGGAAATTAGTGGAAACATTTGCAGCAATTCTGTAGTTTAAGATAACAGTTGAGGTTGCTCTTAAGGAATTTGGATCGGAGAAAAGACGTGATGCATAGAGGTACTGAATTTAAAGCTTATGTTAAGGAGCTTATGGAAGGAAAGCAGATTCGAGAACTGTTAGATAAATGGTTCATAAGACCTAGTATGTCACCTTGGGGAAAACCTGATACTCCTTGAGGAAAGAGAATAGAATGCTTCGAATATGGGTAAACTATCGAGAATTAAACAAAGTCACCGAGGAGAAGTGATACCCTCTTCCTAGAGTTGTTAACCTGCTTAATCAATTATAAGATACTACTTACATCTTAAATGTTATCAGCCACAAATATACGGAGAACAACGTTACAAAGGTGGCACTTAAAACAAAATATGGCGAGTATGAAGGTTATAGTCAAGCTTGCGTGAGAGAACCTACACAATTCACGGTATCCATGAGCCTCATGGATAGGATTTGTAAGCAATACTTAGGCATGTATGCTGTCTTGTCATTGCTAAGGAGCATGAAATGGAAGACAATTCACAAAAAGTTGGGGGCCACCTAAGTCTGAGGAGTACTAAAAACCCTGTTGTGATGTGTCCATGATTATGATTTAACGAGAATGGTAAAGGATTAATAAAAACTTCACTTGTGTAGCTATACGACTGGCATTGTTATTCCAGAAAAGTGACAAAATCGTCTGGGGATGGATCAGAAGTTTGGGATGCCACAGGAGAAGACAGTCGCCTAGACGCCCGACCACTCAAGAAACATGTGAAAAGTTACGTTATGCAGGAAAATATTTGGATGCATTACCTGTACGGTTACCATATGTATAAGTTATGCAAATCATAAGAAGTATAACGCACCGTATATCGGAAAATTTTTAACGCACGCCAGATAATATGGATGGACCTACTCAAAGACTGAGATTGTGATATACAGTACTGTCCCGGGAAAGGAAGCATACTAGAAGAAGCACTTAGTAGAAGAAAAAGACTTAACCCCCTCAGGATGGGAATCCTAGAAGGAAGAAGGTTAAGGCTTAAAAAGGAAGCTTTGAAAAGTAGAGACTTTTGTGTAGGACCTAGTCTCTTCATTCTTATCAATCGTGAAAACTTCCTAGTTTTGGCTTGATAGGAGCAATCATACGGCTTTTTGATATTAATCTATACTCTTGGGGAAACCCAAATCCTTCTTAATCTGAATTCTTTGATCTATTATATCCTAAATCTCCGTCTAATTAAAGGCTATCACACTAACATCTTTTTCTTTTCAACCCTTCATAAGACTCTCCGTGTGAACTGTGATGTCATTGGGATTGTGGTAATCGTCTCCTTGCTAGAGCCGCATAGTAGGATTATACATCGAATCATAGTGGGGAATCTCTTCTTGTCAAATATGTACAAATGTTATATAATCGGATGGTGAAACCAAATATCTCTTCATGAAACAACCCTCTAGTTTTATCATGCATGTTCTAACATCGGGATAATTACTTGAATCCAAATCAGACCCAGTTATTTGATGCATAATTGGCAGTTTTCGACCTGGTATGCTCGGCTAAAAAGTTTCAAATCCTTAAGACTTATGCTGAGTGTAACACACTCAGAAACAATATTAACGATACTAAAATTTCGAGGATGAAATTTCTTTAAGTAGGGGAGAATGTAACACCCTAGATATTAGCCCAATAAGAAACCTTAAAGTATAATAGGGCCTAATAAATGGCCTGAATCGAATTGGGCTCATTAAAGAAAACTCAGATAAGAAACTAATATTTCGGGCCCATTTAAGGCCCAATACCCATTTACTAACTACATAAATAAGTGGTCTTAAAACAATGAATCGTTATGAGATTTAAAACATGTATAGAAGAATCCAAACTAAATAGATTCAAAACCCATACCGTGTAAAGTTTGGTAATCTAACGCGTTCAAACGTCTAAGTTCCGTTGGAATTTCCTTATAATGGCTTGATATCCTACTAAAATCATTGTTAATCATGATTCGTATAGTAAATAATGTTTACTAAAAGATTCTAAATTAAACGTGCATAATCAACTGAGTTGCATGGGAGAAATGCGAATACTGGTTACACCGGCATATAACTGAAATCTGATACGTCAATCGAGCCCTCTAACATCATAAATATTTATCTTATTATTATATCTATTATAATATTCTAAATTTGAGAGTGAGTCATTTACCCAGAGCAAATACGTCTCGTGGCGCGACCGCGGCGTGTACCGGCCTGAGATTTGGTCAAACCCGAGGATTCGACGCTAAATACACCGAATTGTTTTACTTTACGCGGAAGAAATTTGTTATATCTATTATAGGTCTTCTAACGAGATTTTATCCAAAAGACTGTTTGATACGCAATAATGAAGATCGCGGGGCGTATACACGATTTTTAAAAGAAGCCCACTTAAAAACCCTAGGTATTTAAGCAACACTTCCCCCTTGATGAGCTCATTCCAAGGGTGGTAATGGTTTCCTCTAACTCTTAGCGGTTTGAAAATTATGGTCGGTTTAAAGTGGCGGCAGCTATGGTTTTTGTTGAGATGATGGCTGCCGGCCGCAGTAATGGCGGCTGAGGGCCGTAGATGACGATGGTTTACGGTGGTAAAGGTTAGTGGAGTGACTTAAGGCCGCTCTTTTGGCTGCATGTAGGATTCAAGACGAGATCCATAAGATCCGGTCACGGCAGGCTAATTTCCGGCCAACCAAGAGGCTGCCGTGGCGGCCAATGGCTATCCATGGTTGACCGTGGCTGCCAGTGAAGGACTACGGTGGTGGAAGTCTAACCCGAGGTGTTTGGTAATGTTTATTGCGGTTATGGTTTCGTTTGGCTATTAGTTAACAATGTAGTATCGTTTGTATAATCTTAATGCGTTTTGACTAGGTTAAACCTTAGTCAAAGCTGTTGGTCAAAGTTGGTCAACCATGGTCAATGGACAATCATCACGGTGCGGTTTGGGACAAGCGGGTTCTAGGACGCGATATGGAAACGTTAGGTATAACTGTGTGCTAAAAATCCATATACGTTGATATAATGATTATATATATTAATGATTGTGTGAGTTGAGCTTGGATAACATATGAAATTACCAACTAGCCTTTAAATCATCAGGAATGAATGTGTAAACTCGAAACGACGTGACCAATCGCATAATGAAAATCAAGTTGGCAATGTTACCATATAAGCAAGAAATTAGACGACATATAAGAAATTATTTAATCTCATGTCATTCAAACCTTTACAAGACTTCGGGATGTAAAATTCATACAAAATATATTCACACGTATTTATTTAAGGCTCATAATTCTATAATAATCCATCATCTTTTACTATAAATTGTCGATCATCTTGTTATTATTGGAATAAATATTATTTGTATCACCCTTTTTATTCAATATAATGACAACTATTATTGATATTCAAATTATTCTAGCATCATATTAACTACATTATTGGTAGGAATATATCTATATAATTAAGGAATATGGATGATCTTTGAAGGTGTACTTACCCTGATTGTTTAAAACATATTTTTGGTTTGCATTAAACGCGTTAAGCAGAATTTAAACATATCTATCCGTGAACCATCTAAGTAACATACAAATAATAAGCTAAGCATTTTAATGGCCTATGTTAGGCAATCTTAAAAAGTATATATGCTATGCGCGTGAAAATAACATAATATCATGACATAAGAGTTTAATCCATAATATTTGATGCATTGTAGATTGCTAATACTACCCAATATTTAGAGGTTTGACTACCTGCATACCTATACAAGTATCACACATTTGAAGAATCAATTTAACGTAAGGTTATAAGCGTAAGCAATATAAACATCATTTGGAACATTATAGATTATTTATTTCATCAATAATAATTATTTATAAAGATATGGAACCCTAAATATCAACCGTTTACTTTTACATTTATTATGCAAAGAATCATTTCTTGAATAAAAACATTAATTAACCTAATATGCACAAATCAATACCTAACAATTAATAATTGCACAAGAAGCTAAGGTACCTTAATGATACTAATCATTAACTTTAAGAAACTAAAGAACTCAACCGCACGCATGTAACAACATCGTGCTAATTCTAAACGTAAATCTTATATGTTCAAATTAGAACTTCATTGTTGGAGACCTTCACTTTTTGTCAAGCTCAGAATTCATATAAGGATACCAGGTGAGTTTAAGCGTTCCCCCTTTTTACTAATCTTTTTGGGATGAAGCATGCTCTGTTTAAACTGAACTATTTTTGTGCTATATTATGATGCTATATGTTGTGGTTATGTTGAGACCTGCTGATACTTGTATCACAGTCATTAATTCTTTCGTGAACCGCTTGTTTATATGGGTAGATCTACTTGGAGAATCCCCCACACACAGTGCCTCCTGAGATGAACAGGAAGGGTACCACACTGAGATCCTGCGGGATCGTTTGTGGCATGTAACAGGTTTTATAAGATAATATGGTGGACCATCTGGCAGGTACGGTCCACTAGTTTGAGGCTTAGTTCTCCCCACGGGGATTTAACCGGTAACATAATTTTTGAAAGAGGCCAGCCGGGGCTGAGTGCAGGGTTGATTGTGATCTCCACAACAATGATGCTATGATTTCAGAATCTAATGTGGATTCCAATGAATCCCTTTTGTTTTTGAACTTTAAGCTCTTGAACTCACCAACTTTATCTTGACCTATAAATATTTTTGAGCATGTCTTCAGGTATAGCTAGGGAGATTAGATGAGCTATAGAAGATATCTAAAGCCGAAGTAAGAATTGAGGGTAGATGTTGAAGGCAAAAGTTTAGCCTAGAAGCCCTAGTACAGAAGCCTCAAAAAATGTTGACCAAGAGACTTATCATGATACCTATAGATTGTAGATTGGGGTACTTCGTGCATTGAAACCAAGCAAATGCCCTAGTGTAAATATTATGAGATGCTTTGTAGTAACCATTTAGTTTCCGCTGTATTTTGGTTGTTGTTTACCAGTCTTTACGTCTCACCTCTCTTGGCCCGGGGTGTGACATATAACTAGTTCCTTTTCTATTTATTTAGTTAAGCTTCCATCACTAATCTGATACACCAATCTTTAGTTGCATGATTTTACTAAAATACAAGTAATTTTTATTTACTTAATCCTCTTACCATGCTTTGACTTCTTTTTCATCGATCACGCATTGCGTTTCTTGGTTAAAGTTTGAATACCTTCATTACATCAGTGTAATTTGATAATCGATTCTTTTTTAGTGAATACAAGTAGTTTTTTCTTTACACCCGGTTTCCTTGCCTAATGGTTATAAAGTATTCTTTAAATCAATAGTTGTCAATGTAAATGATTCGACGGATTTTTGAGGTAGTAGATGTTCAATGTTGTCAATGCAAATGTGGTTTCCTGTTTGTTTTTGGTTTCGATTTGTACAACAGATACTGTAAGGATTCCTTTAAGTCTGATGCAAACCAAAACATCCAAAGTCTCTCTGCAAGCAATGCACTATAGAACTGAAGTAGAATTGCTTCGGAAGTTTTACACCATGCACTAGAAATATTCTAAGTGTAAAATCTTCCGAAGCCAAGACCAATATCTTCCGAAGCCAAATATGAAGTCTTCCGAAGCCTTAAAGACAAAGTCTTCCGAAGCTTCATCCTATGAAGACAGATTTCTTCCGAAGACTTTTAGTAACATGCTTTATCTGATGTACTGTTCCATAAAGCTGGACACCTTTCCGCTGCATCTCTGTAAAGTCACCAACTTACATGAGTTGGTGAAAAGGTCCATGCTTTTGGTAACTGTACATTGAGGTCTTGAGTCTGTAACTTTCTACTTTATGTACTTTATCCTTTTTGTAATAGATAAGGATGTGAGCTATGGCATGTCATAGTCACAAGGTCAAAAGGCAGATATGCCTTTTGATTCTACAATTGATTTTGTTTGTGTCTAGTCAATTGTATCCAGCTGGTTTTCAAAGTATAGCCGGCTGTAGGTTGTAGTATAAGTATTCCTTGTTCTAGTATCTTTCTTTATGCTTTATAACACTTGTAATAGAACTTGAGAAAGCAATATACTGCATCCTTGAAACCCAATCTCTTGTTCTGTCTCTTTATTATTACTTGTGTTCTTTGTATCATTATTGTGGTTAATCCAGTTTACTGTTTGATCAAGTTTGGTTAATCTCCTCTTTGTGTTGTTGTGTTGTAATTGTTAAGCCCTTTACCGGTCCTGCAATTGGTATCAGAGCATTTCAGGCTCTTGATATAAGATCTCACCATCTTAAGATCCCACACACACACAAATACTAAACTTTCAAAATGGCATCCATTTCAAAGACTGATATGGACACTGGAACCATGAACAAGTCCCCACTGATCACTCTTGATGACTTTGATACCTGGTGTATGAGAATGGAAGGTTTCATAGGTCTGTAGACTCAAGAATATGAGAATCTGTTGAAAATGGACCTTTCATACCCAGCATTCCTTCTGCTACTGGTGCTGGTATGATCCCCAAAGATGTGGCTAACTACTCTGATGAAGATAGGAAGAGAGTAGATATTGATAGAAAAGCCATGACTGCTCTTCAAACTGCCCTTCCAACCTCTGTATACAGAGGTTTCAAGAAGTGCATAACAGTTAAACAGCTGTGGGATGCACTAAAACTGATGTATGAAGGCTCCTCTGAAGCTAAGGAGAACAAGAAGGATCTCCTGAAGCAGCAGTTTGAAAACTTCACCTTCAAAACAGGTGAAACCATGACTCAGCAATACTTCAGGTATGTTGAGATAGTGGATACCCTTGTGGATGGAGGAGTTCCTCTTGAAAACAGAGACATTGTAAGGAAGTTCATGTCCTAACTTCCTAGGGAATGGACACACTACTGTGTGGTGATCAAGAGGACTAAAAATCTCAAAACTCTTACTCTGACAGAGTTATATGGGATTCTCAGTGGCTACCAGATGGAGATGAACATGCAAGGTTCATTTGGCAACTCCAACAATCAATTGGGTTCAGCCCTGCATGTGGTTGAAAGGGATAGCATAGAACCCCAACATCATCTCATATGCTACCCTGACAACTCACCAAAGGGTCCTTTCATCACCTTCCCAGAGACACCCAGGGAGAACTACACTCAAGGAAGCCCATTCCAAGAGACAAGCTCTTCTCAAGCTTTTGTGTCTTCTGATGAAAGTTATGGTAACTCTCTTTTCACTCTTGAAGACCTGGGTTGTATCCATCCAGATGACCTGGAATATATGGAAATAGTTCAACAGATGGCTCTTCTTACTCATAGAGCCAAGAAGTTCTACAAGAGAACTAGAAGGAGGTTTCCAAGCAATGCAACCAGTGGAAAGTTTGGCTTGGATAAAAGCAAAGTCAAGTGTTACAACTGTAACTTGATGGGCCACTTTGCTAGAGAGTGTAAGGCACCTAAAACAAATGGTGGCCAAGCACAAACCAGACCAAACTACACTAACAAAGCCCCTCAGAATGAGAAGCCAAAGCAACAAGCTGCTGTTGCTGTTGAAGAAGGAGGCTTTGACTAGAGCTTTCAGGTGGAAGATTCTTCTCCAAACCAAGCACTAATGGCAGATCTTGATGAAGCCAAGGTATTGGAACATCTCTGTACTCCTGAATGCATTGCTAAAGTTAATAGATATAGGTCCTATAACTTGGAAATAAGATCTGATCTTGAGTCCTTAAACATTTTAAAATCTGATTTTAGAAAGTCTGAAAATGATTATAAACTAAAGATAGAGGACTTAAAGAAAACCATTTCAGTTCTAAAACATGAACATACAGATTTTAGGACTCAAATCCAAGATCTCATAACCAAGCTGACTGAGTGTCAGGTTGAGCTTGTGATCAGCAAAGCCAGGGCAGAAAAGAGTGCTCTTGAAGAAGAGACCTTCAAGAACATGATATCCTCATCCTTGCACAACAAGGTGTGTTATCAAAATAGACAGGGACTGGGATCAAATGAGATAGCTCCTCCACACACAATCTTGTCTGTAAGATCTCCTAGGTGTGGAACTTGTGAAGATGAGCTTCCTCTCATAGATCCTATAAGTGAAGAGGATGAAGAAGAGATAGTGAAGAGGAGGATTCTACTAAGGGCCACTATCTTTCTGAGGAGAAGAAGACTATTGTGATGACCAAGTCAAAGAGAAAGAACTTGATCAGAAAGAGCAAAAGAAAAACAAAGAAGGCTCAAGAGATCAAGGCTACTTTTGACTCTAAGCAGAAACAAGTTTTTATCTCTGCAGGGTTTGAAGTAGTAAAGACTGAAGACATCAACCAAACTCTTCAGCTAAGAGTTCTGGTTCTTGTTCAAATCATCTCAGTACCAAGAAGAAGACTGATCTGCTGTGTACCACTGCTGCGCAGCCTGGACCATCAAACTCCAAGAATAGTTCACAGCCTAAAAGAACTGTCTCAGCATCTACAAAGATGAAGGTGGAGAAGGGATGTGACCAAAGACAGTCTTGCTCTCATAAGGAGACTCTTGTGAAGAAGAAAATGTTGTGTGTCATGTGTGAAAGTACCTCTCACATTGCTAAGGATTGTCCATACAATCCTAAAAGTACTGTCCATATGACCAATACAAAGACTTCAAAAAATTTCAAGAAGATTCAAGCTTCGGAAGGAAAATCTGTTTCCTTCGGAAGCTCCAAATCAAAGAAGAAGGTAAATGGAAAATTACCATCGGAAGAAAAGTTGGTCTCGGAAGAAAGGAATTCTTCCGAAGCACTGAAGTCTTCTGCAGTGACTGTAGAATCTTCCGAAGGTTCAGTCATCAAAACTTGTGAAGTCCCAAAAGCTTCCAAGGTTTTGAAGGTCAAGTCCAAGACTCCAAAGGTGGTGTGGAAGTCTAAGAAAGACCAAGTGACTGAAGTTTCTCCATCAACAACAGCTCAAGATCCCTCTAGCACAACCATAGGATCTATTACTGTTGCATTACCTTCTATTATACTTAGTGAGCCCAAGACAAGTAAGGCTTGGGTTTCCAAATGTAACTAATCATTTTCTTTGTGCAGGAACAGCTCAAGACAAACAAGAATGTCTGGATCATTGATAGTGGCTGTTCCAGGCACATGACAGGCAATAGGTCACTACTCCATAACTTTGAGAGGATTGATGGAGGACTAGTTGCTTTTGGAGGAGATGAAGGTGGTTACATTTCTGGAAGGGGCAAGGTCACAAATGGTAAGCTCAGCATTGAAAAGGTAAACTTTGTCAAGGAGCTTGGGTACAATCTTCGGAGTGTATCCCAATTTTGTGATGAGAGTCAAAACATGCTCTTTACTGAGCATGAGTGCATTGTTCTCAAGCCTGGAGTGGTCATTCCTCATGAGCACATCCTGCTTAGAGCCCCCAGGAGAGGGAACATGTACAAGATGGATTTGCAAGAAACATCTCCCTTTGGAGAAGTTTCATGCTTTCTGTCTAAAGAAAATAGTGATGAGTCTTTCCTATGGCATAAAAGAATGTGCCATGTAAACTTTAAGAACATGAATAAACTAATTAAACATGATTTGGTAACTGGAATGCCAAAGAAAGAGTTTACAAGTGATGATCATTGTGTTGCATGCCTGAAAGGGAAGCAACATAAGGTATCTCACAAGCCTAAGGAAAAGAACTCCATCACTACTCCCCTACACTTATTACATATGGATCTCTTTGGCCCCACCAGTGTAATGAGTCTAGGAAGGACCTCTTATTGTTTGGTGATCACAGATGATTTTACAAGATTCACTTGGGTTTTCTTTCTTAGAACTAAGGATGAAACCCCTGAGATTTTGAAGTGTTCATCTTAAAAATTGAGAATCAAAGTGATCACAAGGTCAAAACCATAAGATGTGATCAAGGGACTGAATTCAAGAATCAAATCCTTGATATATTTTGTGATGAAAAAGGTATTACAAGACAATATAGTGCTCCCAGGAGTCCTCAGCAAAATGGTGTTGCTGAGAGGAGAAACAGGACACTAATTGAAGCTGCAAAAACTATGTTGACTGACTCTAAACTGCCCATCACCTTCTGGGCAGAGGCAGTAAGCACTGCTTGCTATGTGCAAAACAGAGTTTTAGTAGTTAAGACACATGGTAAGACTCCTTATGAACTTTGGCACAAGAGAAAACCTTTCATTGGTTTTCTCAGGTCATTTGGATGTCCTTGCACCATCTTGAATACCAAGGATCAAATTGCCAAGTTTGCTGAGAAATCAGATGATGGACACTTCATTGGATACTCTTCCCAAGCTAAGGCTTATAGAGTATACAATCTCAGAACTAGAATTGTTGAGGAGTCAGCCAATGTGACTTTCAATGAACACACACCCTGTGTGGCTGGTTCTGGTCCTGATTGGCTATTTGATCTTGATTTAGTTACCAACTGTTTTAACAAATCTTGTGAGAATGTTTCAGGATCTGCAGAAAATTTAAATACAGGTGATCCTGATCCAAGATTTGAGCTAGGAAGATCTTCAACTCATACATCTTCAGCTCCAGTTGGAACTACTTCAGCAAATGAGGTTTCTATCAGTACTACAATGACAAATTCAGCTGATACATCTGGGGTGCCTTCAAATTCCAGCTCAGAGGCTCCACAACCAGATAAAGATACTTCAATTGTGGAAGACAACAATGGTGATGGTGAAAGTGATCAGGAATTCCTTGATGCTAATAACCACACCATAGATGACAACATCAATGATGTCACACACTCATTGGATCGAGTTAATCTTGATAAGGGTGGTAATGTGGAGGGTGAATTATCTATGCCAGATCTAAATTTCTCAAATTTGGATCTTTCTCAGCAACTTGCAGTGATCCCTCAGCTAAGGATCCACAAGTCTCACCCCACCACAAACATCATTGGAGATGTTGTCATAGGGGTAAGAACAAGAGGACAAACCCATGAAGCAAATGTTTGTCTTCACTCTTGTTTCTTGTCCCAGATAGAGCCAAAGAAAGTTGATGAAGCTCTAAAGGATGGAAGTTGGGTTGAAGCTATGCAACAAGAGTTGCTTCAATTTAAAAGGCAAAAAGTTTGGAACCTTTGTCCTCTTCCTCATGGGAAGACTACCATTGGAACCAAATGGGTTTTTAGGAATAAGAAGGATGATAGAGGCATTATCATCAAGAACAAGGCAAGACTAGTTGTTCAAGGATATACACAAGAAGAAGGGATTGACTACACTGATGTCTTTGCTCCTGTAGCAAGATTAGAAGCTGTAAGGATATTCCTGGCATTTGATGCATCCAAGAACTTCAAGGTCTTTCAACTTGATGTAAAGTGTGCTTTTCTGTATGGAGTGATTGATGAAAAGGTATGTGTCAAACAACCACCTGGTTTTGTAGATCCTGATCATCCTGATTATGTCTGCAAGCTTGACAAAGCTCTTTATGGGCTGCATCAGGCACCCAGGAAGTGGTATGAGACATTGTCTGAATATCTTTGTAAACATGGATACAGGAGAGGTACTATAGATGGAACTCTCTTCATTAAAGAACAGGGAAATGACTTATTGCTAGTTCAAGTATATGTAGATGACATCATCTTTGGTTCAACTAATCCAAAGCTCTGCAAAGACTTTGAGAAGCTGATGAAAGACAGATTTGAAATGAGTGCAATGGGAGAACTCAATTTCTTTCTGGGAATTCAAGTGAAGCAAGTTGAAGATGGCATTTTCATAAGTCAGTCAAAGTATGTTCAGGACATACTTAAGAGGTTCAACATGACTAATTGTAAGATTGCTAAGACACCCATAGCCAGAAACCACTCCCTTGGACCTGATCTTGAGGGGGAGTGTGTAGATGAACATTTATAAAGGGCTATGATTGGGTCTCTTATGTATCTTACAGCTAGCAGGCCTGATATCATGTTTGCTACATGTATTTGTGCAAGATATCAAGCCAACCCTAAGATGTCTCACCTCATCACTGTCAAAAGGATTTTAAGATACCTCAAAGGTGCTTCAACACTTGGTTTATGGTATCCAAAGAATCCTGACTTCAATCTGTATGCTTATACAGATAGTGATTATGGTGGTTGCAACATGACTGCAAAGTCTACATCTGGGGGATGTCAATTCCTTGGTGGAAGGGTTGTCTCATGGTAATGCAAGAAACAATCCTGTGTGTCTGCATCAACTGCTGAGGCTGAATTCATTGCTGCTGCAAGTTGCTGTGCTCAAGTGCTTTGGATTCAAAATCAGATGTTAGACCATGGATTTAACTTCAAGGAGACTCCTATCCACATAGACAACAATAGTGCTATCTCTATCACTGAGAACCCTGTGCAGCACTCAAGGACCAAACACATCAATATCAGGTATCATTTAATAAGAGATAACTATGAAAAGAGATTAATTAAACTAGTCAAAGTTCATACAGATGAACAATATGCTGATCTGTTTACAAAAGCTTTTGATGAACAGAGATTTAAATATCTAATATCAGCTATTGGGATGATTAACTTTGAGTAGATCTTTTCTTAAAACTAATTCTAATTATTTCTTAAAATATGTGTGTCCTAAGTTGTCTAGTTCATCACTCTCATAAGCTCATTTTTCTTTTGATATCAAATCCTTTTTGAAGACTTTCCTTAGATTCTTGAAAATTTTCTGATCTTTTGGAAGATATATTTTTATCTTCAGAAGAAAATCATCTCTTCAAAGTAAATAACTGTCTAAGAAATTTTACCTTCGGAAGAAGTCTAAATCTATCTTCGGAAGCTTAAATCCTTGTCTCAGACACTTATTTGTTTTTAAGGACTTTTTTCTTCCGAAGCAAAATCAACTCTCGGAAGCTTTGTTGTTTCATATACAAAGCATTCAAGTGTTTATTTCTCTTCCGAAGCAAATTTTCAAGACTCTCAGGAAAATCTTCCGAAGTCATTTTAGCTTCGGAAGCTTTTTCATTAAAACTTCCGAAGATAATTTACCTTCGGAAGCTTTTTGAATTCCAAGAAAACTACTTTTTGAGCAAAAGTAAACTACTTTTTCAGAGGTGGGAACGACTTTTGGATTTCAAAGTTTATCCTCTTTCATTAACTTTGGTTCAAATCCCTTTTCACATAAATACCCAACGGTTCCCCCTCTTCCTCACTATCTTCTTCAATTCTACTATTCCTCAAACCTAATTCCCAAAACCGCCTTTGCTTTTTACCTTTCTTCAACCTTAAGCTTCTCAAATGGCCAACCTTAACCGCAGAAACAACCTAGATTTCTCCATGCAACTTCACAGGAAACACAACCAGGTTGCTCTGTTAAGCTCTGAGAAAGATGAAAGTTTCTCAGAGATTTGCCAATTCTTAACTCTATCAAATTACTTCACCTCCCTAACCATTGATCCTACTCTGTATGAGGATCATCTACTTGAATTTTGAAAGACCTGCCAAGAGGTCATCATGGATGGGGAGAAGGCACTGTCTGCCACAGTGCAAGGGAGGAAAATCTTCATCACTCCAGCCATCATCAATACTCATTTGCAGCTGGATGATGAAGAAGGTGAGTTGTCCTTCCCAAAGGAAGCTGTCAATCATTCCTTTGAGCAGATGGGCTATGAGGGAGATTTCTCTGTAAAGACCTTCAGGATAAGGAAGGTCTCATCTTAGTGGAAATACCTACTTCATGTGGTTATCCACAGCTTGTCTAACAAGCATGGAGATGGGACCAGATTCCTGAGGATCTCTCCTTCGTAGTGCATGGAATGGTTCAAGGGGTCAAGTTCAGGTACTCTCAATTTGTTTATACCAATTTACTTGCAAACTTGGACTCCTTAGAGTATTACATGTTTCCTAGATATGTTCAACACATTCTCAATTGTGAACTGGGCTCACAGTTGAGGGAAACAGATAATATTCTTAAATTGGGACAGATGAAGCCCGGCATCTTTAAAATCATGAAGAAGCCAACTGTAGGCTTCTCAGCGGTAGAAACAGCCCTTGTCTTCAAAATGTTAGAGCTCATTGCTCAAGGTGACAACCTAGCAACACAAGCTAGTGTTGAACCCACACCTTCTACCTCTTTACCACTAAAAAGGCCTCAAGTAACCCTCACCTACCAAAGAAAATCCAAACGAACCCCTGCTCAAGCTATTGAGTCTGTGCAGGTCCCCATATACTCACCTTTACAGGAGGAAGTGGACACTAGAGCTCCCACTTCCCCTGAGGAGCAAACCACTCCTATCTCTTCAACTATCAGGGCTGAGGTTCCTCATGCTCACCCTGATGAGCTCACAAGCCCAATAGCCTTAAGCCTTCACGCTGAGTCTCAACACTCAAGTGAACAACCTTCAGGGGACAGTTACCATCCCCAGCCTTTAGATCTGAATCAACCCATTCCCAACCTATCCTTCTATACTGATGAAGACTTAGGATTCAGTGAGTACCATGAGTCTCTCTTCTCTTCCCCTACTCAAAGAGAGATGAGTACTTCTGAGTCTCCTCAGTCTAGCCCACATCAGTCACCTATAACTGAGGTGGACACTTCTGAACCTGTTCAGGATGTCCATATGGAAGAGGCTCTCACTTTTGCAAGTGATTACATCATTAAGACCTCAACCATGGCAACTCAGCCCACTGACATCTCAACTGAGATTGCTAGTGAGCAGAGGAAAACCAGCAGCCAAGAACCTCAAGCTGGTGGTGAGAGAGAGGACTTTAGTCCAATCATCTCATCACCCAATGATTCTTCTGATGAAGAAGAGGGGAATCTGAGACTAATGGTGCACAAATTGTCTAAAACATGCACTTATCTAGTCTCAAAGGCCAGTCACCTTGAATCTCAGGTAATGTCATCGGTCAACTGGATGTTGAGGTGGACCCTAAGATTAGTTTCATAGGCGAAACCTTGACTGAAGGCCCAGTGGCAGAACCTGAGACTCCTGTCTCATCATCATCAATTGCTGTAGAGATTCACATTCCCTCTGAGACACCTGCTGGTGAAGGTGTTTCTCAGCCTCTCTCTGGCCAAAGCATAGATGCTACACCAAGCAATGAAGGCCAAACCTCTATCCACCCTGAGTCACAAAGGTCTATGGGTGACAAAGGGAAAAGGATTTTAACTCCTGAGGAAATTAAGGAGGAAGAGAGAGAGAGGAAGAGGAAGCTAAGGGGAGAAAGTTCCTATAGGTCTTCAGGTTTTATGCAAGCTGCAATCAGGGCTGCCCCCAGACCAAATACTCAAGATGATGAGTTGAGGGCAGTCAGGATTACTTATCTGCAGACCAGGAACTATGACATTGATGAAATCATTTCTCTCCCCTTAGAACAGCTAAATGAACTGGCTGACATGGAAGTGTTAAGAGAGATGAAAGAAAAAGAGGATGCAAGGTTACTTCTCTAATTCAAAGAGGATAAGAGACAGAAAAGACTCTACAAGCATGCTCCTACTCTCTCCCCAGTTCAAGAAAGCCCTGTACAAGAAGATGTGGTTCAACAAGAACCTCAGGTAGACAAAGAAGAAAATAGGATCAAAATGATCAACTACCTGAGTGCCACAGGCTTCTATCAGGCAGATACACTTCTTCCCTTGTCCTATGACTTTGTTGAGTTTGAGTACTTAAAACAACTTGAGCTTGAGTTAGTCAAGGAGAGAAAGACAACTAAGAAGAAGCTAAGGGAAGAAGCTGCAAAGTCAAGAGCCATCATCCAAAAGAGTATGAAGAAGACATGATGAGCTTCTTGAAGCTATATGGATTCTCCGGAAGGAGACTTGGCCCTATGTCTCTATCCACAATGGATGAGCATATAAGGGTAATCAAGCAGAAGATTAAGAGTGGTGAGCTGATTGACTTACACTCTCTTCCAAGTCAAGTCCCACCTGAAGTGGAGGTTAAGGTTGAACAACCTGAGACAACACAACCCGGACCTCCTGTTGAGCCTCAGCAAGCTTCATCTTCTGATCTACAGTAGGGTCAAACTCCCTCTCCTTCTGAACCTGTGAGGGAGGAACACCCAACTGAGAAAGACAAGGATGATCAACAAGGTGCTGCAGACCAGTCTTCTCAGTTAAAGTCATCTAAGAGGAAGAAGAGGATGGCTTCTAAACCAAAGTCTAAGAAGAAGAAGCCTAAATCATCTACCTCTACACCTCAGGCTGAGTCAGATCAACCTGAGGAAGTGCATGAAGAGGCAGCCCAAACAACTCCAATACAAGTGGCTCCTCTTGCAGTTGAGACACCCATCCTATCTTGGACCTTCTCTACCAATCCAGAAAGATGGCATGTAATCAGAGATCAAGGTGTTGAGAATGTCTATACATGGCAAGACATAATCAACTTACCTCTGCATGATCTCTTTGAGATGAGAAGATACTATGAAAGTCTGAATGATCCTGACCATCTAATGAAGAAGGGTATGGTCATGATTGTGCTGAAGACTACTAACATCTGAAGATCTTCTAAATATTTTGGTAGCATCAGCCTAGGGGGAGTTTGTAAGGATTCCTTTAAGTCTGATGCAAACCAAAACATCCAAAGTCTCTCTGCAAGCAATGCACTAAGGAACTGAAGTAGAATTGCTTCGAAAGTTTTACACCATGCACTAGAAATATCTAAGTGTAAAATCTTCCGAAGCCAAGACCAATATCTTCCGAATCCAAATATGAAGTCTTCCGAAGCCTCAAAGGAAAAGTCTTCCGAAGATTCATCCTATGAAGACAGATTTCTTCCGAAGACTTTTAGTAACATGCTTTATCTGATGTACTGTTCCATAAAGCTGGACACCTTTCCGCTGCATCTTTGTAAAGTCACCAACTTACATGAGTTGGTGAAAAGGTCCATGCTTTTGGTAACTGTACATTGAGTTCTTGAGTCTGTAACTTTCTACTTTATGTACTTTATCCTTTCTGTAATAGATAAGGATGTGAGCTATGGCATGTCATAGTCACAAGGTCAAAAGGCAGATATGCCTTTTGATTCTACAATTGATTTTGTTTGTGTCTAGTCAATTATATCCAGCTGGCTTTCAAAGTATAGCCGGCTGTAGGTTGTAGTATTCCTTGTTCTAGTATCTTTCTTTATGCTTTGTAACACTTGTAATAGAACTTGAGAAAGCAATATACTACATCCTTGAAACCCAAATCTCTTGTTCTGTCTCTTTATTATCACTTATGTTCTTTGTATCATTATTGTGGTTAATCCAGTTTACTGTTTGATCAAGTTTGGTTAATCTCCTCTTTGTGTTGTTGTGTTGTAATTGTTAAGCCCTTAACCGGTCTTGCAGATACTATTTCACATTTCTGATTGATTAGTGTGATTATAATGATCCTTATAATCGGATATGATCAGATTGGTTCACAAGTGTGTTAAGAAGGCTTGATAATCAAAACTACATAGCTTTAGAGCTTGTTTCGAAAAGCAAAACACTATTAATGCGAGAACTATTGTTGTTTAATGTTTTTGTATAACTAGTTCCTTTTCTATTTATTTAGTTAAGTTTTCTTGACTACTTTAATACACCAATCTGTAGTTGCATGACTTTCCTTAAAGTACTAGTAATTCTTATTTACTTAATCATGTTACCTTATTTTGACTCCTTTTTCATCGATCACGCTTTGTTATTCTTGTTTAAAATTGGAATACTTTCATTCCGTTAGTGTAATTTGATAATCGATTCTTTTTTAGTGAATACAAGTAGTTTCTTGTTTCTTTACACCCGGTTTCCCTGCCTAGTTGGTTATAAAGTATTCATTGATTCAATAGTTGTCATTTTAAATGATTCAGTGAATTTTTGAGGTAGTAGTGTTCAAAGTTGGTTATGTAATGCTCTCGATGAGTTTCGGGCATGATTTTATTGATTTAGGGCTCATTCATGTGGTTTCGAGTTCGGTTTTGGTTTCGATTTGTACAATAGATACTATTTCCCGTGTATGATTGATTAGTGTGATTAGAATGATCCTTATAATTAGATATGATCAGATTGGTTCACAAGTGTGTTAATAAGGCTTGATAATCAAAACTGCATAGCGTTGGAGCTTGTTACGAAAAGCAAAACACGATCAATGCGAGAACTATTGTTGTTGAATGTTTTTGTATAACTAGTTCTTTTTCTATTTATTTAGTTAAGCTTTCGTCACTACTTTGATACACCAATCTGCAGTTGCATGATTTCCTTAAAATACAAGTAATTCTTATTCACTTAATCGTGTTACCTTGCTTTGACTTCTTTTTCATCGATCAAGTTTTGTGTTTATTGGTTAAAGTTTGATACTTTCATTCTGTTAGTGTAATTTGATAATCGATTCTTTTTGAGTGAATATGAGTAGTTTCTTGTTTCTTTACACACGGTTTCCATGCTTAGATGGTTATAAAGTATTCTTTGAATCAATAGTTGTCATTTTTAATGATTTGGTGGGTTTTTGAAGTAGTAGTATTCGAAGCTTGTTATGGAATGCTCTCAATGAGTTTCGGGCACGGTTGTATTGATTTTAGGGCTCATTCGTGTGGTTTCGTGTTTGGTTTTTATTTCGATTTGTACAACAGATATACTTTCCCATTTATGATTGATTAGTGTGATTCCAATGATCCTTATAATCAGATATGATCAGATTGGTTCACAAGTGTGTTAAGAAGGCTTGATAACGAAAACTCCATAGCATTGGAGCTTGTTACGAATAGCAAAACACTATCAATGCGAGAAATATTATTGTATAATGTTTTTGTATAATTACTTCCTTTTCTATTTATTTAGTTTAGTTTTCGTGACTACTTTGATACACCAATCTGTAATTGCAAGACTTTACTTAAAATACAAGTAATTCTTATTTACTTATCGTGTTACCTTGCTTTGACTTCTTTTTCATCGCTCACGCTTTGCGTTTCTTGTTTAAACTTTGAACACTTTCATTCCGTTAGTGTAATTTGATAATCAATTCTTTTTGAGTGTATACGAGTAGTTTCTTGTTTCTTTACACCCGGTTTCCTTGCCTAGATGGTTATAAAGTATTCTTTGAATCAATACTTCTCATTTAAACTAATTTGGTGGATTTTTGAGGCAGTAGTGTTCGAAGTTGGTGATGTAATGCTCTCGATGATTTTCGGGCATGATTGTATTGAATTTAGGGCTCATTCATGTGGTTTCGTGTTCGGTTTTGGTTTCGATTTGTAAAACAGATACTATTTCCCATTTAGGATTTATTAGTGTGATTACAATGATCCTAATAATCAGATATGATCAAATTGGTTCACAAGTGTGTTAAGAAGGCTTGATAATCAAAACTGCATAGCGTTGGAGCTGGTTCACTATTAATGCAAGAACTATTGTTGTTTAATGAATTTGTATAACTAGTTCCTTTTCTATTTATTTAGTTAAGCTTCCATCACTAATCTGATACACCAATCTTTAGTTGCCTGATTTTACTAAAATACAAGTAATTCTTATTTACTTAATCGTCTTACCTTGCTTTGACTTCTTTTTCATCGATCACGCATTGCGTTTCTTGGTTAAAGTTTGAATACTTTCATTACATCAGTGTAATTTGATAATCGATTCTTTTTGAGTGAATACGAGTAGTTTTTTCTTTACACCCGGTTTGCTTGCCTAAATGGTTATAGAGTATTATTTAAATCAATAGTTGTCAATGTAAATGATTTGACGGATTTTTGAGGTACTAGTGTTCAAAGTTGTTTATGGAATGCCCTCGATTAGTTTTGGGCATGATTGTATTAATTTTAGGCCTCATTCATGTGGTTTCATGTTTGTTTTTGGTTTCGATTTGTACAACAGATACTATTTCACATTCTGATCCTTATAATCGTATATGATCAGATTGGTTCACAAGTGTGTTAAGAAGGCTTGATAATCAAAACTACATAGCGTTGGAGCTTGTTTCGAAAAGCAAAACACTATTAATGCGAGAACTATTGTTGTTTAATGTTTTTGTATAACTAGTTCCTTTTCTATTTATTTAGTTAAGCTTTCTTGACTACTTTAATACACCAATTTCTAGTTGCATGATTTTCCTTAAAATACTAGTAATTCTTATTCACTTAATCATGTTACCTTTCTTTGACTTCTTTTTCATCGATCACGCTTTGTGTTTCTTGTTAAAAGTTGGAATACTTTCATTCCGTTAGTGTAATTTGTTAATCGATTATTTTTAGTGAATACAAGTAGTTTCTTGTTTCTTTACACCTGGTTTCCCTGCCTAGTTGGTTATAAAGTATTCTTAGATTCAATAGTTGTCATTTTAAATGATTTGGTGAATTTTTGAGGTAGTAGTGTTTGAAGTTGGTTATGTAATGCTCTTGATGAGTTTCAGGCATGATTGTATTGATTTAGGGCTCATTCATGTGGTTTCGGGTTCGGTTTTGGTTTCGATTTGTACAACAGATACTATTTTCCATGTATGATTGATTAGTGTGATTACAATTATCCTTATAATTAGATATGATCAGATTGGTTCACAAGTGTGTTAAGAAGGCTTGATAATCAAAACTGCATAGCGTTGGAGCTTGTTACGAAAAGCAAAACATGATCAATGCGAGAACTATTGTTGTTTAATGTTTTTGTATAACTAGTTCTTTTTCTATTTATTTAGTTAAGATTTCGTCACTACTTTGATACACCAATCTGCAGTTGCATCATTTACTTAAAATACTAGTAATTCTTATTCACTTAATCGTGTTACCTGGCTTTGACTTCTTTTTCATCGATCAAGTTTGGCGTTTATTGGTTAAAGTTTGATACTTTCATTCCGTTAGTGTAATTTGATAATTGATTCTTTTTGAGTGAATACGAGTAGTTTCTTGTTTCTTTACACACGGTTTCCTTGCTTAGATGGTTATAAAGTATTCTTTGAATCAATTGTTGTCATTTTAAATGATTTGGTGGATTTTTGAAGTAGTAGTGTTTGAAGCTTGTTATGGAATGCTCTCGATGAGTTTCGGGCACGATTGTATTGATTTTAGGGCTCATTCATGTGGTTTCGTGTTTGGTTTTTATTTCGATTTGTACAACAGATATACTTTTCTATTTATGATTGATTAGTGTGATTCCAGTGATCCTTATAATCAGATATGATCAGATTGGTTCACAAGTGTGTTAAGAAGGCTTGATAACAAAAACTCCATAGCATTGGAGCTTGTTACGAAAAGCAAAACACTATCAATGCGAGAACTATTATTGTATAATGTTTTTGTATAACTACTTCCTTTTCCATTTATTTAGTTTAGTTTTCGTGACTAATTTGATACAACAATATGTAATTGCAGGACTTTACTTAAAATACAAGTAATTCTTATTTACTTATCGTGTTACCTTGCTTTGACTTCTTTTTCATCGTTCACGCTTTACGTTTCTTGTTTAAACTTTGAACACTTTCATTCCGTTAGTGTAATTTGATAATCGATTCTTTTTGAGTGAATACGAGTAGTTTCTTGTTTCTTTACCCCTGGTTTCCTTGCCTAGATGGATATAAAGTATTCTTTCAATCAATACTTCTCATTTTAAATGATTGGTGGATTTTTGAGGCAGTAGTGTTCGAAGTTGGTGATGTAATGCTCTCGATGATTTTCGGGCACGATTGTACAACAGATACTATTTCCCATTTAGGATTTATTAGTGTGATTACAAAGATCGTAATAATCAGATATGATCAGATTGGTTCACAAGTGTGTTAAGAAGGCTTGATAATCAAAACTGCATAGCGTTGGAGCTGGTTCACTATTAATGCAAGAACTATTCTTGTTTAATGAGTTTGTATAACTAGTTCCTTTTCTATTTATTTAGTTAAGCTTCCATCACTAATTTGATACACCAATCCTTAGTTGCATGATTTTTCTAAAACACAAGTAATTCTTATTTACTTAATCGTCTTACCTTGCTTTGACTTCTTTTTCATCGATCACGCATTGCGTTTCCTGGTTAATGTTTGAATACTTTAATTACATCAGTGTAATTTGATAATCGATTCTTTTTGAGTGAATACGAGTAGTGTTTTCTTTACACCCGGTTTCCTTGCCTAAATGGTTATAAAGTATTCTTAAATCAATAGTTGTCAATGTAAATGATTTGATGGATTTTTGTGGTACTAGTGTTCAAAGTTGGTTATGGAATGCCCTCGATTAGTTTTGGGCATGATTGTATTAATTTTAGGCCTCATTCGTGTGGTTTCATGTGGTTTCGGGTTTGGTTTTGGTTTCGATTTGTACAACAGATACTATTTCCCATGTATGATTGATTAGTGTGATTACAATGATCCTTATAATTAGAAATGATCAGATTGGTTCACAAGTGTGTTAAGAAGGCTTGATAATCAAAACTGCATAGCGTTGGAGCTTGTTACAAAAAGCAAAACACGATCAATGCGAGAACTATTGTTGTTTAATGTTTTTGTATAACTAGTTCTTTTACTATTTATTTAGTTAAGCTTTCGTCACTACTTTGATACACCAATCTGCAGTTGCATGATTTTACTTAAAATACAAGTAATTCTTATTCACTTAATCGTGTTACCTTGCTTTGACTTCTTTTTCATCGATCAAGTTTTGCGTTTATTGGTTAAAGTTTGATACTTTCATTTCATTAGTGTAATTTGATAATCAATTCTTTTGAGTGAATACGAGTAGTTTCTTGTTTCTTTACACACGGTTTCCTTGCTTAGATGGTTATAAAGTATTCTTTGAATCAATAGTTGTCATTTTAAATGATTTTGTGGATTTTTGATGTAGTAGTGTTCGAAATTTGTTATGGAATGCTCTCAATGAGTTTCGGGCACTATTGTATTGATTTTAGTGCTCATTCTTGTGGTTTCGTGTTTGGTTTTGATTTCGATTTGTACAACAGATACAATTTCCTATTTATAATTGATTAGTGTGATTCCAATGATCCTTATAATCAGATATGATCAGATTGGTTAACAAGTGTGTTAAGAAGGCTTGATAACCAAAACTCCATACATTGGAGCTTGTTACGAAAAGCAAAACACTATCAATGCGAGAACTATTATTGTATAATGTTTTTGTATAACTACTTCCTTTTCTATTTATTTAGTTTAGTTTTCGTGACTACTTTGATACACCAATTTGTAATTGCATGAATTTACTTAAAATACAAGAAATTCTTATTTACTTAATTGTGTTACCTTGCTTTGACTTCTTTTTCATTGCTCACGCTTTGCGTTTCTTGTTTAAACTTTGAATACTTTCAATCCGTTAGTGTAATTTGATAATCGATTCTTTTTGAGTGAATACGAGTAGTTTCTTGATTCTTTACACCTGGTTTCCTTGCCTAAATGGTTATAAAGCTTTCTTTAAATCAATAGTTATCAATGTAAATGATTCGACGGATTTTTGAGGTAGTAGTGTTCAAAGTTGGTTATGGAATGCCCTCGATTAGTTTTGGGCACGATTGTATTAATTTTAGGCCTCATTCGTGTGGTTTCCTGTTTGTTTTGTTTTCGATTTGTACAACAGATACTATTTCACATTTCTGATTGATTAGTGTGATTACAATGATCCTTATAAACAGATATGATCAGATTGGTTCATAGGTGTGTTAAGAAGGCTTGATAATCAAAACTACATAGCGTTGGAGCTTGTTACGAAAATCAAAACACTATTAATGCAAGAACTATTATTGTTTAAAGAATACGAGTAGTTTCTTGTTTCTTTACACCGGTTTCCTTTCCTAGATGGTTATAAAGTATTCTTTGAATCAATACTTCTCATTTTAAATGATTTGGTGTATTTTTGAGGTAGTAGTGTTCGAAGTTGGTTATAGAATGCTCTCGATTAGTTTCGGGCATGATTGTATTGATTTTAGGGCTCATTCATGTGGTTTCGTGTTTGGTTTTGGTTTCAATTTGTACAACATATACTATTTCCCATTTATGATTTATTAGTGTGATTACAATGATCCTAATAATCAGATATGATCAGATTGGTTCACAAGTGTGTTAAGAAGGCTTGATAATCAAAACTGCATAGCGTTGGAGCTTGTTCACTATTACTGCAAGAATTATTGTTGTTTAATGGTTTTATATAACTAGTTCCTTTTCTATTTATTTAGTTAAGCTTCCATCACTACTTTGATACACCAATCTTTAGTTGCATGATTTTACTTAAAATACAAGTAATTCTTATTACTTAATCGTGTTACCTTGTTATAACTTCTTTTTCATCAATCACACATAGGGTTTCTTGGTTAAAGTTTGAATACTATCATTCCTTTAGTGTAATTTGATAATCGATTCTTCTTGAGTGAATACAAGTAGTTTCTTGCTTCTTTACACCCAGTTTCCTTGCCTAAATGGTTATAAAGTATTCTTTAAATCAATAGTTGTCATTGTAAATGATTCGACGTATTTTTGAGGTAGTAGTGTTCAAAGTTGGTTATGGAATGCCCCTGATTAGTTTCGGGCATGATTGTATTGATTTTAGGCCTCATTCGTGTGGTTTCCTGTTTTGTTTTAGTTTCGATTTGTATAACAGATACTATTTCCCACTTCTGATTGATTAGTGTGATTTAAATGATCCTTATAATCAGATATGAACAGATTGGTTCACAAGTGTGTTAAGAAAGCTTAATAATAAAAACTACATAGTGTTGGAGCTTGTTACGAAAAGCAAATCACTATTAATGCGAGAACTATTGTTGTTAATGTTTTGTATTACTAGTTCCTTTTCTATTTATTTAGTTAAGCTTTCTTGACTACTTTGATACATCAATCTGTAATTGCATGATTTTCCTTAAAATACAAGTAATTCTTATTTACTTAATCGTGTTACCTTGCTTTGACTTCTTTTTCATCGATCACGCTTTGTGTTTCTTGTTTAAAGTTGGAATACATTCATTCTGTTAGTGTAATTTGATAATCAATTCTTTTTGAGTGAATACGAGTAGTGTCTTGTTTCTTTACACCCGATTTCCTTGCCTAGATGGTTATAAAGTATTCTTTGAATCAATAGTTGTCATTTTAAATGATTTGGTGGATTTTTAAGGTAGTAGTGTTCTAAGTTGGTTATGGAATGCTCTCGATGAGTTTCGGGCACGATTGTGTTGATTTTAGGGCTCATTCGTGTGGTTTCGTGTTCGATTTTGGTTTCGATTTGTATAACAGATACTATTTCCCATTTATGATTGATTAGTGTGATTGCAATGAGCCTTATAATCTGATATGATCAGATTGGTTCACAAGTTTGTTAAGAAGGCTTGATAATCAAAACTCCATAGCATTGGAGCTATTCACGAAAAGCAAAACACTATCAATGCGATAACTATTGTTGTTTGATGTTTTTGTATAACTAGTTCCTTTTCTATTTATTTAGTTATGCTTTCGTGACTACTTTGATAACCCAATCTGTAGTTGCATGATTTTACTTAAAATAAAAGTAATTCTTATATACTTAATTGTGTTACCTTGCTCTGACTTCTTTTTTCATCGATCACGCTTTGCGTTTCTAATTAAACTTTAAATACTTTCATCCTGTTAGTGTAATTTGATAAACGATTCTTTTTTGAGTGAATACGAGTAGTTTCTTGTTTCTTTAAACCTGGTTTCCTTGCCTAGATGGTTATAAAGTATTCTTTAAATCAATAGTTGTCATTTTAAATAATTTAGTGGATTTTTGAGGTAGTAGTGTTCGAAGTTGGTTATGGAATGCTCTCGATGCATTTCGGGCACATTTATATTGATTTTAGGGCTCATTCGTGTGGTTTCGTGTTCGGTTTTGGTTTCGATTTTTAGAACGTATACTATTTCCGATTTATGATATATTAGTGTGATTTCAATGAGCCTTATAATCAGATATGATCAGATTGATTCACAAGTTTGTTAAGATGGCTTGATAATCAAAACTCCATAGCGTTAGAGGTAGTTGCGAAAAGCAAAACACTATCAATGCGAGAACTATTGTTGTTTGATGTTTTTGTATAACTAGGTCCTTTTCTATTTATTTAGTTAAACTTTCATGACTACTTTGATTCACCAATCTGTAGTTGCATGATTTTACTTAAAATACAAGTAATTCTTATTTACTTAATTGTGTTACCTTGCTCTGACTTCTTTTTAATCAATCACGCTTTGCGTTTCTTTTTTAAACTTTGAATACTTTAATTTCGTTAGTGTAATTTGATAATCAATTATTTTTGAGTGAATACGAGTAGTTTCTTGTTTCTTTACACCCAGTTTCCTTGCCTAGTTGGTTATAAAGTCTTCTTTGAATCAATAGTTGTCATTTTAAATGATTCGGTGTATTTTTGAGGTAGTAGTGTTCGAAGTTGGTTATGGAATGCTCTCGATGCGTTTCGGGCACGTTTGCATTGATTTTAGGGCTCATTCTTGTGCAATCGTGTTTTGTTTTGGTTTTGATTTGTAGAACAGATACTATTTCCTATTTATGATTGATTATTATGATTGCAATGAGCCTTATAACGAGATATGATCAGATTGGTTCACAAGTTTGTTAAGATGGCTTGATAATCAAAACTCCATAGCATTAGAGGTAGTTGCGAAAAGCAAAACACTATCAATGTGAGATTGTTGTTTAATGTTTTGGTATTACTAGTTCCTTTTCTATTTATTTAGTTAGGCTTTCATGACTACTTTGATACACAAATCTGTAGTTGCATGATTTTACTTAAAATACAAGTAATTCTTATTTTCTTAATCGTGTTTCCTTGCTTTGACTTCTTTTTCATCGATCACACTTTGCGTTTCTTGTTTAAACTTTGAATACTTTCATTCCATTATTGTAATTTGATAATTGTTTCTTTTTGAGTGAATACGAGTAGTTTCTTGTTTCTTTTCACCCGGTTTCCTTGCCTAGTTGGTTATAAAGTATTCTTTGAATCAGTAGTTGTCATTTTAAATGATTCGGTGGACTTTTGATGTAGTAGTGTTTGAAGTTGGTTATGGAATGCTCTCGATGCATTTCGGGCACGTTTGTATTGATTTTATGGCTCATTCGTGTGGTTTCGTGTTCGTTTTGGTTTCTATTTGTAGAACAGATACTATTTCCTATTTATGATTGATTAGTGTGATTGCAATAAGCGTTATAATCAAATATGATCAGTTTGGTTCATAAGTTTGTTAAGAAGGCTTGATAATCAAAACTCCATAGCATTGGAGCTAGTTACGAAAAGCAAAACACTATCAATGCGAGAACTATTGTTTTTTGATGCTTTTGTATAACTAGTTCCTTTTTAATTTAATTAGTTAAGCTTTCATGACTACTTTGATGCACCAATCTGTAATTGCATGATTTTACTTAAAATACAATTAGTTCTTATTTACTTGATCGTGTTACCTTGCTTTGACTTTTTTTCATCGATCACGCTTTGCGTTTCTTGTTTAAACTTTGAATACTTTCATTCCGTTAGCGTAATTTGATAATCGATTCATTTTTAGTGAATACAAGTAGCTTCTTGTTTCTTTACACCCGATTTCCTGGCCTAGATGGTTATAAAGTATTCTTTGAATCAATAGTTGTCATTTTAAATAATTTGGTCGATTTTTAAGGTAGTAGTGTTTGAATTTGGTTATGGAATGCTCTTGATGAGTTTCAAGCACGAATGTATTGATTTTAAGGCTTATTCGTGTGGATTCGTTTTCGGTTTTAGTTTCGGTTTGTACAACAGATACTATTTTCCATTTTTGATTGATTAGTGTGACTCCAATGATCCTTATAATTAGATATGATCAGATTGGTTAACAAGTGTCTTAAGAAAGCTTGATAATCAAAACTCCTTAGCATTAGAGTTTGTTACGAAAAGCAAAACACTATCAATGCGAGAACTATTGTTGTTTGATGTTTTTGTATAACTAGTTCCTTTTCTATTTACTTAGTTATGCTTTCGTGACTCCTTTGATAACCCAATCTGTAGTTGCATGATTTTACTTAAAATAAAAGTAATTCTTATATACTTAATTGTGTTACCTTGCTCTGACTTCTTTTTTCATCGATCACGCATTGCGTTTCTAATTAAACATTAAATACTTTCATTCTGTTAGTGTAATTTGATAAACGATTCTTTTTTGAGTGAATACAAGTAGTTTCTTGTTTCTTTAAGCCTGGTTTCCTTGCCTAGATGGTTATAAATTATTCTTTAAATCAATAGTTGTCATTTTAAATAATTTAGTGGATTTTTGAGGTAGTAGTGTTCGAAGTTGGTTATGGAATGCTCTCGATGCATTGCGGGCACATTTGTATTGATTTTATGGCTCATTCGTGTGGTTTCGTGTTCGGTTTTGGTTTTGATTTTTAGAACATATACTATTTCCGATTTATGATATATTTTGTGTGATTGCAATGAGCCTTATAATCAGATATGATCAGATTGATTCACAAATTTGTTAAGATGGCTTGATAATCAAAACTCCATAGCGTTAGAGGTAGTTGCGAAAAGCAAAACACTATCAATGCGAGAACTATTGTTGTTTGATGTTTTTGTATAACTAGGTCCTTTTCTATTTATTTAGTTAAACTTTCATGACTACTTAGATTCACCAATCTGTAGTTGCATGATTTTACTTAAAATACAAGTAATTCTTATTTACTTAATCGTGTTACCTTGCTCTGACTTCTTTTTCATCAATCACGCTTTGCGTTTCTTTTTAAAATTTGAATACTTTAATTCGTTAGTGTAATTGATAATCAATTATTTTTGAGTGAATACGATTAGTTTCTTGTTTCTTTACACCCGGTTTCCTTGCCTAGTTGGTTATAAAGTCTTCTTTGAATCAATAGTTGTCATTTTAATTGATTCGGTGGATTTTTGAGGTAGTAGTGTTCGGAGTTGGTTATGGAATGCTCTTGATGCGTTTCGGGCACGTTTGCATTGATTTTAGGCCTCATTCGTGTGGTTTCGTGTTCGGTTTTGGTTTCGATTTGTAGAACAGATACTATTTCCTATTTATGATAGATTATTATGATTGCAATGAGCCTTATAATCAGATATGATCAGATTGGTTCACAAGTTTGTTAAGAAGGCTTTATAATCAAACTCCATAGCATTAGAGGTAGTTGCGAAAAGCAAAACACTCTCAATGCGAGAACTATTGTTGTTTGATGCTTTTGTATAACTAATTGCAGGACCGTTTAAGGGCTTAACCACAATTACAACACAACAACACAATGAGGAGAATAACTAAGCTCTAATCAAACAGTGAACTGGGTAACCAAGTATGATACTAAGAACACAAGTAAAGTAAAGAGACAGAACAAGAGAGTTGGGTTTCAAGGAGGCAGTATATTGCTTTCTCAAGTTCTTTTACAAGTGTTACAAAGCATTAAGAAAAGATACAAGAACTTGAAATACTTATACTACAACCTACAGCCGGCCATACTTTGAAGGCCAGCTGGATACAATTGACTAGACACTAACAAAATCAATTGTAGGATCAAAAGGCATATCTGCCTTTTGACCTTGTGACTATGACATGCCATAGCTCACATCCTTTTACAATACAAAAAGGATAAAGTACATAAAGTGGAAAGTTACAGACTCAAGACCTCAATGTACAGTTACCAAAAGCATGACCCTTTTCACCAACTCATGTAAGTTGGTGACTTTACAGAGACGCAGCGGAAAAGGTGCTTTATGGAACAGTACATCAGATAAAGCATGTGTACTAAAAGTCTTCGGAAGAAATCTGTCTTCATAGGATGAGGCTTCGGAAGACTTTGTCTCTGAAGCTTCGGAAGACTTCATGTTTGGCTTCGGAAGATATTGGTCTTGGCTTCGGAAGATTTTACACTTAGAGTATTTTCTAATGCTTTGTGTAAAACTTCCGAAGCATTCTTCACTTCAGTACTTAGTGCATGTTTGCTGAGACACTTAAGCTGTTTTGGGTTGCATCAGACTTCAGGAATCCTTACAAACTCCCCCTAGGCTGATGCTACCAAAACACTTAGAAGATCTTCAAATGTTGGTAGTCTTCAGTACAATCAGGACCATTCCTTTCTTCATGAGATGGTCAGGATCATCAAGACTTTCATAGTATCTTCTCATCTCAAAGAGATCATGCAGAGGTAAGTTGATTATGTCTTGCCATGAGTAGACATTCTCAACACCTTGATCTCTTATAACAGTCCATCTCTCTGGATTGGTAGAGTATGTCCAGGATAAGATGGGTGTCTCACTAGTTAGAGGAGCCACTTGAATAGGAGTTGATTGGGCTGCCTCATCATGCACTTCCTCAGGTTGATCTGATTCAGCCTGAGGTGCAGAGGTAGATGACTTTGGCTTCTTCTTCTTTGTCTTTGGTTTAGAAGCCATCCTCTTCTTCCTCTTGGTTGTCTTTAACTGAGAAGACTGGTCTGCAGCACCATGTTGATCATCAGTGTCTTTCTCAGTTGGGTGTTCCTCCCTCACAGGTTCAGAAGGAGAGGGAGTTTGACCCTGCCTAGGATCAGAAGATGAAGCTTGCTGGGGCTCAGCTGGAGGTGCTGTTTGAGGTGTCTCTGGTTGTTCAAACTTGACCTCCACTTCAGGTGGGACTTGACTTGGAAGAGAGTGCAAGTCAATAAGTTCTCCACTCTTAATCTTCTGCTTGATCACCCTAATATGCTCATCCATAGTGGATAGAGCCATGGGGCCAAGTCTCCTTCCGGAGAATCCATACAGCTTCAAGAAGCTCACCATTCTTTGTTGTCAGCAGACTTCTTTGCATTCTTTTGAATGGTGGCCCTTGACTTTGCAGCTTCTTCCCTTAGTTTCCTTTTGGTTGTCTTTCTTTCCTTGACTAGCTCAAGTTCAAGTTTCTTTAGATACTCGAACTCAATGAAGTCATAGGACAAAGGGAGAAGTGCATCTGCCTGATAGAAGCCTGTGGCACTCAGGTAGTTGATCATTTTGATCCTATCTTCCTCTTTATCTACCTGAGGTTCTTGTGGAGCCACATCTTCCTGTGCAGGACTTTCTTGAACTGGTGAGAGAGTAGGAGCATGCTTGTAGAGTCTTTTCTGTCTCTTCTCCTCTTTGAGTTGGAGAAGTATCATTGCATCCTCTTTCTCCTTCAACTCTCTTGACACTTCTCTGTCAGCCAGTTCATTCAGTTCTTCTAAGGGGAGGGAGATGATCTCATCAATATCATAGTTCCTGGTCTGTAAGTAAGTAATCCTGACTGCCCTTAACTCATCATCCTGAGTATTTGGTCTGGGGGCAGCCCTGATTGCAGCTTGCATGAAGCTAGATGACCCAGTGGAACTTTCTCCCCTTAGTCTCCTTTTCCTCTCTCTCTCTTCCTCCTCAATTTCCTCAGGAGTCATTATCCTTTTCCCTTTGTCACCAACAGACCTTTGTGACTCAGGGAGGATTGAAGCTTGGCCTTCATTGCTTGGAGTAGCTTCCATGCTCTGGCCAGAGAGAGGCTGAGAAACACCTTCACCAGCAGGTGTCTCAGATGGAGTTTGGACCTCAGCAGCAGTTGTTGATGATGAGACAGGGGTCTCAGGTTCTGTCACTGGGCCTTCAGTCAAGGTTTCCCCTATGAAACTAATCTTAGGGTCCACCTCAACATCCAGTTGACCGATGACATTGCCTGATTCCCTAAGTCTCCTTCTTAGAGAAAACTCTGCCATGATCCTGTCTTGGATTCTTTGAGCCAGCCTATCAGCTTGTCTTGAATTGCTTGGATTGACAAGTGGTAGGTTGACTAAATCCAGTCTTTCATAAAAGCTCAGGCTTTGGAATTGAAAAACTTCTTGTTGGCCTTGAACTCTTTGAAGTATGAGGGCTCTTCTGTCATCATCATACCTCCACCTTATGATTTGATTGTTAGTTCCCAGTGGTGGAGATGAGACAGCCCTTGGTATGCCTTCCTCAAATAGACTCCTGATGAGAGAGTCTATAGAGTCCACATTAATGTGAACTTGAGGAAGTTGCTGAGAATGCACAACAGCAAGTGAGGATGGTGAGTCCTCTATGTCCATTCTCTCTGAAGAACTCCCAGGTTCTGTGGTTGTAACAACTTTCTCCCCCTTTTTGGTAGCATCACCCACTTGCATAGGTGAGCTGGAGGATAAGTCAATCACTTCCACAGGTTCTTGTGTTCCTGGTTGAGCTCTCCTTAAAGGTCTCCCAGCTAGTTTTTCCTGCAGATATGAAATCTGGAGTTGCTGATCATTGACCCTGTTTTGTAAGGTAGTCACCTGAGATTCCAAGTGACTAACCTTAGAGACTAAGTAGGTGCATGTTTTTGACAGTTTTGCACCTTTAGTCTCAAATTCCCCTCATCTTCATCAGAAGATTCATTGGGGGATGAGATGATTGGACCAAAGTCCTCTCTCTCACCACCAGCTTGAGTTTCTTGGCTGCTGGTTTTCCTCTGCTCACTGGCAGCCTCAGTTGAGATGCCAATGGGCTGAGTTGCCATGGTTGAGGTCTTAATAATGTAATCACTTTCAAAAGTGAGAGCCTCTTCCATATGGACATCCTGAACAGGTTCAGAAGTGTCCACCTCAGTAACAGGTGACTGATGGGGGATAGACTGAGGAGAGTCAGAGGTACTCATCTCTCTTTGAGTAGGGGAGGAGAAGAGAGACTCATGGTACTCACTGAATCCTAAGTCTTCATCAGTGTAAAAGGATAGGTTGGGAATTGGTTGGTTGAGATCCAAAGGCTGGGGATGGTAGCTGTCCCCTGAAGGTTGTCCACTTGAGTGTTGAGACTCAGAGTGAAGGCTTAAGGTTGTTGGGCTATTGAGCTCATCAGGGTGAGCTTGAGGAACCTCAGCCCTGATAGGTGAAGTAATGGGAGTGGTTTGCTCCTCAGGAGAAGTGGGAGCTCTAGTGTCCACTTCTTCCTGTAAGGTTGAGTATTTGGGGGCCTGCACAGACTCAATAGTCTGAGCAGGGGTTCGTTTGGATTTTCTTTGGTAGGTGAGGGTGATTTCTGGTCTTTTTAATGGTAGGGACAAAAGAGGTGTGGGTTCAACACTAGCTTGTGTTGCTAGGTTGTCACCTTGAGCAATGAGCTCTAACATTTTTGGGACTAGGGCTGTTTCTACCCCAGAGAAGCCTACAGTTGGCTTCTTCATTATTTTAAAGATGCCGGGCTTCATCTGTCCCAATTTAAGAATATTACCTGTTTCCCTCAACTGTGAGCCCAGTTCACAGTTGAGAATGTGTTGAACATATCTAGGAAACATGTAATACTCTAAGGAGTCTAAGTTTGCAAGTAAATTAGTATATACAAATTGTGAATACCTGAACTTGACCCCTTGAACCATTCCATGAACAATGAAGGAGAGATCCTCAGGAATCTGGTCCCATCCACCATGCTTGTTTGACAAGCTGTGGATAACCACATGGAGCAGGAATTTCCATTGGGATGAGACCTTCCCTTTCCTAAAGGTCTTTACAGAGAAATCTCCCTCATAGCCCATCTGCTCAAAAGAATGATTTACAGCTTCTTTTGGGAAGGACACCTCACCTTCTTCATCATCCAGCTGTAGATGTTGGTTAATGATGGCCGGAGTGATGAAGACTGTCCTTCCTTGCACTGTGGCAGACAGTGCCTTCTCCCCATCCATAATGACCTCTTGGCAGGTCTTCCAGAATTCAAGCAACTGATCCTCATATAGAGGAGGATCAATGGTCAGGGAGGTGAAGTAGTTAGATAGAGTCAAGAATTGGCAAATCTCTGAGAAACTTGCATCTTTCTCAGAGCTTAACAGAGCAACTTGATTATGTTGCCTGTGTAGTTGCATGGAGAAATCAGGGTTGTTTCTGCGGTTAAGGTTGGCCATTTTAGAAGCTTAAGGGTGAAGAAAGGTAGAAAGCAAAGGCGGTTTAGAGAATTAGGTTAGAGAAACAGTAGAATTGAGGAAGATAGTGGGAAAGAGGGGGAACCGTTGGGTATTTATATGAAAAGGGATTTGAACCAAAGTTAATGAAAGAGGATAAACTTTGAAATCCGAAAGTCGGTCCCACCTCTGAAAAAGTAGTTTACTTTTGCTCAAAAAGTAGTTTTCTTGGAATTCGAAAAGCTTCCGAAGTTTATTTGTCTTCGGAAGTTTTGATTTAAAAAGCTTCCGAAGCTAAAATGGCTTCGGAAGATTTTCCTGAGAGTCTTGATAATTTATGCTTCGGAAGAGAAATAAACCTTTGAATGCTTTGTATGAAAATAAACAAAGCTTCCGAAGGTTAATTTTGCTTCGGAAGGAAAAGGTTCTTGAAAATAGATAAGTGTCTGAGATAAAAATTTTAAGCTTCGGAAGATGAATCTTTACTTCTTCCGAAGGTAAAATCTCTTAGACAGTTATTTATTTTAAAGACATGTTTTTCTTCCGAAGATAAAATCTTATCTTCCGAAGTATCAGAAATTTTCAAGAATCTAAGGAAAGTCTTCAAAAAGAATTTTACATCCAAAGAAAACATGAGCTTATGAAAGTGATGAACTAGACAACTTAGGACACACATATTTTAAGAAGAAATAATTAGAATTAGTTTTAATAAAAAGTCTACTCAAAGTTAATCATCCCAATAGCTGATATCAGATACTTAAATCTCTGTTCATCAAAAGCTTTGGTGAACAGATCAGCATATTGTTCATCTGTATGAACTTTGACTAGTTTAATTAATCCTTTTTCATAGTTATCTCTTATTAAATGATACCTGATGTTGATGTGTTTGGTCCTTGAGTGCTGCACAGGGTTCTCAGTGATAGAGATAGCACTATTGTTGTCTATGTGGATAGGAGTCTCTTGAAGTTAAATCCATAGTCCAGCATCTGATTTTGAATCCAAAGCACTTGAGCACAGCAGCTTGCAGCAGCAATGTATTCAGCCTCAGCAGTTGATGCAGACACACAGGATTGTTTCTTGCATTGCCATGAGACCACCCTTCCACCAAGGAATTGACATCCCCCAGATGTAGACTTTGCAGTCATATTGCAACCACCATAATCACTGTCTGTATAGGCATACAGATTGAAATTTGGATTCTTTGGATACCATAGACCAAGTGTTGAAGCACCTTTGAGGTATCTTAAAATCCTTTTCACAGTGATTAAGTGAGACATCTTAGGGTTGGCTTGATATCTTGCACAAATACATGTAGCAAACATGATATCAGGCCTGCTAGCTGTAAGATACATAAGAGACCCAATCATAGCCCTGTATAAGTGCTCATCTACACACTCCCCCTCAAGATCTGGACCAAGGGAGTGGTTTCTGGCTATGGGTGTCTTAGCAATCTTACAATCAGTCATATTGAACCTCTTGAGTATGTCTTGAACATACTTTGACTGACTTATGAAGATGCCATCTTCAACTTGCTTCACTTGAATTCCCAGAAAGAAGTTGAGTTCTCCCATTGAACTCATCTCAAATCTGTCCTTCATCAGCTTCTCAAAGTCTTTGCAGAGCTTTGGATTAGTTGAACCAAAGATGATGTCATCAACATATACTTGAACCAGCAATAAGTCATTTCCCTGTCCTTTGATGAAGAGGGTTCCATCTATAGTACCTCTTCTGTATCCATGCTTGCAGAGATACTTAGATAGTGTCTCATACCACTTTCTGGGTGCCTGATGCAGCCCATAAAGAGCTTTGTCAAGCTTGCAGACATAATCAGGATGATCAGGGTCTACAAAACCAGGTGGCTGTTTGACATAAACCTCCTCATCAATCACTCCATATAAGAAAGCACACTTTACATCAAGTTGGTAGACCTTGAAGTTCTTGGATGCAGCAAATGCCAGGAATATCCTAACAGCTTCTAGTCTTGCTACAGGAGCAAAGACATCAGTGTAGTCAATCCCTTCTTCTTGTGTGTATCCTTGAACAACTAGTCTTGCCTTGTTCTTGATGATGATTCCCCTATCATCCTTCTTGTTTCTAAAAACCCATTTGGTTCCAATGGTAGTCTTCCCATGAGGAAGAGGACAAAGGTTCCAAACTTTCTGCCTTTTGAATTGAAGCAGCTCTTGTTGCATAGCTTCAACCCAACTTCCATCCTTTAGAGCTTCATCAACTTTCTTGGGCTCTATCTGAGATAAGAAACAAGAGTGAAGACAAACATTTGCTTCATGGGTTTGTCCTCTTGTTCTTACCCCTGTGACAACATCTCCAATGATGTTTGTGGTGGGGTGAGACTTGTGGATCCTTAGCTGAGGGATCACAGCAAGTTGCTGGGAAAGATCTAAATTTGAGAAATTTAAATCTGGTCCTGAAGATTCACCCTCCACATTATCACACTTATCAAGATTAACTTGATCCAATGAGTGTGAGACATCATTGATGTTGTCATCTATGGTGTGGTTATTAGCATCAAGGAATTCCTGATCACTATCACCATCACCATTGTTGTCTTCTACAAGTGAGGTATCTTTATCTGGTTGAGAGGCCTCTGAGCTGGAATTTGAAGGCATGCCAGATGTATCAGCTGAATTTGTCATTGTTGTGCTGATAGAAACCTCATTTGCTGAAGTAGTTCCAACTGGAGCTGAAGATGTATGAGTTGAAGATCTTCCTAGCTCAAATCTTGGATCAGGATCACCTGTATTTAGATTTTCTGCAGATCCTGAAACATGCTCACAAGATTTGTTAAAACAGTTGGTAACTAAATCAAGATCAAACAGCCAATCCGGACCAGAACCAGCCACACAAGGAGTGTGCTCATTGAAAGTCACATTGGCTGACTCCTCAACAATTCTAGTTCTGAGATTGTATACTCTATAAGCTTTAGCTTGAGAAGAGTATCCAATGAAATGTCCATCATCTGATTTCTCAGCAAACTTGGCAATTTGATCTTTGGTATTCAAGATGGTGCAGGGACATCCAAATGACCTGAGAAAACCAATGAAAGGTTTCCTCTTGTGCCAAAGTTCATAAGGAGTCTTACCATGTGTCTTAACTACTAAAACTCTGTTTTGCACATAGCAAGCAGTATTGACTGCCTCTGCCCAGAAGGTGATAGGCAGTTTAGAGTCAGACAACATAGTTCTTGCAGCTTCAATAAGTGTCCTGTTTCTCCTTTCAGCAACTCCATTTTGCTGAGGAGTCCTGGGAGCACTATATTGTCTTGTAATACCTTTTTCATCACAAAATGCATCAAGGATTTGGTTCTTGAATTCAGTTCCTTGATCACATCTTATGGTTTTGACCTTGTGATCACATTGATTCTCAACTTTTAAGATGAAATTCTTCAGAATCTCAGGGGTTTCATCCTTAGTTCTAAGGAAGAAGACCCAAGTGAATCTTGTAAAATCATCTGTGATCACCAGACAGTAAGAGGTCCTTCCTAAACTCATTACACTGGTGGGGCCAAAGAGATCCATATGTAACAAGTGTAGGGGAGTAGTGATGGAGTTCTTTTCCTTAGGCTTGTGAGATACTTGTGTTGCTTCCCTTTCAGGCATGCCACACAATGATCATCACTAGTAAACTCTTTCTTTGGCATTCCAGTTACCAATCATGTTTAATTAATTTATTCATGTTCTTAAAGTTTACATGGCACATTCTTTTATGCCATAGGAAAGACTCATCACTATTTGCTTTAGATAGAAAGCATGAAACTTCTCCTGAGGGAGATGTTTCTTGCAAATCCATCTTGTACATGTTCCCTTTCCTGGGGGCTCTGAGCAGGATATGCTCATGAGGAATGACCACACCAGGTTTGAGAACAATGCACTCATGCTCAGTAAAGAGCATGTTATGACTCTGATCACAAAATTGGGATACACTCAGAAGATTGTACCCAAGCTCCTTGACAAAGTTTACCTTCTCAATGCTGAGCTTACCATTTGTGACCTTGCCCCTTCCAGAAATGTAACCACCTTCATCTCCTCCAAAAGCAACTGGTCCTCCATCAATCCTCTCAAAATTATGGAGTAGAGACCTATTGCCAGTCATGTGCCTGGAACAGCCACTGTCAATTATCCAGACATTCCTGTTGGTCTTGAGCTGTTCCTGCACAGAGAAGATGATTAGTTACATTTGAAACCCAAGCCTTACTTGTCTTGGGCTCATTAACAGTAAAAGAAGGTAATGCAACAGTAATAGATCCTATGGTTGTACTATAGGGATCTTCAGCTGTTGTTGATGGAGAAACCTCAGTCATTTGGTCTTTCTTAGACTTCCACACCACCTTTGGAGTCTTGGACTTGACCTTCAAAACCTTAGAAGCTTTTAGAACTTCATAAGTTTTGATGACTGATCCTTCGGAAGAGTCTACAGTCACTGCAGCAGACTTTAGTGCTTCGGAAGAATTCCTTTCTTCCGAGACCAACTTTGCTTCCGAAGGTAATTTTCCACTTACCTCCTTCTTTGATTTGGAGCTTCCGAAGGAAACAGACTTTCCTTCCGAAGCTTGAGATTTCTTGAGACTCTTTGAAGTCTTTGTTTTAGTCATGTGGACAGTACTTTTAGGATTGTATGGGCAATCCTTAGCAATGTGAGAAGTACTTTCACACATAACACATAACATTATCTTCTTCAAAGAAGTCTCCCTTTGAGAACAAGACTGACTTTGGTCACATCCCCTCTCCATCTTCATCTTGGTAGATGCTGAGACAGTTCCTTGGGCTGTGAACTGTTCTTGGAGTTTGATGGTCCAGGCTGTGCAGCAGTGGTACACAGCAAATCAGTCTTCTTCTTGGTACTGAGATGATTTGGAACAAGAACCATGACTCTTAGCTAAGGAGTCTTGGTTGATGTCTTCAGTCCTTACTACTTTGAAACCTGCAGAGATAAAAACTTGTTTCTGCTTAGCATCAAAAGTAGCCTTGATTTCTTGAGCCTTCTTTGCTTTTCTTTTGCTCTTTCTGATCAAGTTCTTTCTTTTGGACTTGGTCATCCAGTTGATTTCTTCTCCTCAGAAGGATAGTGGCCCTTGGAGAATCCTCTTCTTCACTCTTCTCAGAGGAATTCTTCACTATCACTTCTTCATCATCCTCACTTACAGGATCTATGAGAGGAAGCTCATCTTCACAAGTTCCACACCTAGGAGATCTTACAGACAAGATTGTGTGTGGAGGAGCTATCTCATTTGATCCTAGTCCCTGTCTATTTTGATAACAAACCTTGTTGTGCAGGGATGAGGATATCATGTTCTTGAAGGTCTCTTCTTCAAGAACACTTTTCTCTGCCTTGGCTTTGCTGATCACAAGCTCAGCCTGGCACTCAGTTAACTTAGTGATGAGATCTTGGATCTGAGTTCTGAAATCTGTATGTTCATGTTTTAGTACTGAAATGGTTTTCTCCAAGTCTTCTATCTTTAACTTGTAATCATTTTCAGACTTTCTAAAATCAGATTTTAATATGTTTAATGACTCAAGATCAGATCTCATCTCTAGGTTATAGGACCTGTATCTATTTACTTTAGCAATGCATTCAGGGGAGCAAAGATGTTCCAATACCTTGGCTTCATCATGGTCAGCCATCAGTGCTTGGTTTGGAGAAGCATCCTCCACCTGAAAACTCCAGTCAAAGCCTCCTTCTTCAACAGCAACAGCAGCATGTTGCTTTGTCTTCTCAGCTTGAGGAGCTTTGTCAGCAAAGTTTGGTCTGGGTTGTGTTTGGCCCCCATTTGCTTTAGGTGCCTTACACTCCCTGGCAAAGTGACCCATAAGGTTACAGTTGTAACACTTAACTTTGCTTTTATCCAGCCCAAACTTGCTGCTGGTAGCATTGCTTGGAAATCTTCTTCCTGTCCTCTTGTAGAACTTCTTGGCTCTGTGAGTGAGGAGAGCCATCTGCTGAACTATCTCCATGTATTCCAGGTCATCTGGATGGATACAGTCCAGGTCTTCAAGAGTGAAGAGATAATTCCCACAGCTTTCATCTGCAGACACAAAGGCTTGAGAAGAACTTGTCTCTTGGAATGGGCTTCCTTGAGTAAAGTTCTCCCTTGGTGTCTCCGGGAAGGTGATGAAAGGACCCTTTTGTGAGTTGTCAGGGTAGCATAAGAGATGATGCTGAGGTTCTATGCTGTCCCTTTCAACCACATGAAGGGCTGAACCCATTTGATTGTTGGAGTTGCCAGATGAACCTTGCATGTTCATCTCCATCTGGTATCCACTGAGAATCCCATACAACTCTGTAAGAGTAAGAGTCTTAAGGTTCTCAGTCCTCTTGATCACCACACAATAGTGTGTCCATTGCCTAGGAAGTGATGACATGAACTTCCTTACAATGTCCCTGTTCTCAAGAGGAACTCCTCCATCCACTAGGGTATCCACAATCTCAACATACCTGAAGTATTGTTGAGTCATGGTCTCACCTGCTTTGAAGGTGAAATTTTCAAACTGCTGCTTCAGAAGATCTTTCTTGTTCTCCTTGGCTTCAGAGGAGCCTTCATACATCAGCTTCAGTGCATCCCACAGCTGTTTGGCTGTCTTGCACTTCTTGAAGCCTCTGTATACAGAGTTTGGGAGAGCAGTCTGAAGAGCAGTCATGGCCTTCCTGTCAATCTCTACTCTTTTTCTATCTTCATCTGAGTAGTTGGCCACATCTTTAGGAATCATACCAGCACCAGTAGCAGAGGGGGTGCTGGGTATGAAAGGTCCATTCTCAACAGATTCCCACATTCTTGAATCAAGAGACCTGATGAAGCCTTCCATCCTCATGCACCAGGTGTCAAAATCATCAAGAGTGATCAGTGGGGATTTGTTCATGGTTCCAGTCTCCATATCAGTCTTAGAGATGGCAGCCATTTGAAGAGTTTAGCTTTTGTGTGTTGTGAGGGATCTTAAGATGGTTAGATCTTATATCAAGAGCCTGGAATGCTCTGATACCAATTGCAGGACCGTTTAAGGGCTTAACCACAATTACAACACAACAACACAATGAGGAGAATAACTAAGCTCTAATCAAACAGTGAACTGGGTAACCAAGTATGATACTAAGAACACAAGTAAAGTAAAGAGACAGAACAAGAGAGTTGGGTTTCAAGGAGGCAGTATATTGCTTTCTCAAGTTCTTTTACAAGTGTTACAAAGCATTAAGAAAAGATACAAGAACTTGAAATACTTATACTACAACCTACAGCCGGCCATACTTTGAAGCCAGCTGGATACAATTGACTAGACACTAACAAAATCAATTGTAGGATCAAAAGGCATATCTGCCTTTTGACCTTGTGACTATGACATGCCATAGCTCACATCCTTTTACAATACAAAAAGGATAAAGTACATAAAGTGAAAGTTACAGACTCAAGACCTCAATGTACAGTTACCAAAAGCATGACCCTTTTCACCAACTCATGTAAGTTGGTGACTTTACAGAGATGCAGCGGAAAAGGTGCTTTATGGAACAGTACATCAGATAAAGCATGTGTACTAAAAGTCTTCGGAAGAAATCTGTCTTCATAGGATGAGGCTTCGGAAGACTTTGTCTCTGAAGCTTCGGAAGACTTCATGTTTGGCTTCAGAAGATATTGGTCTTGGCTTCGGAAGATTTTACACTTAGAGTATTTTCTAATGCTTTGTGTAAAACTTCCGAAGCATTCTTCACTTCAGTACTTAGTGCATGTTTGCTGAGACACTTAAGCTGTTTTGGGTTGCATCAGACTTCAGGAATCCTTACACTAATTCCTTTTCTATTTATTTAGTTAGGCTTTCATGACTTCTTTGATACACAAATCTGTAGTTGCATGATTTTACTTAAAATACAAGTAATTCTTATTTTCTTAATCGTGTTACCTTGCTTTGACTTCTTTTTCATCGATCACACTTTGCGTTTCTTGTTTAAACTTTGAATAGTTTCATTCCATTATTGTAATTTGATAATTGTTTCTTTTTGAGTGAATACGAGTAGTTTCTTGTTTCTTTTCACCCGGTGTCCTTGCCTACTTGGTTATAAAGTATTCTTTGAATCAGTAGTTGTCATTTTAAATGATTCGGTGGACTTTTAATGTAGTAGTGTTTGAAGTTGGTTATGGAATGCTCTCGATGCGTTTCGGGCACGTTTGTATTGATTTTATGGCTCATTCGTGTGGTTTCGTGTTCGGTTTTGGTTTTTATTTGTAGAACAGATTTTTTTCCTATTTATGATTGATTAGTGTGATTGCAATGAGCCTTATAATCAGATATGATTAGATTGGTTCATAAGTTTGTTAAGAAGGCTTGATAATCAAAACTCCATATCATTGGAGCTAGTTACGAAAGCAAAACACTATCAATGCGAAAAACTATTGTTACTTGATGCTTTTGTATAACTAGTTCAATTTTAATTTCTTTAGTTAAGCTATCATGACTACTTTGATGCACCAATCTGTAGTTGCATGATTTTACTTCAAATACAATTAATTCTTATTTACTTGATCGTGTTACCTTGCTTTACCTTTTTTTCATCGATCACGTTTTGCGTTTCTTGTTTAAACTTTGAATACTTTCATTCCGTTAGCGTAATTTGATAATCGATTCTTTTTTAGTGAATACAAGTAGTTTCTTGTTTCTTTGCACCTGATTTCCTTGCCTAGATGGTTATAAAGTATTCTTTGAATCAATAGTTGTCATCTTAAATAATTTGTCGATTTTTAAGGTAGTAGTGTTTGAAGTTGGTTATGGAATGCTCTTGTTGAGTTTCAAGCACGATTGTATACTATTTCGTGTGGTTTCGTGTTCGGTTTTGGTTTCGATTTTTAGAACATATACTATTTCCGATTTATGATATATTAGTGTGATTGCAATGAGCCTTATAATCAGATATGATCAGATTGATTCACAAGTTTGTTAAGATGGCTTGATAATCAAAACTCCATAGCGTTAGAGGTAGTTGCGAAAAGCAAAACACTATCAATGCGAGAACTATTGTTGTTTGATGTTTTTGTATAACTAGGTCCTTTTCTATTTATTTAGTTAAACTTTCATGACTACTTAGATTTACCAATCTGTAGTTGCATGATTTTACTTAAAATACAAGTAATTCTTATTTACTTAATCGTGTTACCTTGCTCTGACTTCTTTTTCATCAATCACGCTTTGCGTTTCTTTTTTAAAATTTGAATACTTTAATTTCGTTAGTGTAATTTGATAATCAATTATTTTTGAGTGAATACGATTAGTTTCTTGTTTCTTTACACCCGGTTTCCTTGCCTAGTTGGTTATAAAGTCTTCTTTGAATCAATAGTTGTCATTTTAAATGATTCGGTGGATTTTTGAGGTAGTAGTGTTCGGAGTTGGTTATGGAATGCTCTTGATGCGTTTCGGGCACGTTTGCATTGATTTTAGGGCTCATTCGTGTGGTTTCGTGTTCGGTTTTGGTTTCGATTTATAGAACAGATACTATTTCCTATTTATGATTGATTATTATGATTGCAATGAGCCTTATAATCAGATATGATCAGATTGGTTCACAAGTTTGTTAAGAAGGCTTTATAATCAAACTCCATAGCATTAGAGGTAGTTGCGAAAAGCAAAACACTATCAATGCGAGAACTATTGTTGTTTGATGCTTTGTATAACTAATTCCTTTTCTATTTATTTAGTTAGGCTTTCATGACTTCTTTGATACACAAATCTGTAGTTGCATGAGTTTACTTAAAATACAAGTAATTCTTATTTTCTTAATCGTGTTACCTTGCTTTGACTTCTTTTTCATCGATCACACTTTGTGTTTCTTGTTTAAACTTTGAATAGTTTCATTCCATTATTGTAATTTGATAATTGTTTCTTTTTGAGTGAATACGAGTAGTTTCTTGTTTCTTTTCACCCGGTTTCCTTGCCTACTTGGTTATAAAGTATTCTTTGAATCAGTAGTTGTCATTTTAAATGATTCGGTGGACTTTTAATGTAGTAGTGTTTGAAGTTGGTTATGGAATGCTCTCGATGCGTTTCGGGCACGTTTGTATTGATTTTATGGCTCATTCGTGTGGTTTCGTGTTCGGTTTTGGTTTTTATTTGTAGAACAGATATTATTTCCTATTTATGATTGATTAGTGTGATTGCAATGAGCCTGATAATCAGATATGATTAGATTAGTTCATAAGTTTGTTAAGAAGGCTTGATAATCAAAACTCCATATCATTGGAGCTAGTTACGAAAGCAAAACACTATCAATGCGAGAACTATTGTTATTTGATGCTTTTGTATAACTAGTTCAATTTTAATTTCTTTAGTTAAGCTTTCATGACTACTTTGATGCACCAATCTGTAGTTGCATGATTTTACTTAAAATACAATTAATTCTTATTTACTTGATCGTGTTACCTTGCTTTGACTTTTTTTCATCGATCACGTTTTGCGTTTCTTGTTTAAACTTTGAATACTTTCATTCCGTTAGCGTAATTTGATAATCGATTCTTTTTAGTGAATACAAGTAGTTTCTTGTTTCTTTGCACCTGATTTCCTTGCCTAGATGGTTATAAAGTATTCTTTGAATCAATAGTTGTCATCTTAAATAATTTGGTCGATTTTAAGGTAGTAGTGTTTGAAGTTGGTTATGGAATGCTCTTGTTGAGTTTCAAGCACGATTGTATACTATTTCGTGTGGTTTCGTGTTCGGTTTTGGTTTCGATTTTTAGAACATATACTATTTCCGATTTATGATATATTAGTGTGATTGCAATGAGCCTTATAATCAGATATGATCAGATTGATTCACAAGTTTGTTAAGATGGCTTGAGAATCAAAACTCCATAGCGTTAGAGGTAGTTGCGAAAAGCAAAACACTATCAATGCGAGAACTATTGTTGTTTGATGTTTTTGTATAACTAGGTCCTTTTCTATTTATTTAGTTAAACTTTCATGACTACTTTGATTCACCAACCTGTAGTTGCATGATTTTACTTAAAATACAAGTAATTCTTATTTACTTAATTGTGTTACCTTGCTCTGACTTCTTTTTCATCAATCACGCTTTGCGTTTCTTTTCTAAACTTTGAATACTTTTTTCGTTAGGTAATTTAATAATCAATTATATTTGAGTGAATACGAGTAGTTTCTTGTTTCTTTACACCCGGTTTCCTTGCCTTGTTGGGTATAAAGTCTTCTTTGGATCAATAGTTGTCATTTTAAATGATTCGGTGGATTTTTGAGATAGTAGTGTATAAATTTGGTTATGGAATGCTCTCGATGCGTTTCGGGCATGTTTGCATTGATTTTAGGGCTCATTCTTGTGCAATCGTGCTTTGTTTTGGTTTCGATTCGTAGAACAGATACTATTTCCTATTTATGATTGATTATTATGATTGCAATGAGCCTTATAATCACATATGATCAGATTGGTTCACAAGTTTGTTAAGATGGCTTTATAATCAAAACTCCATAGCATTAGAGGTAGTTGCGAAATGCAAAACACTATCAATGTGAGAACTATTGTTGTTTAATGTTTTGGTATTACTAGCTCCTTTTCTATTTATTTAGTTAGGCTTTCATGACTACTTTGATACACAAATCTGTAGTTGCATAATCTTACTTAAAATACAAGTAATTCTTATTTTCTTAATCGTGTTACCTTGCTTTGACTTCTTTTTCATCGATCACACTTTGCGTTTCTTGTTTAAACTTTGAATACTTTCATTCCATTATTGTAATTTGATAATTGTTTCTTTTTGAGTGAATACAAGTAGTTTCTTGTTTCTTTTCACCCAGTTTCCTTGCCTAGTTGGTTATAAAGTATTCTTTGAATCAGTAGTTGTCATTTTAAATGATTCGGTGGACTTTTAATGTAGTAGTGTTTGAAGTTGGTTATGGAATGCTCTCGATGCGTTTCGGGCACGTTTGTATTGATTTTATGGCTCATTCGTGTGGTTTTGTGTTCGGTTTTGGTTTTTATTTGTAGAACAGATACTATTTCCTATTTATGATTGATTAGTGTGATTGCAATGAGCCTTATAATCAGATATGATCAGGTTGGTTCATAAGTTTGTTAAGAAGGCTTGATAATCAAAACTCCATAGCATTAGAGCTAGTTACGAAAGCAAAACACTATCAATGCGAGAACTATTGTTATTTGATGCTTTTGTATAACTAGTTCCTTTTTAATTTATTTAGTTAAGCTTTCTTGACTACTTTGATGCACCAATATGTAGTTGCATGATTTTACTTAAAATACAATTAGTTCTTATTTACTTGATCGTGTTACCTTGCTTTGACTTTTTTTCATCGATCACGTTTTGCGTTTCTTGTTTAAACTTTGAATACTTTCATTCCGTTAGCGTAATTTGATAATCGATTCTTTTTTAGTGAATACAAGTAGTTTCTTGTTTCTTTACACCCGATTTCCCTGCCTAGATGGTTATAAAGTATTCTTTGAATCCATAGTTGTCATTTTAAATGATTTGGTCGATTTTTAAGGTAGTAGTGTTTGAAGTTGGTTATGGAATGCTCTTGATGAGTTTCAAGCATGATTGTATTGATTTTAAGGCTTATTCGTGTGGATTCGTGTTCGGTTTTAGTTTCGATTTGTACAACAGATACTATTTTCCATTTTTGATTGATTAGTGTGACTCCAATGATCCTTATAATTAGATATGATCAGATTGGTTCACAAGTGTCTTAAGAAAGCTTGATAATCAAAACTCCTTAGCATTAGAGATTGTTACGAAAAGCAAAACACTATCAATGCGAGAACTATTGTTGTTTGATGTTTTTGTATAACTAGTTCCTTTTCTATTTACTTAGTTATGCTTTCGTGACTCCTTTGATAACCCAATCTGTAGTTGCATGATTTTACTTAAAATAAAAGTAATTCTTATATACTTAATTGTGTTACCTTGCTCTGACTTCTTTTTTCATCGATCACGCTTTGCGTTTCTAATTAAACATTAAATACTTTCATTCTGTTAGTGTAATTTGATAAACGATTCTTTTTTGAGTGAATACAAGTAGTTTCTTGTTTCTTTAAACCTGGTTTCCTTGCCTAGATAGTTATAAATTATTCTTTAAATCAATAGTTGTCATTTTAAATAATTTAGTGGATTTTGAGTTAGTAGTGTTCGAAGTTGGTTATGGAATGCTCTCGATGCATTTCGGGCATATTTGTATTGATTTTAGGGCTCATTCGTGTGGTTTCGTGTTCGGTTTTGGTTTCGATTTTTAGAACATATACTATTTCCGATTTATGATATATTAGTGTGATTGCAATGAGCCTTATAATCAGATATGATCAGATTGATTCACAAATTTGTTAAGATGGCTTGATAATCAAAACTCCATAGCGTTAGAGGTAGTTGCGAAAAGCAAAACACTATCAATGCGAGAACTATTGTTGTTTGATGTTTTTGTATAACTAGGTCCTTTTCTATTTATTTAGTTAAACTTTCATGACTACTTAGATTCACCAATCTGTAGTTGCATGATTTTACTTAAAATACAAGTAATTCTTATTTACTTAATCGTGTTACCTTGCTCTGACTTCTTTTTCATCAATCACGCTTTGCGTTTCTTTTTAAAATTTGAATACTTTAATTTCGTTAGTGTAATTTGATAATCAATTATTTTTGAGTGAATACGATTAGTTTCTTGTTTCTTTACACCCGGTTTCCTTGCCTAGTTGGTTATAAAGTCTTCTTTGAATCAATAGTTGTCATTTTAAATGATTCGGTGGATTTTTGAGGTAGTAGTGTTCGGAGTTGGTTATGGAATGCTCTTGATGCGTTTCGGGCATGTTTGCATTGATTTTAGGGCTCATTCGGGTGGTTTCGTGTTCGGTTTGGTTTCGATTTGTAGAACAGATACTATTTCCTATTTATGATTGATTATTATGATTGCAATGAGCCTTATAATCAGATATGATCAGATTGGTTCACAAGTTTGTTAAGAAGGCTTTATAATCAAACTCCATAGCATTAGAGGTAGTTGCGAAAAGCAAAACACTATCAATGCGAGAACTATTGTTGTTTGATGCTTTTGTATAACTAATTCCTTTTCTATTTATTTAGTTAGGCTTTCATGACTTCTTTGATACACAAATCTGTAGTTGCATGATTTTACTTAAAATACAAGTAATTCTTATTTTCTTAATCGTGTTACCTTGCTTTGACTTCTTTTTCATCGATCACACTTTGCGTTTCTTGTTTATACTTTGAATAGTTTCATTCCATTATTGTAATTTGATAATTGTTTCTTTTTGAGTGAATACGAGTAGTTTCTTGTTTCTTTTCACCCGGTTTCCTTGCCTACTTGGTTATAAAGTATTCTTTGAATCAGTAGTTGTCATTTTAAATGATTCGGTGGACTTTTAATGTAGTAGTGTTTGAAGTTGGTTATGGAATGCTCTCGATGCGTTTCGGGCACGTTTGTATTGATTTTATGGCTCATTCGTGTGGTTTCGTGTTCGGTTTTTGTTTTTATTTGTAGAACAGATATTATTTCCTATTTATGATTGATTAGTGTGATTGCAATGAGCCTTATAATCAGATATGATTAGATTGGTTCATAAGTTTGTTAAGAAGGCTTGATAATCAAAACTCCATATCATTGGAGCTAGTTACGAAAGCAAAACACTATCAATGCGAGAACTATTGTTATTTGTTGCTTTTGTATAACTTATTCAATTTTAATTTCTTTAGTTAAGCTTTCATGACTACTTTGATGCACCAATCTGTAGTTGCATGATTTTACTTAAAATACAATTAATTCTTATTTACTTGATCGTGTTACCTTGCTTTGACTTTTTTTCATCGATCACGTTTTGCGTTTCTTGTTTAAACTTTGAATACTTTCATTCCGTTAGCGTAATTTGATAATCGATTCTTTTTTAGTGAATACAAGTAGTTTCTTGTTTCTTTGCACCTGATTTCCTTGCCTAGATGGTTATAAAGTATTCTTTGAATCAATAGTTGTCATCTTAAATAATTTGGTCGATTTTTAAGGTAGTAGTGTTTGAAGTTGGTTATGGAATGCTCTTGTTGAGTTTCAAGCACGATTGTATACTATTTCGTGTGGTTTCGTGTTCGGTTTTGGTTTCGATTTTTAGAACATATACTATTTCCGATTTATGATATATTAGTGTGATTGCAATGAGCCTTATAATCAGATATGATCAGATTGATTCACAAGTTTGTTAAGATGGCTTGAGAATCAAAACTCCATAGCGTTAGAGGTAGTTGCGAAAAGCAAAACACTATCAATGCGAGAACTATTGTTGTTTGATGTTTTTGTATAACTAGGTCCTTTTCTATTTATTTAGTTACACTTTCATGACTACTTTGATTCACCAACCTGTAGTTGCATGATTTTACTTAAAATACAAGTAATTCTTATTTACTTAATTGTGTTACCTTGCTCTGACTTCTTTTTCATCAATCACGCTTTGCGTTTCTTTTCTAAACTTTGAATACTTTTATTTCGTTAGTGTAATTTAATAATCAATTATATTTGAGTGAATACGAGTAGTTTCTTGTTTCTTTACACCCGGTTTCCTTGCCTTGTTGGTTATAAAGTCTTCTTTGGATCAATAGTTGTCATTTTAAATGATTCGGTGGATTTTTGAGATAGTAGTGTATAAAGTTGGTTATGGAATGCTCTCGATGCGTTTCGGGCATGTTTGCATTGATTTTAGGGCTCATTCTTGTGCAATCGTGCTTTGTTTTGGTTTCGATTCGTAGAACAGATACTATTTCCTATTTATGATTGATTATTATGATTGCAATGAGCCTTATAATCACATATGATCAGATTGGTTCACAAGTTTGTTAAGATGGCTTTATAATCAAAACTCCATAGCATTAGAGGTAGTTGCGAAATGCAAAACACTATCAATGTGAGAACTATTGTTGTTTAATGTTTTGGTATTACTAGCTCCTTTTCTATTTATTTAGTTAGGCTTTCATGACTACTTTGATACACAAATCTGTAGTTGCATAATTTACTTAAAATACAAGTAATTCTTATTTTCTTAATCGTGTTACCTTGCTTTGACTTCTTTTTCATCGATCACACTTTGCGTTTCTTGTTTAAACTTTGAATACTTTCATTCCATTATTGTAATTTGATAATTGTTTCTTTTTGAGTGAATACAAGTAGTTTCTTGTTTCTTTTCACCCAGTTTCCTTGCCTAGTTGGTTATAAAGTATTCTTTGAATCAGTAGTTGTCATTTTAAATGATTCGGTGGACTTTTAATGTAGTAGTGTTTGAAGTTGGTTATGGAATGCTCTCGATGCGTTTCGGGCACGTTTGTATTGATTTTATGGCTCATTCGTGTGGTTTTGTGTTCGGTTTTGGTTTTTATTTGTAGAACAGATACTATTTCCTATTTATGATTGATTAGTGTGATTGCAATGAGCCTTATAATCAGATATGATCAGGTTGCTTCATAAGTTTGTTAAGAAGGCTTGATAATCAAAACTCCATAGCATTAGAGCTAGTTACGAAAGCAAAACACTATCAATGCGAGAACTATTGTTATTTGATGCTTTTGTATAACTAGTTCCTTTTAATTTATTTAGTTAAGCTTTCTTGACTACTTTGATGCACCAATATGTAGTTGCATGATTTTACTTAAAATACAATTAGTTCTTATTTACTTGATCGTGTTACCTTGCTTTGACTTTTTTTCATCGATCACGTTTTGCGTTTCTTGTTTAAACTTTGAATACTTTCATTCCGTTAGCGTAATTTGATAATCGATTCTTTTTTAGTGAATACAAGTAGTTTCTTGTTTCTTTACACCCGATTTCCCTGCCTAGATGGTTATAAAGTATTCTTTGAATCCATAGTTGTCATTTTAAATGATTTGGTCGATTTTTAAGGTAGTAGTGTTTGAAGTTGGTTATGGAATGCTCTTGATGAGTTTCAAGCATGATTGTATTGATTTTAAGGCTTATTCGTGTGGATTCGTGTTCGGTTTTAGTTTCGATTTGTACAACAGATACTATTTTCCATTTTTGATTGATTAGTGTGACTCCAATGATCCTTATAATTAGATATGATCAGATTGGTTCACAAGTGTCTTAAGAAAGCTTGATAATCAAAACTCCTTAGCATTAGAGATTGTTACGAAAAGCAAAACACTATCAATGCGAGAACTATTGTTGTTTGATGTTTTTGTATAACTAGTTCCTTTTCTATTTACTTAGTTATGCTTTCGTGACTCCTTTGATAACCCAATCTGTAGTTGCATGATTTTACTTAAAATAAAAGTAATTCTTATATACTTAATTGTGTTACCTTGCTCTGACTTCTTTTTCATCGATCACGCTTTGCGTTTCTAATTAAACATTAAATACTTTCATTCTGTTAGTGTAATTTGATAAACGATTCTTTTTTGAGTGAATACAAGTAGTTTCTTGTTTCTTTAAACCTGGTTTCCTTGCCTAGATAGTTATAAATTATTCTTTAAATCAATAGTTGTCATTTTAAATAATTTAGTGGATTTTTGAGTTAGTAGTGTTCGAAGTTGGTTATGGAATGCTCTCGATGCATTTCGGGCATATTTGTATTGATTTTAGGGCTCATTCGTGTGGTTTCGTGTTCGGTTTTGGTTTCGATTTTTAGAACATATACTATTTCCGATTTATGATATATTAGTGTGATTGCAATGAGCCTTATAATCAGATATGATCAGATTGATTCACAAATTTGTTAAGATGGCTTGATAATCAAAACTCCATAGCGTTAGAGGTAGTTGCGAAAAGCAAAACACTATCAATGCGAGAACTATTGTTGTTTGATGTTTTTGTATAACTAGGTCCTTTTCTATTTATTTAGTTAAACTTTCATGACTACTTAGATTCACCAATCTGTAGTTGCATGATTTTACTTAAAATACAAGTAATTCTTATTTACTTAATCGTGTTACCTTGCTCTGACTTCTTTTTCATCAATCACGCTTTGCGTTTCTTTTTTAAAATTTGAATACTTTAATTTCGTTAGTGTAATTTGATAATCAATTATTTTTGAGTGAATACGATTAGTTTCTTGTTTCTTTACACCCGGTTTCCTTGCCTAGTTGGTTATAAAGTCTTCTTTGAATCAATAGTTGTCATTTTAAATGATTCGGTGGATTTTTGAGGTAGTAGTGTTCGGAGTTGGTTATGGAATGCTCTTGATGCGTTTCGGGCACGTTTGCATTGATTTTAGGGCTCATTCGGGTGGTTTCGTGTTCGGTTTGGTTTCGATTTGTAGAACAGATACTATTTCCTATTTATGATTGATTATTATGATTGCAATGAGCCTTATAATCAGATATGATCAGATTGGTTCACAAGTTTGTTAAGAAGGCTTTATAATCAAACTCCATAGCATTAGAGGTAGTTGCGAAAAGCAAAACACTATCAATGCGAGAACTATTGTTGTTTGATGCTTTTGTATAACTAATTCCTTTTCTATTTATTTAGTTAGGCTTTCATGACTTCTTTGATACACAAATCTGTAGTTGCATGATTTTACTTAAAATACAAGTAATTCTTATTTTCTTAATCGTGTTACCTTGCTTTGACTTCTTTTTCATCGATCACACTTTGCGTTTCTTGTTTATACTTTGAATAGTTTCATTCCATTATTGTAATTTGATAATTGTTTCTTTTTGAGTGAATACGAGTAGTTTCTTGTTTCTTTTCACCCGGTTTCCTTGCCTACTTGGTTATAAAGTATTCTTTGAATCAGTAGTTGTCATTTTAAATGATTCGGTGGACTTTTAATGTAGTAGTGTTTGAAGTTGGTTATGGAATGCTCTCGATGCGTTTCGGGCACGTTTGTATTGATTTTATGGCTCATTCGTGTGGTTTCGTGTTCGGTTTTTGTTTTTATTTGTAGAACAGATATTATTTCCTATTTATGATTGATTAGTGTGATTGCAATGAGCCTTATAATCAGATATGATTAGATTGGTTCATAAGTTTGTTAAGAAGGCTTGATAATCAAAACTCCATATCATTGGAGCTAGTTACGAAAGCAAAACACTATCAATGCGAGAACTATTGTTATTTGTTGCTTTTGTATAACTTATTCAATTTTAATTTCTTTAGTTAAGCTTTCATGACTACTTTGATGCACCAATCTGTAGTTGCATGATTTTACTTAAAATACAATTAATTCTTATTTACTTGATCGTGTTACCTTGCTTTGACTTTTTTTCATCGATCACGTTTTGCGTTTCTTGTTTAAACTTTGAATACTTTCATTCCGTTAGCGTAATTTGATAATCGATTCTTTTTTAGTGAATACAAGTAGTTTCTTGTTTCTTTGCACCTGATTTCCTTGCCTAGATGGTTATAAAGTATTCTTTGAATCAATAGTTGTCATCTTAAATAATTTGGTCGATTTTTAAGGTAGTAGTGTTTGAAGTTGGTTATGGAATGCTCTTGTTGAGTTTCAAGCACGATTGTATACTATTTCGTGTGGTTTCGTGTTCGGTTTTGGTTTCGATTTTTAGAACATATACTATTTCCGATTTATGATATATTAGTGTGGTTGCAATGAGCCTTATAATCAGATATGATCAGATTGATTCACAAGTTTGTTAAGATGGCTTGATAATCAAAACTCCATAGCGTTAGAGGTAGTTGTGAAAAGCAAAACACTATCAATGCGAGAACTATTGTTGTTTGATGTTTTTGTATAACTAGGTCCTTTTCTATTTATTTAGTTACACTTTCATGACTACTTTGATTCACCAACCTGTAGTTGCATGATTTTACTTAAAATACAAGTAATTCTTATTTACTTAATTGTGTTACCTTGCTCTGACTTCTTTTTCATCAATCACGCTTTGCGTTTCTTTTTTAATCTTTGAATACTTTTATTTCGTTAGTGTAATTTAATAATCAATTATTTTTGAGTGAATACGAGTAGTTTCTTGTTTCTTTACACCCGGTTTCCTTGCCTTGTTGGTTATAAAGTCTTCTTTGGATCAATAGTTGTCATTTTAAATGATTCGGTGGATTTTTGAGATAGTAGTGTATAAAGTTGGTTATGGAATGCTCTCGATGCGTTTCGGGCATGTTTGCATTGATTTTAGGGCTCATTCTTGTGCAATCGTGCTTTGTTTTGGTTTCGTTTCGTAGAACAGATACTATTTACTATTTATGATTGATTATTATGATTGCAATGAGCCTTATAATCACATATGATCAGATTGGTTCACAAGTTTGTTAAGATGGCTTTATAATCAAAACTCCATAGCATTAGAGGTAGTTGCGAAATGCAAAACACTATCAATGTGAGAACTATTGTTGTTTAATGTTTTGGTATTACTAGCTCCTTTTCTATTTATTTAGTTAGGCTTTCATGACTACTTTGATACACAAATCTGTAGTTGCATAATTTTACTTAAAATACAAGTAATTCCTATTTTCTTAATCGTGTTACCTTGCTTTGACTTCTTTTTCATCGATCACACTTTGCGTTTCTTGTTTAAACTTTGAATACTTTCATTCCATTATTGTAATTTGATAATTGTTTCTTTTTGAGTGAATACAAGTAGTTTCTTGTTTCTTTTCACCCAGTTTCCTTGCCTAGTTAGTTATAAAGTATTCTTTGAATCAGTAGTTGTCATTTTAAATGATTCGGTGGACTTTTAATGTAGTAGTGTTTGAAGTTGGTTATGGAATGCTCTCGATGCGTTTCGGGCACGTTTGTATTGATTTTATGGCTCATTCGTGTGGTTTTGTGTTCGGTTTTGGTTTTTATTTGTAGAACAGATACTATTTCCTATTTATGATTGATTAGTGTGATTGCAATGAGCCTTATAATCAGATATGATCAGGTTGGTTCATAAGTTTGTTAAGAAGGCTTGATAATCAAAACTCCATAGCATTAGAGCTAGTTACGAAAGCAAAACACTATCAATGCGAGAACTATTGTTATTTGATGCTTTTGTATAACTAGTTCCTTTTTAATTTATTTAGTTAAGCTTTCATGACTACTTTGATGCACCAATATGTAGTTGCATGATTTTACTTAAAATACAATTAGTTCTTATTTACTTGATCGTGTTACCTTGCTTTGACTTTTTTCCATCGATCACGTTTTGCGTTTCTTGTTTAAACTTTGATAACTTTCATTCCGTTAGCGTAATTTGATAATCGATTCTTTTTTAGTGAATACAAGTAGTTTCTTGTTTCTTTACACCCGATTTCCCTGCCTAGATGGTTATAAAGTATTCTTTGAATCAATAGTTGTCATTTTAAATGATTTGGTCGATTTTTAAGGTAGTAGTGTTTGAAGTTGGTTATGGAATGCTCTTGATGAGTTTCAAGCACGATTGTATTGATTTTAAGGCTTATTCGTGTGGATTCGTGTTCGGTTTTAGTTTCGATTTGGACAACAGATACTATTTTCCATTTTTGATTGATTAGTGTGACTCCAATGATCCTTATAATTAGATATGATCAGATTGGTTCACAAGTGTCTTAAGAAAGCTTGATAATCAAAACTCCTTAGCATTAGAGATTGTTACGAAAAGCAAAACACTATCAATGCGAGAACTATTGTTGTTTGATGTTTTTGTATAACTAGTTCCTTTTCTATTTACTTAGTTATGCTTTCGTGACTCCTTTGATAACCCAATCTGTAGTTGCATGATTTTACTTAAAATAAAAGTAATTCTTATATACTTAATTGTGTTACCTTGCTCTGACTTCTTTTTTCATCGATCACGCTTTGCGTTTCTAATTAAACATTAAATACTTTCATTCTGTTAGTGTAATTTGATAAACGATTCTTTTTTGAGTGAATACAAGTAGTTTCTTGTTTCTTTAAACCTGGTTTCCTTGCCTAGATGGTTATAAGTTATTCTTTAAATCAATAGTTGTCATTTTAAATAATTTAGTGGATTTTTGAGTTAGTAGTGTTCGAAGTTGGTTATGGAATGCTCTCGATGCATTTCGGGCACATTTGTATTGATTTTAGGGCTCATTCGTGTGGTTTCGTGTTCGGTTTTGGTTTCGATTTTTAGAACATATACTATTTCCGATTTATGATATATTAGTGTGATTGCAATGAGCCTTATAATCAGATATGATCAGATTGATTCACAAATTTGTTAAGATGGCTTGATAATCAAAACTCCATAGCGTTAGAGGTAGTTGCGAAAAGCAAAACACTATCAATGCGAGAACTATTAATGTTTGATGTTTTTGTATAACTAGGTCCCTTTCTATTTATTTAGTTAAACTTTCATGACTACTTAGATTCACCAATCTGTAGTTGCATGATTTTACTTAAAATACAAGTAATTCTTATTTACTTAATCGTGTTACCTTGCTCTGACTTCTTTTTCATCAATCACGCTTTGCGTTTCTTTTTTAAAATTTGAATACTTTTAAATTCGTTAGTGTAATTTGATAATCAATTATTTTTGAGTGAATACGATTAGTTTCTTGTTTCTTTACACCCGGTTTCCTTGCCTAGTTGGTTATAAAGTCTTCTTTGAATCAATAGTTGTCATTTTAAATGATTCGGTGGATTTTTGAGTTAGTAGTGTTCGGAGTTGGTTATGGAATGCTCTTGATGCGTTTCGGGCACGTTTGCATTGATTTTAGGGCTCATTCGGGTGGTTTCGTGTTCGGTTTTGGTTTCGATTTGTAGAACAGATACTATTTCCTATTTATGATTGATTATTATGATTGCAATGAGCCTATAATCAGATATGATCAGATTGGTTCACAAGTTTGTTAAGAAGGCTTTATAATCAAACTCCATAGCATTAGAGGTAGTTGCGAAAAGCAAAACACTATCAATGCGAGAACTATTGTTGTTTGATGCTTTTGTATAACTAATTCCTTTTCTATTTATTTAGTTAGGCTTTCATGACTTCTTTGATACACAAATCTGTAGTTGCATGATTTTACTTAAAATACAAGTAATTCTTATTTTCTTAATCGTGTTACCTTGCTTTGACTTCTTTTTCATCGATCACACTTTGCGTTTCTTGTTTAAACTTTGAATAGTTTCATTCCATTATTGTAATTTGATAATTGTTTCTTTTTGAGTGAATACGAGTAGTTTCTTGTTTCTTTTCACCCGGTTTCCTTGCCTACTTGGTTATAAAGTATTCTTTGAATCAGTAGTTGTCATTTTAAATGATTCGGTGGACTTTTAATGTAGTAGTGTTTGAAGTTGGTTATGGAATGCTCTCGATGCGTTTCGGGCACGTTTGTATTGATTTTATGGCTCATTCGTGTGGTTTCGTGTTCGGTTTTTGTTTTTATTTGTAGAACAGATATTATTTCCTATTTATGATTGATTAGTGTGATTGCAATGAGCCTTATAATCAGATATGATTAGATTGGTTCATAAGTTTGTTAAGAAGGCTTGATAATCAAAACTCCATATCATTGGAGCTAGTTACGAAAGCAAAACACTATCAATGCGAGAACTATTGTTATTTGATGCTTTTGTATAACTTATTCAATTTTAATTTCTTTAGTTAAGCTTTCATGACTACTTTGATGCACCAATCTGTAGTTGCATGATTTTACTTAAAATACAATTAATTCTTATTTACTTGATCGTGTTACCTTGCTTTGACTTTTTTTTATCGATCACGTTTTGCGTTTCTTGTTTAATCTTTGAATACTTTCATTCCGTTAGCGTAATTTGATAATCGATTCTTTTTTAGTGAATACAAGTAGTTTCTTGTTTCTTTACACCCGGTTTCCCTGCCTAGATGGTTATAAAGTCTTCTTTGGATCAATAGTTGTCATTTTAAATGATTTGGTCGATTTTTAAGGTAGTAGTGTTTGAAGTTGGTTATGGAATGCTCTTGATGAGTTTCAAGCACGATTGTATTGATTTTAAGGCTTATTCGTGTGGATTCGTGTTCGGTTTTAGTTTCGATTTGTACAATAGATACTATTTTCCATTTTTGATTGATTAGTGTGACTCCAATGATCCTTATAATTAGATATGATCAGATTGGTTCACAAGTGTCTTAAGAAAGCTTGATAATCAAAACTCCTTAGCATTAGAGTTTGTTACGAAAAGCAAAACACTATCAATGCGAGAACTATTGTTGTTTGATATTTTTGTATAACTAGTTTCGTTTCTATTTATTTAGTTAAGCTTTCATGACTACTTTGTTTCACCAATCTGTAGTTGCATTATTTTACTTAAAATACAAGTAATTCTTATTTACTTAATCGTGTTACCTTGCTCTGAGTTCTTTTTCATCGATCACGCTTTGCGTTTCTTTTTTAAACTTTGATTACTTTCATTTCATTAGTGTTATTTAATAATAGATTCTTTTTGAGTGAATACGAGTGGTTTCTAGTATCTTTACACACGGTTTCCTTGCCTAGTTGGTTATAAAGTATTCTTTGAATCAATAGTTGTCATTTTAAATGATTCGGTGGATTTTTGAGGTAGTTGTGTTTGAAGTTGGTTATGCAATGCTCTCGATGCGTTTCGGGCACGTTTGTAATGATTTTAGGGCTCATTTGTTTGCTTTCATGTTCGGTTTTGGTTTCGATTTGTAGAACAGATACTATTTCCTATTTATGATTGATAAATGTGATTGCAATGAGCCTTAAAACCAGATATGATCATATTGGTTCACAAGTTTGTTAAGATGGCTTGATAATCAAAACTCCATAACATTGGAGCTAATTACGAAAAGCAAAACACTATCAATGCGAGAAGTATTGTTGTTTGATGTTTTTGTATAACAAGTTCGTTTTCTATTTATTTAGTTAAGCTGACTTTGATACACCAATCTGTAGTTGCATGATTTTACTTAAGTTACAACTAATTCTTATTTACTTAATCATGTTACCTTGCTCTGACTTCTTTTTCATCGATCACGCTTTGCGTTTCTTTTTTTAACTTTAATTACTTTCATTTCGTTAGTGTAATTTAATAATAGATTGTTTTTGAGTGAATACGAGTAGTTTCTTGTCTCTTTACACCCGGTTTCCTTGCCTAGTTGGTTATAATGTATTCTTTGAATATAATTGTCATTTTAAATGATTCGGTGGATTTTTGAGGTAGTAGTGTTCGAAGTTGGTAACGGAATGCTCTCGATGCGTTTCGGGCAGGTTTGTATTGATTTTAGGGGTCATTCGTGTGCTTTCATGTTCGGTTTTGGTTTCTATTTGTATAACATATATTATTTCCTATTTATGAATGATAAGTGTGATTGCAATGAGCCTTATAATCAGATATGATCATATTGGTTCACAAGTTTGTTAAGATGGCTTGATAATCAAAAATCCATAGCATTGAAGCTAATTACGAAAAGCAAAATACTATCAATGCGAGAACTATTGTTGTTTGATGTTTTTGTATAACTAGTTACTTTTCTATTTATTTAGTTAAGTTGACTTGATACACCGATCTGTAGTTGCATGATTTTACTTAAATTACAAGTAATTCTTATTTACTTAATCGTGTTACCTTGCTCTGACTTCTTTTTTTCCATCACGCTTTGCGTTTCTTGTTATACTTTGAATACTTTCATTCTGTTAGTGTAATTTGATAATCGATTCTTTTTGAGTGAATACGAGTAGTTTCTTGTTTCTTTACACCCGGTTTCCTTGCCTAGATTGTTATAAAGTTTCTTGGAATCAATAGTTGTCATTTTAAATGATTTGGTGGATTCTTTAGGTAGTAGTGTTTGAAGTTGGTTATGGAATGCCCTCGATTAGTTTCAGGCACGATTGTATTAATTTTAGGCCTCATTCGTGTCGTTTCCTGTTTTTGTTTTGGTTTCGATTTATACAACAGATACTATTTCCCATTTATGATTGATTAGTGTGATTCCAATGATCCTTATAACCATATATGATCAGATTGGTTCACAAGTGTGTTAAGAAAGCTTGATAATCAAAACTCCATAGCATTGGAGCTTGTTACGAAAAGCAAAACACTATCAATGCTAGAACTATTGTTGTTTAATGTTATTGTATAACTAGTTCCTTTTGTATTTATTTAGTTAAGCTTTCGTTACTACTTTGACATACCAATGTGTAGTTGCATGATTTTCCTTTAAATACAAGTAATTCTTATTTACTTAATCGTGTTACCATGCTTTGACTTCTTTTTCATCGATCACGCTTTGTGTTTCTTGTTTAAAGTTGGAATACTTTCATTCCGTTAGTGTAATTTGATAATCGATTCTTTTTTAGTGAATACAAGTAGTTTCTGTTTCTTTACACCCGAATTCCTTGCCTAGTTGGTTATAAAGTATTCTTTGATTCAATAGTTGTCATTTTAAATGATTTGGTGAATTTTTGAGGTAGTAGTGTTCAAAGTTGGTTATGTAATGCTCTCGGTGAGTTTCGGGCACGATTGTATTGATTTTAGGGCTCATTCGTGTGGTTTCGTGTTCGGTTTTGTTTTCAATTTGTACAATAGATATTATTTCCCATGTATGATTGATTAGTGTGATTACAATGATCCTTATAATCAGATATGATCAGATTGGTTCACAAATGTGTTAAGAAGGCTTGATAATCAAAGCTGCATAGCGTTGGAGCTTGTTTCAAAAAGCAAAACACGATCAATGCGAGAACTATTGTTGTTTATTGTTTTTGTTTAACTAGTTGTTTTTCTATTTATTTTGTTAAGCTTTCGTCACTACTTTGATACACCAATCTGTAGTTGCATGATTTTACTTAAAATACAAGTAATTCTTATTCACTTAATCGTGTTCCCTTGCTTTGACTTCTTTTTCGTCGATCAAGTTTTGCGTTTATTGGTTAAAGTTTGATACTTTCATTCCATTAGTGTAATTTGATAATCGATTAATTTTTGAGTGAATACGAGTAGTTTCTTGTTTCTTTACACCCGGTTACCTTGCCTAGATGGTTATAAAGTATTCTTTGAATCAATACTTCTCATTTTAAATGATATGGTAGATTTTTGAGGTAGTAGTGTTCGAAGTTGGTGATGTAATGCTCTCGATGAGTTTCGGGCACGATTGTATTGTTTATAAGGCTCATTCATGTGGTTTCGTGTTCGGTTTTTGTTTCGATTTGTACAACAAATACTATTTCCCATTTAGGATTTATTAGTGTGATTACAATGATACTAATAATCAGATATGATCAGATTGGTTCACAAGTGTGTTAAGAAGGCTTGATAATCAAAAGGGCATAGCGTTGGAACTGGTTCACTATTAATACGAGTTGTTTTTGTTTCTTTCCACCCGGTTTCCTTGCCTAGTTGGTTATAAAGTATTCTTTGAATCAATAGCTCTTGTTTTAAATGATTTGGTGGATATTTTTGAGGTAGTAGTGTTCGAAGTTGGTTATGGAATGCTCTCGATGTGTTTCGGGCACGATTGTATTGATTTTAGGCCTCATTCGTGTGGTTTCGTGTTCAGTTTTGGTTTCGATTCGTACAACAGATACTATTTCACATTTATGATTTATTAGTGTGATTGCAATGATCCTTATAATCAGATATGATCAGATTGGTTCACAAGTGTGTGAAGAAGGCTTGATAATCAAAATTACATAGAGTTGGAGCTTGTTACGTAAAGCAAAACACTATTAATACGAGAACTATTGTTGTTTAATGTTTTGGTATAACTAGTTCCTTTTCTATTTATTTAGTTAAGCTTTCTTGACTACTTTGATATACCAATCTGTAGTTGCATGATTTTCCTTATAATATAAGTAATTCTTATTTACTTAATCGTGTTACCTTGCTTGGACTTCTTTTTCATCGATCACGTTTTGCTTTTCTTGTTTAAAGTTGGAATACTTTCATTCTGTTAGTGTAATTTGATAATCGATTCTTTTTGAGTGATTACGAGTAGATTCTTGTTTCTTTATACCCGGTTTCCTTGCCTAGATGGTTATAAAGTATTATTTGAATCAAAACTTCTCATTTTAAATGATTTGGTTGATTTTTGAGGTAGTAGTGTTTGAAGTTGGTTATGGAATGCTCTCGATGAGTTTCAGGCACGATTGTATTGATTTTAGGGCTCATTCGTGTGGTTTCGTGTTCGGTTTTGGTTTCGATTTGTACAACAGATACTATTTACCATTTATGATTGATTAGTGTTATTCCAATGATCCTTATAATCAGATATGATCATATTGGTTCACAAGTGTGTTAAGAAGGGTTGATAATCACAACTCCATAGCATTTGAGCTTGTTACGAAAAGCAAAACACCATCAATGCGAGAACTATTATTGTATAATGTTTTTGTATAACTACTTCCTTTTCTATTTATTTAGTTTAGTTTTTGTGACTACTCTGATACACCAATCTGTAATTGCATGACTTTACTTAAAATACAAGTAATTCTTATTTACTTAATCGTGTTATCTTGCTTTGACTTCTTTTTAGAAAATGGGTTTTCTAAAACGTTGCTTTTGTTAAAGAATAACATTATGTGGATAATTTGTTCATGAAAAATTGTTTGTTTCATTATTTAAGTTGGTTAAATAATAACAAATAAAAGTATGTTATTGTTAAAAAATTAAAAGGGGTTTAATTTTATAAAACTAAGGGTTGAAAGAGTGAATTTTATAAAAGTTTCAAATAAAAGAACAACATTATGTGGATAATTTGTTCATGAGAAATTGTTTGTTTCATTATTTAAGTTGGTTAAATAATAACAAATAAAAGTGTGTTATTGTTATAAAATTAAAAGGGGTTTTAATTTTATAAAACTAAGGGTTGAAAGAGTGAATTTTATAAAAGTTTCAAAATGGGGGGAACCCATTTTGAACTTCATTTTCGGCAGCCCCATATGGGCATAGGGAACCTCCTTTTTTTCTTTGTTTTTGCAAGACATTACTCACTCATTCACTCAACCATAACCTACACTTTTCTCTCACACACACAAAGCCAAAAAAAATTCTCTCAAAGAACAAAAGATTTTCAGATTCAAGAAGAAAGAAGAGGCTGAAATTTCGATTTTGTTGGCTGCACTTCAAGATCTTCTTGGCTGATTCGGATTGTTTAAAAGGGAGTTCATCTTGGTGCTCTTCTACCTAACAAGATTAGGTGTTTGTTTAGGCTTGTGGGTATACAAGCTTGAGGTCTTCCTTTTGAAGGCTACACATTCAAGAACATCATCACCTTCACCTTTTCATCTACACATTTCGTTCAAGAAAGGTTGATTCTATGAACACCCTATGGTTGTTATGTCTTGTTTGATAGCATATTATTTCACATACATTTTGATCCTTATTCTTGGATTTTGTTTGTGGTTTAAAATGGTAAAATTTTCAGATTATAAACCATATGTTAAACCTATATTCCGCTGCGTTTTTATAGTTTAAATGGTTAAACTAGCCTTGTTTTATATGTGACAAAACCCAACACATCATTACCCAATTCAATTAATATTAATGTTAATATCATTACCAATATTATTATTAGCATTATTATTATTGTTGTTAGTGTTCACCATTTTTGTTATTTTATGTGCCTTTTTGTGATGATTTAACTAGATCAAGCATTAGCCAGGGAAATCTTAGTGTCCCGGGAAAGTTAATTAGTCACCCATGTAATAACAAAATTATAATTTGAAACAATTAAGGTGTGCATGAAACTCAAAAATGTTAGATAAGTGCATGCATGATCATGCACAAGAGACATCAACTAACTAATCTAAACCATCTAATATACGACCCAATACTACAAATAATACTACACTACATAATATTATTACCATTAAAAATTAAATCAAAAATCGTACACTACATGCCAAGCTCGGCCGCCCCTCTCTCCACCACTCTCCTCTCTTCTACACCACCACCTCCCTACCCACTTTCCATACATGCAACACTTCACTTAACCTTATTTCTCTCACTCTCTTCTCTCATTTTCGGATTTCTACACCAAAACACACACACACACACACTCTCAAATTCCCTCTCAATTTCCAGTCTATTTTCAAAGAATCACAACTACATACTATCGGCCAAACATCAAAACCGCAAGGAAGTGAAGGTTTGTGAGCTTTTGGTGCTCGGGTCTTGCAAGCTCATGGTTCTCCAGCATTTGTTCGAGATTTTCCAGCTTTGTTCAAAGGTTTCCAGGCTATTCTTGTCAATCTACACTCTCCAAACCATGTGCTACACCAAGTGTAAGCTTCATGTCACCCGATTTGGTCATTTCATATGTTTTCTTCATTTTTCACTCAAAGATCTTACCATTCTTGTATCTAACAGAAACTTGCTGCTACAACCTTTTTCTTGAAGACCTTTTCACGTTCTTGAAGGTATCACACTTGTTATATCAGTCATTCTATAGGTGTAACCCGGTTTACACCTAGAAAACCCTCTTTTTGGGTGTTATTACACCATCCAACTTGCACAACTTGTAATCTTCTGAAGCTAAGCATGTAACCTGCTCTAAATAAGTTTTCTAACCTTCTAATAACCTTATTTTAAAGTTACAAAAGGTTTGGGTAATATATAATCACAAGTTATAATCTTTTACACATGTGTAATGGATGAAAATGGTGTAACCTCTAAGTTTCCATCTTGTTCATGAGTTGTTTTTTGAACCCGTGGGTTAGACATGATATTTCAGTAGGTTTTGGATGATTTTGGGTGTATAATGAGATGTTAATGGCTGAAAATAATAATGTTATAGACTTGTAAGCAATTTGGACATATTCGGAGACCCGAAAAGTGGTAAAACGACTTAAAAATAAGAAAAACATGGATTTTAACCACATTAAAAAGTATTCCAGGTTCTAAAAGGGTTAAAAAAGTGTTTGGACCAGATTTTTTGATTTAAATGGTCAAAGGACAAGTTAAAAAGGTATTTTCAACTAAGATCGGGTATAACCGGGCAACGTTTTGAGGAAAATCCTAGAAATAATGATATAAATATCAAAACCCATAGAAACCATATTATTTCAGTAAAATAAGTGTCATAAGATTTTCAAAGATGTTAAGAATTGGTCAAACAAGCTTTTAAACGGTCAATTACGGTTAAAAACGCGTTTTAACGGGTTAGACTTAAAATTTAGACTTTCACCTAAAAGGAGCTTGAAATACACTTCTAACAGATTAAAAACTTATAAAAAGTCCTTAAAATAATATTTAGTGGACCTAAGACTAAAAATATGGAAATCGACACTTAACCGTTAAAAACATTCGATTTTACCGTAACCGGTAAGGTAAGACATAAAAAATATAAAAACCGGACCTAAATTCTGAAATTTTGGTATAAACTTACTTAAAATCAGTTACTTAACTTCAAAAACCTGATATTTGGCCATAAAAGTCATTAAATGCAAGAAATCAAACTTTGGGGTAGAAAGTGTAAATTATGAAAACTTGGAGGACTAAACTGTAAATTTTGCTAAACTTTGATAAACCGTACCCTTTGGACTAATAACCATTTAGAAAACTCAAATTAACTTATATAGATAATTTAACATGGTAAATCATGTATTCTTTCCTAAGAAACCCTAACTTTCTATAAAAGGAAACTTTTTATTTAAAGACAGCAAATCAAAAGCTAGTAAGTCAATAACCTCATGACACACCTAGTGCATCTGCATAACCCTAGAATTAGTGACTAAACACTTAAATCTTGATGGTAGGGTGCTAGACTTGAGACTCTTTCCCGGCACGAAGAACCCTTTTTGCTTGAATTTTGAGGTGAGTTCTAGTGTTCCCTTTTTACTACTATTTTTGGGATGGAACATGCTATACTCGAGTTGAAACCTTTTATGAGCTATTGTATGATGCTTGAATGTTGGGGTAAATGTTAGAACCTGCTTATATTTGTATCACGATCATTAATTCTTGTGTGAACCGCTTGTTTTATATGGGTAGATCTACTTGGGGAATCCCCCACAAACAGTGCCTTCCGTGATGAACGGGAAGGGTACCACACTGAGATCATGCGGGGTCGTTTGTGGCATGTGACAAGTTTTTATAAGATACTAGGTGAACCATCCGGCAGGTATGGTCCACTGTTTTGAGGCTCAGTTCTTCCTTCGGAATTAACCGGTAAAACATAACTTTTGAAGAGGCTAGCCGGGACTGAGTGCAGGGTTGATTATAATCCCCCACAATAGTGAATCTTTGATTCTTTTAAATCAAATGTGGATTCTATTGAATCCTTTTGTTTTTAAACTTTAAGTACTTGAATTCACCAACTTTTTAGTTGACACAATTTCTTTTTTAGCATGTTTCGGGTAATCCATGAAGGGACTCTAGCTATTGTTGAAGACCTTGACCTAGCACCGTGACCATGGCATTGGCTTGTCTGATTTTCAAAACAATTTGAACAATTTATAATTAATGTTGATCATTACAATTTGTCTTTATGTTGGATGTACAATTTCATTCCAGGGCTAGATTTGTTTCTAGCCCGGTTTTCTTTAAATATTAAATGCCATGTGATGTTCTCTCCTTTTGTGCTCTTATGACGGGTTGTTTCCGCTGCCATATGTGTTGCTAGTCTGTGACGTCCCACCCTACCTGGGCCCATGTTGTGACATGTTAGTGTAATTTGATAATCGATTCTTTTGAGTAAATACGAGTAGTTTCTTGTGTCTTTACACCCGGTTTCCTTGCCTAGATGGTTATAAAGTATTCTTTGATTCAATACTTCTCATTTTAAATGATTTGGTGAATTTTTGAGGTAGTAGTGTTTGAAGTTGGTTATAGAATGCTCTCGATGAGTTTCGCGCATGATTGTATTGATTTTAGAGGTCATTCGTGTGGTTTTGTGTTCGGTTTTGGTTTCGATTTGTACAACAGATACTATTTCCCATTTAGGATTTGTTAGTGTAATTACAATGATCCTAATAATCAGATATGATCGATTGGTTCACAAGTGTGTTAAGAAGGCTTGATAATCAAAACTGCATTGCGTTGGAGCTTGTTCACTATTAATGCGTGAACTATTGTTGTTTAATGGTTTTGTATAACTAGTTCCTTTTCTATTTATTTAGTTAAACTTCTATCACTACTTTGATACCTTGCTTTGACTTCTTTTTCATCGATCACGTTTTGCGTTTCTTGGTTAAAGTTTGAATACTTTCATTACATCAGTGTAATTTGATAATCGATTCTTCTTGAGTGAATACGAGTAGTTTCTTTCTTCTTTACACCAGGTTTCCTTGCCTAAATGGTTATAAAGTATTCTTTAAATAAATAGTTGTCATTGTAAATGATTCGACGGATTTTTGAGGTAGTAGTGTTCGAAGTTGGTTATGGAATATGCTCGATTTTTGGCATATAGCTGCTCATTCTTGAGTAATTAAAAAATTAGCCTGAGATGCTTCTCGTGCTCGTCTTTACTACGAGAGTAGATCAGTATGTCGTCGATAAACACGATCACAAACTTGTCGAGATAAGGGCGGCAAACACGGTTCATGAGGTCCATGAATGCTGCTGGTGCATTAGTCAGTCCAAAGGGCATGACTAAATACTCATAGTGTCCATACCTAGTTCGGAAGGCCGTTTTGGGTATGTCCTCTTGTCTTATCTTCAGTTGGTGGTAACCTAACCTCAAATCTATTTTGGAGAAATAACTTGCTCCTTGCAGTTGATCAAATAGGTCATCTATTCTTGGAAGAGGGTAACGGTTCTTTATGGTCAGCTTGTTCAGTTCTCTGTGATCAATGCACATTCGCAGGGTTCCGTCTTTCTTTTTCACAAACAGTACCGGGGCACCCCATTCGGACATATGAATCCCTTGTCCAGTAGTTCTGGAATTTGCGCCATCAGTTCCTTCATCTTAGGTGGGGCGAGTCGGTACGGTGCCTTGGCTACTGGTGCAGCACCAGGCAGTAAATCTATCTGGAATTCGACTTGTCGGTTCAGGGGAAGTCCCGGTAGGTCTTCTGGAAACACTTCTGGGTATTCAGAAACCACGGGAATATCTTCAATCTTCTTCTCCTTTTGGGTTTTCATCACATAAACTATAAAAGCTGGGCATCCCTTCATTAAGCTCTTGGTAGCTTTTAAGTGGGATACCATGGGGTATAGGGTGTTTCTCCTTTCGCGTTGTACCACTAACACTTCCTTGTCGCTCAACGGTATCTTGAGTAGGCGCTCATCACATAAGATTTTGACTCTATGCTTAGCTAGCCAGTCCATACCAACAACCACATCGAATCCTCCTAACTTAATGGGCATTAGATTTATCCTAAATGTATTTCCTTTTAGGTTCAGCGAGCAATCCTTGATGACTTCGTTAGTTTCTAAAACGTTACCGTCAGCTAGTTCTACAGTAAACGTATCGGTCAAGGTACACGCGTCTACATCAATCAAAGGCCTAAAAGTACTAGAGACAAAACTAGCAGTCGCTCCAGTATCGAACAGAACAGTAGCAGGATGATTGTTTACAAGGAACGTACCGTTATCCACATCAGGTTCCCTACAAGCTCCAGCTGGGTCCATAACGAATGCTCTTCCCTTTGGCTTGTTGTGCTTGGCATCCTTGTCTCTACCCAGCTTAGGACACTTGTTCCTCATGTGCCCTGGATCTCCATATTCATAGCATTGTTTTACTGGTGCTTAAGTGCAGTCTTTGATTAGATGACCTGTTCTCTTGCATCTGAAACAGGCATTGGGTTACATTCCCCTTGATGGTGTAGTTTGCACTTGTTGCAAAATGGGCTTGTCCCCGAGTACAGTCTCCGGGTCTTGCTTCCCTGATCATCGCGCCTCGCACCTTCAGAACTCTTCCTACCTGACCCGCTACTACTTCCAACCGCTCTCTTTACTTCAAACCACTTTCTTTTCTCACCAACAAACTTCCTCTTCTCATCAGCCCTTGCTTGCTCAGTCCATCCAGCCCTAACTAAGTCATTAGTCAAACTGCCGGTAAGGTCAACCGCAGCTTGTAGGGTTGAAGGCTGGAGGAACGGACCATTCCCCTAACTCTTGAGTGTAGCCCCCAGATGAATCGTGCTACACCTTTAGATTCGGGTGTCACCAGATTGGGAACCAGTCGGGATAGGGCTAAGAAACGATTGATATATTCCGTGTAGTTAGGACCTTTCATTTCTAGACTTAGGAATTATGTCTCTAGTTTCTCGAGTTGATTGATGGGGCAATACTTGCTGGTCATCAATTCCTTAAATTCGGTCCAACTCATTCGGTTAGCCACATTTCTTCCACGGGTTTGAGTAATCGAATTCCACCATTCAAGAGCTGATCCCTTGAGGGATTGTGATGCGAACCTCACCATGTGATCCATCTTGCACTCGCTAATGTCCAAGACAGCTTCCATTTTGTCAATCCATCTGTAAGTCTCTATAGCACCCTCGGTGCCGTAGAAGTCCTTAGGCTTACATGCCATGAAGGTCTTATAGGAGCATCCGTTCTTTAACGCCTCGGCTTCCTTGTCGTGGCCCTCGTCGTTCCCTGGCCGATCATCACCATTAGCATTATTCCGATCAGCATTGATCTGAGCGATAATGGTCGGGATGGCGTTAGCAAGTTGTTGTGCTACGAGGTTAGCAATTCTCTCGTCGTTTTCTTGATTAGCATTTTCCCTGCAGGGAGTTCCTGGTGGGGTAGGTTGGTTTCCAGTTTGTCTGGCTTCCTCACGGCTGCCCCTAGTGGCTCCTCGCCGTCCAAATCGCGTTCCTCTGCGAGTCGGCATTCTGATAGTATCACAAATAGATTCGTTTAGCATCTCAAAACTTGTTTCGAATAGCTTATGCATCAATACCCTATTACACCATGCCTCGGGAAGAGGGATCATGGTGTGCACATATATATATATATATATACAACCCACTAAGAGATTCTTACAAGGTCAAATTCAAAGCGTATCATAACAGTTAGACAATCAATCAGAAAGGGGCATGGACCAATTACAAAGCACAACACAACATATTGCAATTCAATTTAAATAGTCCTATAACCTAGCATCCAAATAAACAGTTCATAGTTAAATAGAGATAGTAGTATCATCCAGCAAAGTTGAATCAGAGTCAAGCTCTTACAAATTGAAAGGTGCCATCACCCCCATGATAATAATAACAATAGTATCGAATAATAATTGAAATAGTTTCCTTCGACTGTCTAAAGACAGATAATTCCGCTTCTTACCCCTGCTCTCACATCCACTTTTTCTTCTGCCATCCAAACCATCCTGAGCTCTTCTTTCTCTGCTCCTGTTCCAACCGCTGCACTCCATGCGTAGCCATCATAGCCTGGAATTGAGCAGACAGGGAGGTCCGGGTGGCGTGTTGAAGAGTCAACTCGTGACGACGAACGGTCTTCAACATTTCATCCAGTGTCGCATCAGAGGGTCCTACGTCGCTTGCCCGGCGGCTCGACCGGGAGTACCTATCACCAGCCAGTACGCTAGAGCCGTCATACATGCTGTGCCTCGGTGGCATCAGGTGTTCATCACGTGGGTCAAACAGTGGAGGTGCCGGTGTCGGAATCCTAACAGGCGGTGGAGGAGGAGGAGGCATCCTAAAGGAGACTGAGGGTCCTGGCCTAGCACTCATGCGTGGACGGGTGACAACACATGCACCCCTATTCCCTATAGGTGGGATGGGTGAGTGGGTAGAAACAGTTACGTGAGGAGAGTGGGAGCGCGTCCGGCTCCTGGAAGGTGATGTGGAGGAAGAGTCCTCATAAGCTTCAGTGTCATCTGATGTGACGGATATCCATCCTGGATGTCCGCATCTCCGGAGGTATGCCTCATACTCTGTCTGAGGCTTCGCTCTTCTAGGGGTCCCAATAGGAGTGGTCTCAGTATCAGGGTGAGCAGGCGCCTTACCTTTATCAGCCATAGTCGTTGCGTCGTGTAAGAAATACATCATGAGTAATTTGGTTTCTCATAGCTCATGGTTATAATAATAGTACTAGTAATAGTAGTGATGGCAATAGCATCTGTTATTCCAACATATCACTATATGTGTTCCCCAAATCAATAGTCTCTTTAAATAGTATCGGATAACATAGTTCATCATAAAAATCATATAAATCCCCATTTTAAAATAAGTTTCAAAATCATCAATGTTAATCAGAAAAAGTCCAACCATTACCTAAAGGTCCGTGATGGAAATTACGCGTCCGGTAAATTCATGATTACGTTGATCAAGTGTAATCATCAATTTACCCAACCGATCATCCCAACACTTCCCACAAGGACAGTCCTAGGGTATTAGGGTTGTAGCCTAGGGTCTACTATGGTATTCCCGACTTCTCTACAACCTTTGGCTCTGATACCAATCTGTCACACCCCGGGCCCAGGTAGGGTGGGACGTCACAGACTAGCAACAACATATGGCAGCGGAAACAAACCATTACAAGAGCTCAAAGGAGAGAATATCACATGGCATTAAAAGTTTTCAAAAGATACTGGGGCTAGAAACAGATCAAGCCCCCAAATGAGTTATACAACCAACATAGGAATAAATTGTATTTTGCTCAACAAAAATGTAAAATTGTTCATTAAGTAAAATCAGCCAATGCCATGGTCACGGGGATAAGTCTAGGTCTTCACAACAGCTAGGATCTCTTCATAAATTACCTGAAACATGCTCAAAAAGAAATTTGTGTCAACTAAAAAGTTGGTGAATTCAAGTGCTTAAAGTTTAAAAACAAAAGGACTTAACAAATCCTCATTTGATAAAAAGGAATGAATCATAGTTTCAACATCGTGGGAGAATCATAATCAACCCTGCACTCACTCCCGGTTGGCCTCTTCTAAAGTTGTGTTTAACCGGTTATTCCCGAAGGAAGAACTGAGCCCCAAACCAGTGAACCATACCTGCCCAGATGGTTCACCATAGTTTCTTAACAAAACCTGTCACATGCCACAAACGACCCCTCAGGATCTCAGTGGGGTACCCTTCCTAGAATGGAAGCCACTGTGTGTGGGGGATTCCCCAAATAGATCTATCCATATAAAACATGCGGTTCACGAAAGAATTAATGATCATGATATATGTATCAGCCGGTAACCATAAATCCCACATACAATCACCAAGTAAAGCACAAATATAGTTCATAAATAACAGAGCATGTTTCACCCCAAAACAGTAGTAAAAAGGGGAATCACTAGAGCTCACCTTAGGTGTTAAGCCAAAAATAACTCTTCGTGTGCCGGAGATGTCTCAAGTCTAGCACCCTAATCATGAATATATTAAGTGATAAGCTACTGCTCTAAACTTATTTGAGGTGCAACAAGTGTGTCAAAAATTTAGTTGCCGGATAAGGCTTTGATGCCGGTCATGGTTTCCCATATAATTTCGGATTTTCCATCATTAAGTTAAGGATATAAGGTAAATATGTTGATCAAGTGATTATTAGTTTCATAAGAGTCGGTTATAAAGTTTGGTTAAATTTTACAGTTTAGCCCCTCAAGTTTCAAAATTGACAGTTTCTACCCTCAAGTTTGGTTTCTTGTTCTTTATGACACTTAAGACCAAAAATCAGGTTCTTAGAGTAAAAATTGACTTATTATTGAGTAAGTGTTCCAAATTTCAAGAATATGGATCCAGTTTAAAACCTATGTATTTAACGTTCCCGGTTGCGGTAAAACCGAAGAGTTTTAACGGTTAATTTAGGATTCCCATAAGTTTGAGTCTTGGACCAGTAGGTATCATTTTAAGGATATTTTTTTATAATTTTTAAGTCCTTTAATTGTGAAATTTTGCCTCTAATAGTTGAAAGCCTCGTTTTTACGTTTAACCCGTTAAAACGCGTTTTTAACCGAATTTGACCATTTAAAAGCTTGTTTGACCAATATTTCAAATCCTTTAGGTCTTTTATCACTTAACTTGCTGAACTGACATGGTTTTTATAAATCTTAGCTTTAAACTCTTTTTTCTTGAATTTTTCTCAAAAATGTTGCCCGGTTATTACCCGTTTCTAGTTAAAACGCCATTTAATTTATTCTTTTGACCATTTAAATTACCCATTGACTCCAGAACACTATATTAACCATTTTTAAGCCTGGAATACTTTTCAAGATGGTTAAATCCATGTTTTAATATTTTTAAAGTTGTTTTATCTTGTTTCGGTTCCCGAAAGTGACTAAAGTGGGTCAAATCTTAACATGTCTTTAATTTCCAGAGATTAACCATTTATCACACACTTAATATTCATCAAAACTTTCTGAAATCATGTCCCAAACTCATGGCTAGGTCACCCAACACAACAATGAACCATCAACTTAGTGATTTAGCCATAACCGACCATAACACATGTGTAAATCCATACAACTTGCATTTAAACATTACCAAAACCTTATTTAACTTTAAAATCAGATTATTAAGGTGCTACAAAGTCGTTTATGAGCAGGTTATAAACCTTGGTTGAGAGGGTTTTCAAACAAGTGCTTAAATAGTGTTATTTCATCTAGAAAGAATGTTTTTAAGGTGTAACTCGTGCTATAACCACATGTTCACGATGTATATCCTTTTGTAACTTTCAAAACAGGTTATTAGGAGTCCATTAAACCATTAGCAAGCAGATTACAAGTTTTGCTTAAAAGGGTTACAAGATAAACAAGTTAGATGATGCAAAACACCCAAAAAGAGGGTTTTCATGGTGGAAGTCGGTTTCCACCTCAAGAATGACCAACATAACGTGTGAGATACCTTTTGTGAAGTTAAAATCTCCTCAAGAATGAGATGATGGTGTCGGGTTTCTGCTACAACAAAATGAGGAGATGTTTTTAAAAGAAAAGTGAAGAAAACACATGAAATGACCATTTTCGGGTGACATGAAGCTTACACCTGGTATTGTTCACGTTTTGGAGGGTGTAGATGGTCTTGGATGGCTCGAATCTCCTTGGAAAAGGCTGGAGAATCTTCGAACAAGGCTGGAAAAGTCGGACAAGATGCAGATGTGTGTCAAAAGCTCACAAGACTTCGCTTTGTTGGTTGATTTGAGCTCGGCCGATGCTAGAGATGTTGTTGTTCACGATTTTGAGCTGGAGTAGAGAGGATTAGAGAGAGTTTGCAAGTGTGTGTGTGTGTGTTTTCTGCTGAGAATTTGAGAGAAGATAGAAGAGGGAGAGGGTTGAGGGTGTGTTGCATGTAATGGGAGTGGATGGTAAGGTTGGTGGTGTAGAAGAGAGGGGAGTGGAAGAGAGTGGAGCGGCCGATTTTGGCCTCTTGTGGGGCAATTTTTGAATAAATTTTAATGTTAAATAATATTATGTGTAGTATTAATTTGTAGTATTGGGTAGTATTTTAGGTGGGTAAGGTTTAGTTAATTGTTAAGTGTTGTGCATGCACATGCATGTCTTTGACCGAATTATGAGTGTGTATGTGCACATTTTAATTGTTTCACTTAAGATTTAGCTTTGCAAGGGTGGCTAGTTAACATTCCCGGGACACCAAGTTTTAAAAAAAGGTAAAACTTAAATTAACTAAAAATCACATGAAATCATAAAATGGTACAAATAGCAAAAGATGATTCCAAATTCACTAATAGGGTTGGATTGTTTCTATTACTAGTACTCATAAGACGGATAATGATGCAAGCAGATTAGGGTTAGAATAACGACCTGGAGGCCGGTTGTCACAGAATTGGTTCATAAGTTTGTTTAGAAGGCTTGATAATCAAAACTCCATAGCATTAGAGCTTGTTACGAAATGCAAAACACTATCAATGCGAGAACTATTATTGTATAATGTTTTTGTATAACTACTTCCTTTTTTATTTATTTAGTTTAGTATTCGTGACTACTTTGATACACCAATATGTAGTTGCATGACTTTACTTAAAATACAAGTAATTCTTATTTACATAATCATGTTAGCTTGCTTTGACTTCTTTTAGATCGATCACACTTTGTGTTTCTTGTTTAAACTTTGAATACTTTCATTCCGTTAGTGTAATTTGACAATCGATTCTTTTTGAGTGAATACGAGTAGTTTCTTGTTTCTTTACACCCGTTTCCTTGCCTAGATGTTTATAATGTATTCTTTGAATCAATACTTCTCATTTTAAATGATTTGGTGGATTTTTGAGGTAATAGTGTTCGAAGTTGGTTATGCAATGCTCTCGATGACTTTCGGCCACGATTGTCTTGGATTTAGGGCTCATTTTTCGTGTGGTTTCGTGTTCGGTTTTGGTTTCGATTTGTACAACAGATACTATTTCCCATTTAGGATTTATTAGTGTGATTACAATGATCCTAATAATCAGATATGATCAGATTGGTTCACAAGTGTGTTAAGAAGGCTTGATAATCAAAACTGCATAGCGTTGGAGCTTGTTCACTAATAATGCGAGAACTATTGTTGTTTAATGGTTTTGTATAACTAGTTCCTTTTCTATTTATGAAGTTAAGCTTCCATCACTACTTTGATACACCAATCTTTAGTTGCATGATTTTATTTAAAATACAAGTAATTCTTATTTACTTAATCGTGTTACCTTGCTTTGACTTCTTTTTCATCGATACACATTGCGTTTCTTGGTTAAAGTTTGAATACTTTCATTTCATCAGTATAATTTGATAATTGATTCTTCTTGAGTGAATACGAGTACTTTCTTCCTTCTTTACACCTGGTTTCCTTGCCTAAATGGTTATAAAGTATTCTTTAAATCAATAGTTGTCATTGTAAATGATTCGACGGATTTTTTACGTAGTAGTGGTCGAAGTTGGTTATGGAATGCCCTCGATTAGTTTCGGGCACGATTGTATTAATTTTAGGCCTCATTCATGTGGTTTCTTGTTTGGTTTTGGTTTCGATTTGTACAACAGATAATATTTCCCATTTCTGATTGATTATGTGATTATAATGATCCTTATAATCGGATATGATCAGATTCGTTCACAAGTGTGTTAAGAAGGCTTAATAATCAAAACTGCATAGGGTTGGAGCTTGTTACGAAAAGCAAAACACTATTAATGCGAGAACTATTGTTGTTTAATGTTTTTGTATAAATAGTTCCTTTTCTATTTATTTTGTTAAGATTTCTTGACTACTTTGATACACCAATCTGTAGTTGCATGATTTTCCTTATAATACAAGTAATTCTTATTTACTTAATATTGTTACCTTGCTTTGACTTCTTTTTCATCGATCACGCTTTGCCTTTCTTGTTTAAACTTGGAATACTTTCATTCCGTTAGTGTAATTTGATAATTGATTCTTTTTGAGTGAATACGAGTAGTTTCTTGTTTCTTTACACCCGGTTCCCTTGCCTAGTTGGTTATAAAGTATTCTTTGAATCAATAGTTGTCATTTAAATGATTTGCTGGAGTTTTGAGGTAGTTGTGTTCGAAATTGGTTATGGAATGCTCTCGATTCATTTCGGGCAAGATTGTATTGATTTTAGGGCTCATTCATGTGGTTTCGTGTTGGGTTTCGGTTTCGATTTGTACAACAGATACTATTTTTTATTTATGATTGATTAGTGTGATTCCAATGAGCCTTATAACCGGAGATGATCAGAATTGGTTCACAAGTTTGTTAAGAAGGCTTAATAATCAAAACTCCATTGCATTAGAGCTTGTTACGAAATGCAAAAAACTATCAATGCGAGAACTATTATTGTATAATGTTTTTGTATAACTACTTCCTTTTCTATTTATTTAGTTTAGTTTCGTGACTACTTTGATACACCAATCTGTAATTGCATGACTTTACTTAAAATACAAGTAATTCTTATTTACATAATCATGTTACCTTGCTTTGGCTTCTTTTTGATCATTAGTGTAATTTAATAATCAATTCTTTTTAGTGAATACGAGTAGTTTCTTCTTTCTTTACACCTGGTTTCCTTGCCTAGATGGTTATAATGTATTCTTTGAATCAATATATCTCATTTTAAATGATTTGGTGGATTTTTGAGGTAGTAGTGTTCAAAGTTGGTTATGGAATGCTCTCGATGAGTTTCGGGCACGATTGTCTTGTATTTAGGGCTCATTCGTGTGGTTTCGTGTTAGGTTTTTGTTTCGATTTGTACAAAAGATACTATTTCCTATTTAGAAGTTATAGTGTGATTACAATGATCCTAGGTATCAGATATGATCAGATTGGTTCACAAGTGTGTTAAGAAGGCTTGATAATCAAAACTGCATAGCGTTGGAGCTTGTTCACTATTAATGCGAGAACTATTGTTGTTTAATGGTTTTGTATAATGTAACACCCGGAAAATTTATTATTTTGAATCCGGCGAAGAAAGAAAAGAAATGAAGTCCAAAGTCGAGGGACCAAACTCGCCAACGAAGAAAAGTTGGGGAAGGTGGTGATATGTGTAGGGAGAGGGCAGCCCACTCTCCCCACACTTCTCATATTTTCAGCTCACAAAGAAGAGGGAAGAGAGAAAGAGGAGAAAAGGGAGAAAAGTGGTGTTTCGGGTGATTCGGGTGTCCAAATCCGTCGAGTAGCAAGCCAAATCGAAGCTCTTGTCTTTGTGCTCGATTGTGTGAGTTCTAGAACCCCACTTTTACTCGTTTTCAACTGATTTTGGGGCTGGAAAGTGTTCAAAACCCGTTTTTATGTGTGTGTGTGTTGACCCATTTGGGTGTGAAGTGTATGATGTGTTTTGAGTATGATTTCGGGCTTGTGTGTGCTTGTATGGTGTTAAGGTATGCATTCCTAAGGTCCAGGAGGGTTAATTTAGGCTTAGAATGGGTTTGGATGAGCTTGGAGGCCGAGAATGGCAGATTGGGTTCGGGATGAATTCCATTCTGCATCAGCTAGGGCTAGGCGACCGAATGAAGGCCATACGGCCGAATGAGGGCGATTGAAGGTCATTCGCACGGTTGGGACTCAGTCGCACGACTGGGAGTCCAGTCGCATGAGGGTTGTACGACTGAGGGTTCAGTCGCATAGATGCTTAGTCGCATGAGTTCATTCACATGAGGTTAGTCGCATAGGTGCCCAGTCGCAGTAATCCCATTCGCACGAGGTCCATACGCACGATTGGATGTTCATTCGCATAGATGTTCATCCGCATGAGTCCAGTCGCATGATGTTCAGTCGCATGGAGGCCATGCGACTGAAGAGTGTCCATACGCCCGAATGGGGCTGTTGCACTCGAGGGAATGTGTAGTTTGACTTCTGGCCTTCGGGGAAAGGTGCAGATGTAAGTTTGATGTAAAGTAACCCGTAGAGCATGTAAGATGAATGTTATGGCCTTAGAGAGCATGTAGGGCATGAGGATGATGATGTTGCATGTTTATGCATATTATGAATGTATGATGTTGCCATGTATGATGATGATGGATGTGTATGATATGTTCCTTATTATGATGTATGTTTATCTTTCTTGTGGCTTTACATGTCATGCTAGTGAATGAATGAATGAATGAATGAATGAAGTATTATATAATGTAAAGCGAAAGATAATGAAAGAGGAACATGAAGTAAGAATGCATGCATTAATGAAAGATGAATGAACGAAAGAAAGGCTTGCAAGCATATTTTTTGGGGTGAGCGACTTTGTGTTGCAAAAGACTCGGATGAAGTGCAATCATTTAGATTGCCTATGAGGTGAGCAACCTCGTCGTTGCAAAAGACTCGAGTAAAGTGCTATCGTAATGTTGCCTTGGGGTGAGCAACCTTGTTGTTGCAAAAGACTCGGATAGCTTGCTATCGTGATGGGCAATTGGGGTGAGCAACCTTAGGGGTGCAAAAGACTCGGATAGCGAGCAATCATTGAGATTGCCATTGAGGTGAGCGACCATGTTGTCGCAAAAGACTCGGAAGACAGAATGAACGAAAAGAACGGAAGATAATGAATGAGATGAAAGATAATAATGATATTATCTGTGTATACGTATGTTGAATGATCGCATGATAAAGGAATAGTTTTCAATGAAAGTAAAGTATATTTATTTAGTAAAACTAGAACTCACTCAGCAACGCTGACTTTTATTACATTTTCCAGTTGGCAGGTAATGTTGCTGAGGATGGCACGGCGAGGCTACTCGGCTCTTTTGGGATGGCATCCAATTATATAGCTTTTGTGATGTAATGCAAACATGAATTTGTAACCGGATAATGATGTATTATTTGGCAAAAGTAATTATAATGAAACGTGATGTCATTTTTGAATGTTTCCGCTGCAATGATTTCTTAATGTAATGTAATTATATGTTTTATGTGCGATGAATGACCAACTGTAAGCGTCCCGGGAACGGGGCCTTACAAGTTGGTATCAGTGCCAAAGTTTAAGTGAAATGGGTAAATTTTCAAAATAAACTTTAACTTAAACTGAGAATGGGACGAATGGGGAATGGGATGCCAAACTGAGTAGCTGCGTGCCATCAGGTATTTTCTTAAAGTTAACCGGTTTATGTGCGCATGGTATATGTTATGTGTTGTATGTAGATTTGAATACTGATGTAGTCAGGATAGGTAAAGCTTGGGGTATGAAGAGTAAAGTAAGTGGCTAATCACAACTGGCCACTGTAATTAGGGACTTACTATACTTGACATAAACTGAGTTGTTTCCTTGAATGACCGTGTTGGTGTTTGAATCTTTCAGTGTGTTAGAGAATGGCTGGTGGTAGATCTTCTAGAGCTTCTAGGGGTGGAGGCCATGATGGCCCTGTTGCTGAACCACGCCCTAAAAGAGGAAGGCCTAGAGCTGAGAAAGAGGTTCCTGCAGAACCTGAGACCCCTCATCCAGAAGCTGGGGATGAGAGTGCGAATCTGAGGGCCTCGGTAAAGGAGGCTGTTGTTGAGGAAGTACATCAGGTCATGCAGACAATCTTACCGTCTGTGGTGACCGAAGTCATCAAAGCTGTGAAGGAGGGGGAAAGGAAGGAGAGAAACCGGGCCTCGGGGGAGCAACCGGAGCCTGAAACGATTTTCTCCGATGATGAGGAGGAAGAGGAAGAGGAGCCTGTGCGAGAGGTGGCACGAGGCTGTAACTACGGGGTGTTTATGCGATGCAAGCCCCCTACTTTTGATGGTAATGGTAATGCTGCTGCTGCTCACCGATGGGTGAGAGAAATGGAGGTTGTTCTCGACATCAGCGAGTGCCGAGAAGATCAAAAAGTAAAGTTTGCCACCCACTCCTTCGTGGACTCGGCACTATACTGGTGGGACAACATTGTCCAAGCAGAGGGTAATCGGGCGATCGGGAGAATGAGGTGATCGAGGAGTTTTGTCCTCATCGGGAAATGGATAAGGTTGAAAGGGAGTTTCTGCAACTGGAGGCGGGAACCATGACACACCAACAGTACACCACGAAATTCAACGAGATGGTACGTCTGGTGCCGGATCAAGTGACGCCTCTGTCCCGAAAGATCAAGAGGTATATACAGGGTTTGCCGGCGGACATTCGCAGGCACATGATCGCCGCCCGGCCGAGCACGTTTAGGTCGGCGGTGGATTTGGCGGGAAGATTGTATGATGAAAGAACGGTGGTGGTGACAGATGGTGGCAGGAAGAGTGGTGGTGACCGAGGCTGGCAAGGGAAGAGATTTGGTCGGGGCAATGCCTCGATGGGTAATAAGAAGGCACGGGTGGATGATCGCCGTGTGGTTATGTCAGGTGCGGGATCGAGAAGGTGTGGTAAATGTGGACGGGAGCATAGCGGGGAGTGCAGGTTTGGGTCGAACTTGTGCTTCAGGTGTGGAAAGGCGGGGCACATGGCAAAGGACTGTCGTGCGGTCCGATGCTTTAACTGTGGTGAAGAGGGTCACATGCTCAAAGATTGTAAGAAGCCGAGGGCTAAGAGTTCAGGGGCAAAGAGGACGGGAGGTGATGGACCGAGGGCGAGCGCCAGGGCATTCACCATGACACAGGAGGAAGCTAGAACGGACCCTGATGTCGTGTCCGGTACGTTTCTGGTGAACCAAACTTTAGCTTCTGTGTTATTTGATTCGGGTGCTAGTAAGAGTTTTATTTCTGCTGCTTTCTGTGCTAAGCTGCCTGTTAGTAGTAGATGTGTTGATGCGCCCTTTGATGTAGAAACTACCATAGGTAAGTCTACCAGGATTTCTGTGATGATAGAGAATTGTGATGTGGAGCTCGAGGGTCATAAGTTTCCTGTTAGACCGTTTGTGATGACCTTAGGTGGTTTTGATTTGGTTCTTGGGATGGATTGGTTAGCGGACTTCGAGGCGAACATTGTGTGTCGCAAGAAGATGATTCGGTTGTTGGCGCCTGACGGTAGTTCAGTGACGGTATATGGTGATCGGGTTACTACGATTCCGAAAGTGATCTCGATGGCGGTGGCGGGAAAGTGTATGAGGCGTGGATGTAGTGCCTACTTGGCCTATGTAAAGGATGTGGATACGCCAACACCACAACTAGCCGATGTACCGGTTGTGTGTGACTTTCCAGATGTGTTTCCAGAAGATTTATCAGGAGTGCCACCTGACAGAGAGATCGAGTTTCAGATTGATCTGATACCGGGTGCCCAACCTGTTGCCAAGGCACCGTATCGGTTGGCTCCGACCGAGATGAAAGAGTTGATGGAACAGTTGCAAGAGTTGCTTGATAAGGGGTTCATTAGACCGAGTATCTCTCCTTGGGGTGCTCCGGTCCTGTTTGTAAAGAAGAAGGACGGTAGTATGAGGATGTGCATCGACTACCGCGAGCTGAACAAATTGACAGTGAAGAATCGATACCCCTTACCAAGGATAGATGATTTGTTCGATCAGCTTCAGGGTGCCAGTTGGTTTTCGAGAATAGATCTTCGATCTGGTTACCATCAGTTGAAGGTGAAGGAGCAGGATATTCCTAAAACAGCTTTCCGTACGCGCTATGGTCACTACGAGTTTCTTGTCATGTCTTTTGGCTTGACCAACGCGCCAGCTGCTTTTATGGATTTGATGAACCGTGTGTGTCGGCCTATGTTGGATAAATCAGTGATTGTGTTTATTGATGATATCCTGATTTACTCGAGGAGCGAAGCAGAGCATGCCGGTCACATTCGGGAGGTTCTAGAGACGTTAAGAAGGGAGAAGTTGTATGCAAAATTCTCCAAGTGCGCGTTCTGGTTGCGCGAAGTTCAGTTCTTGGGTCACGTGGTGAATCCCGATGGGATTATGGTGGACCCGGCAAAAGTGGAGGCGGTTATGCAATGGAAGTCGCCAAAGACGCCATCCGAGATTCGTAGCTTCTTGGGTTTGGCGGGTTACTATAGAAGGTTCATCCAAGACTTCTCCAAGATTGCTTCTCCACTAACCAAGTTGACCCGAAAAGATGTGAAGTTTGTATGGGGTCAAGCTCAAGAGAAGGCGTTTGAAGAATTGAAGGCGAGATTGACTCAAGCTCCTGTTCTGTCGTTACCCGATGGAAGCGAAGATATGGTGGTTTACTCCGATGCTTCTTACTCGGGGTTGGGGTGTGTGTTAATGCAGAGAGGAAAGGTTATAGCCTATGCATCCCGATAGTTGAAGGTTCATGAGGTCAATTACCCTACTCATGACTTGGAGCTGGCAGCCGTGGTCTTTGCATTAAAAATTTGGAGGCACTACCTCTACGGGACGAAGTGCACCATATTCACTGACCACAAGAGTCTGAAGTACTTCTTTGAGCAGAAGGATTTGAACATGAGGCAGAGGCGGTGGTTGGAACTTATAAAGGATTATGATTGTGAGATCCACTACCATCCGGGCAAGGCCAACGTGGTGGCTGATGCCCTTAGCCGAAAAGAGAGGCCCGAGCCGATTCGGGTGAAAGCCTATCAGTTGATCATGACCTCCGATGTGATGAAACAGGTTAAAGAGTTTCAAGATGAGGCATTGAAGGAAGATCATCTTAACTCTGAAAGAATGAGAGGTCTGGTTGGAGAATTGGGTGAAAACACGTTCGGTGTTAGAACCCGATTCGATCGTGTGTGGATTCCTCGTTTTGGGGATCTACGGGGGAAGATAATGGATGAAGCTCACAAGACTCGGTACTCCATTCATCCTGGTGCCACGAAGATGTACCATGATATGAAGAAAGATTATTGGTGGCCGGGTATGAAGCGCGATGTGGTGGAGTACGTGAGTAAGTGCCTTACTTGCTTACAGGTGAAGGCCGAGCACCAAAAGCCGTACGGGAAGATACAACCTTTGGATATACCGGAATGGAAGTGGGAGCATATCACCATGGATTTTATTACAAAGCTACCGCGTACCCTGAAAGGGTATGATGCCATATGGGTGATAGTTGACCGTTTGATGAAGAGTGCTCACTTCCTACCGATCCGCGAGACATATTCATCTGAGAGGTTGGCTGATCTGTTCATCAAGGAGATTGTGACTCGTCATGGTGTGCCGGTGTCTATCGTGTCGGATCGCGACACTCGGTTTACATCTAAATTCTGGAAGAAGTTCCACGACGCTATGGGGACGAGGTTACATATCAGCACGGCTTATCATCCCCAGACTGATGGTCAGTCCGAAAGGACCATTCAGACACTGGAAGACATGCTTCGGGCATGTGTGATTGATTTTGGTGGAAGTTGGGATGACCACCTACCGTTAGCCGAATTCTCATATAACAACAGTTATCATGCCAGCATTGGTATGCCTCCATATGAGATGTTATACGGTAGGAGATGCAGAACGCCCGTTTGTTGGGGTGACATTGGTCAGAAGGAATTGGGAAGCGTCCAGGTTATCGAGGCTACGACTGAGAAGCTTGAGAAGATCAAAGCCTTCATGAAGGCAGCCAAAGACAGACAGAAGTCGTATGCTGATAAAAGGCGCAGGCCGATTGAGTTCCAGGTGGGTGACCGGGTTATGTTGAAGGTCTCACCTTGGAAGGGTATCATTCGCTTCCGAAAGCAGGGCAAGTTGAGCCCAAGGTATATAGGCCCTTTCCGAATCATTGCTCGAGTAGGAGAGGTGGCCTATAGACTGGAGTTGCTAGATGAGTTAAGTGGAATTCACCCGACATTCCATGTATCTCATCTAAGGAAGTGCTTAGCAGTTGAAGATATGATTGTTCCATTGGAGGATATCGAAGTAGATGAACGGCTCAATTATGTGGAGCAACCAGTGGCAATCATCGACCGAAAGGAGAAAAGGCTAAGGAATAAAGTGGTTCCTCTTGTGCGTGTACAGTGGAAGCACAGGAAGGGATCCGAGTCAACGTGGGAGACTGAGGAAGAAATGAGACAGCATTATCCACGTTTGTTCAAGGAATAACAGGTTTCGGGGACGAAACCTATTTAAGGGGGGTGGACTTGTAACACCCGGAAAATTTATTATTTTGAATCCGGCGAAGAAAGAAAAGAAATGAAGTCCAAAGTCGAGGGACCAAACTCGCCAACGAAGAAAAGTTGGGAAAGGTGGTGATATGTGTAGGGAGAGGGCAGCCCACTCTCCCCACACTTCTCATATTTTCAGCTCACAAAGAAGAGGGAAGAGAGAAAGAGGAGAAAAGGGAGAAAAGTGGTGTTTCGGGTGATTCGGGTGTCCAAATTCGTCGAGTAGCAAGCCAAATCGAAGCTCTTGTCTTTGTGCTCGATTGTGTGAGTTCTAGGACCCCACTTTTACTCGTTTTCAACTGATTTTGGGGCTGGAAAGTGTTCAAAACCCGTTTTTATGTGTGTGTGTGTTGACCCATTTGGGTGTGAAGTGTATGATGTGTTTTGAGTATGATTTCGGGCTTGTGTGTGCTTGTATGGTGTTAAGGTATGCATTCCTAAGGTCCAGGAGGGTTAATTTAGGCTTAGAATGGGTTTGGATGAGCTTGGAGGCCGAGAATGGCAGATTGGGTTCGGGATGAATTCCATTCTGCATCAGCTAGGGCTAGGCGACCGAATGAAGGCCATACGGCCGAATGAGGGCGATTGAAGGTCATTCGCACGGTTGGGACTCAGTCGCACGACTGGGAGTCCAGTTGCATGAGGGTTGTACGACTGAGGGTTCAGTCGCATAGATGCTTAGTCGCATGAGTTCATTCGCATGAGGTTAGTCGCATAGGTGCCCAGTCGCAGTAATCCCATTCGCACGAGGTCCATACGCACGATTGGATGTTCATTCGCATAGATGTTCATCCGCATGAGTCCAGTCGCATGATGTTCAGTCGCATGGAGGCCATGCGACTGAAGAGTGTCCATACGCCCGAATGGGGCTGTTGCACTCGAGGGAATGTGTAGTTTGACTTCTGGCCTTCGGGGAAAGGTGCAGATGTAAGTTTGATGTAAAGTAACCCGTAGAGCATGTAAGATGAATGTTATGGCCTTAGAGAGCATGTAGGGCATGAGGATGATGATGTTGCATGTTTATGCATATTATGAATGTATGATGTTGCCCTGTATGATGATGATGGATGTGTATGATATGTTCCTTATTATGATGTATGTTTATCTTTCTTGTGGCTTTACATGTCATGCTAGTGAATGAATGAATGAATGAATGAATGAAGTATTATATAATGTAAAGCGAAAGATAATGAAAGAGGAACATGAAGTAAGAATGCATGCATTAATGAAAGATGAATGAACGAAAGAAAGGCTTGCAAGCATATTTTTTGGGGTGAGCGACTTTGTGTTGCAAAAGACTCGGATGAAGTGCAATCATTTAGATTGCCTATGAGTTGAGCAACCTCGTCGTTGCAAAAGACTCGAGTAAAGTGCTATCGTAATGTTGCCTTGGGGTGAGCAACCTTGTTGTTGCAAAGGATAGCTTGCTATCGTGATGGGCAATTGGGGTGAGCAACCTTAGGGGTGCAAAAGACTCGGATAGCGAGCAATCATTGAGATTGCCATTGAGGTGAGCGACCATGTTGTCGCAAAAGACTCGGAAGACAGAATGAACGAAAAGAACGGAAGATAATGAATGAGATGAAAGATAATAATGATATTATCTGTGTATACGTATGTTGAATGATCGCATGATAAAGGAATAGTTTTCAATGAAAGTAAAGTATATTTATTTTGTAAAACTAGAACTCACTCAGCAACGCTGACTTTTATTACATTTTCCAGTTGGCAGGTAATGTTGCTGAGGATGGCACAGCGAGGCTACTCGGCTCTTTTGGGATGGCATCCAATTATATAGCTTTTGTGATGTAATGCAAACATGAATTTGTAACCGGATAATGATGTATTATTTGGCAAAAGTAATTATAATGAAACGTGATGTCATTTTTGAATGTTTCCGCTGCAATGATTTCTTAATGTAATGTAATTATATGTTTTATGTGCGATGAATGACCAACTGTAAGCGTCCCCGGAACGGGGCCTTACATATAACTAGTTCCTTTTCTATTTATTAAGTTAAGCTTCCATCACTACTTTGGTACACCAATCTTTAGTTGCATGTTTTACTTAAAGTACAAGTAATTCTTATTTACTTAATCGTGTTACCTTGCTTTGACTTCTTTTTCATCGATCACACATTGCGTTTCTTGGTTAAAGTTTGAATACTTTCATTTCATCAGTGTAATTTGATAATCGATTCTTATTGAGTGAATACGAGTACTTTCTTGCTTCTTTACACCCGGTTTTCTTGCCTAAATGGTTATAAAGTATTCTTTAAATCAACAGTTGTCATTGTAAATGATTCGCTGGATTTTTGACGTAGTAGTGGTCGAAGTTGGTTATGGAATCCCCTCGATTAGTTTTGGGCATGATTGTATTGATTTTAGGCCTCATTCGTGTGGTTTTCTGTTTGGTTTTGGTTTCAATTTTTACAACAGATACTATTTCCCATTTCTAATTAATTAGTGTGATTATAATGATCCTTATAATCGGATATGATCAGATTCGTTGACAAGTGTAATAAGAAGGCTTGATAATCAAAACTGCATAGCGTTGGAGCTTGTTACAAAAAGAAAAACACTATTAATGCGAGAACTATTGTGGTTTAATGTTTTTGTATAACTAGTTCCTTTTCTATTTATTTAGTTAAGCTTTCTTGACTACTTTGATGCACCAATCTGTAGTTGCATGATTTTCCTTAAAATACAAGTAATTCTTATTTACTTAATCATGTTAACTTGCTTTGACTTCTTTTTCATCGATCATGCTTTGCGTTTCTTGTTTAAACTTGGAATACTTTTATTCCGTTAATGTAATTTGATAATTGATTCTTTTTTAGTGAATACGAGTAGTTTCTTGTTTCTTTACACTCGGTTCCCTTGCCTAGTTGGTTATAAAGTATTCTTTGAATCAATAGTTGTCATTATAAATGATTTGGTGAATTTTTGAGGTAGTAGTGTTTGAAGTTAGTTATGGAATACTCTCGATGCGTTTCGGGCACGAATGTATTGATTTTAGGGCTCATTCGTGTGGTTTCGTGTTCGGTTTTGGTTTCGATTTGTACAACAAATACTATTTCCTATTTATGATTGATTAGTATGATTGTAATGAGCCTTATAATAAGAGATTATCAGATTGGTTCACAAGTTTCTTAAGAAGGCTTGATAATCAAAACTCCATAGCATTGGAGCTAGTTAAGAAAAGCAAATCACTATCAATGCGAGAACTATTGTTTTTTAATGTTTCTGTATAACTAGTTCTTTTTCTATTTATTTAGATATGCTTTCGTGGCTACTTTGATACACCACTCTGTAATTGCATGAATTTACTTAAAATACAAGTAATTCTTATTTATTTAGTCGTGTTACCTTGCTTTGACTTCTTTTTTATCGATCACGCTTTGTGTTTCTTGTTTAAACTTTGAATACATTCATTTTGTTAGTGTAATTTGGTAATCGGTTATTTTTGAGTAAATATGAGTAGTTTCTTGTTTCTTTCCACCCAGTTTCTTTCCTACATGGTTATAAAGTATTATTTGAATCAATAGTTGTCATTTTAAATGATTTGGTGGATTTTCGAGGTAGTAGTGTTCGAAGTTGGTTATGGAATGCTCTCGATGAGTTTCGGGCACGATTGTATTGATTTTGGGGCTCATTCGTGTGGTTTCGTGTTTGGTTTTGGTCTCGTTTTGTACAACAGATACTATTTACCATTTATGATTGATTAGTGTGATTCCAATGTGTTGGGTTTTGTAACATGTAAACCAAGGGTAGTTTAACCTTTTAAACTATAAAAACGCAGCGGAAATATGATTTAAACATTTTGTTAAATTCTGAAATTTTTCACCATTTAAAACATAAACAAAACCCAAGAATAAGGATCATATTAATATATGTGAAATAGTGTGCTATCCAACCAAAATCAACCATAGGATGTTCATAGATACAACCTTTCATGCACAAGATGTTGTAGATGTATAAGAAGAAGAAGATGGTGTTCTTGAACGTTCAGCCCCCAAGAGAGAAAGCCTCAAGTAGTGATACCCACAAGCTCTTCCAAACACCTAGCTAGTTAGGGAGCTCAACACCAAAACCTCTACAAATGTATCTTCAAAAAAACAAATTTTCAGCCTTTGTTTTAGGCTTCAAATCCGAAAAGTTCAGCCTTCTTTGGAGAGTTCTTGCTTGTGTGTGAAGAGGAGAGAGTGTGAAATGATGGAAGAGTGCAAAGAGGAGTAAAATCTTGCAAAGACCAAGACTAAAAAGGGAGTTCCCAATGCACCTTTTGGGTGGCCGAATTTCAACTTAAAATGGGTTCCCCCCATTTTATTTTTCTTATAAAATTTGCACTCTTTAAACCCTTATTTTATAAAATTAAAACCAATTTTAATTTTATAACATTAACACACTTTTATTTGTTATTATTTAACCAACTTAAATAATGATACAAATAATTTCTCATGAACAAATTATCCACATAATGTTGTTCTTATACACAAGCAACGTTTTAGAAAAACCCATTTTCAAAATTGGTGTCGGTATTTATTTGTTTGATCTTATCAACAAATAAATATTAATTAGTGTTTGTATAGCTTGTTATTGGGTATGACCCGACTTGGATCATAACGTACTAACCACATCAATCTTGTATGTGTCTTGGGCATATAAGGTCCAACAATCTCCCACTTGCACAAGATTCATAGAAGATTGATGCAAGTAGTAAATACCGCCTAACAATGGTTTACTACCCTTAATACGTATGAATAAGTGCCATTTAATAACATCATCTCCTTCAAGTACCATACTTGAAATGTTTTAGGTGAATCAATCATCTATCCTTTTGTCACAGATGTCATGTTAAATCAGAGACACAGAGTGATCATTCTCCATTGATTTAACTTTATCAGGCCCTAGACATCTTACTCTCATTGAATAAGAGGACAAATCCCATCTTGACAACATATGTCTCTCACAATTACTTTATATCATACCTGAACTCAGACTTATGTGCTGCCATGTTTCAGAACAGCTAAGAGCTAAGTCAAAGTATAATATTCGGTAAATATCAAGACCCAATATGTGTCTCAGGTCAGAGGATACCAAATGATGTTCGCCTTTACTCAAAATTACTTATGATCAATCAGGAAGATTCCATGTAGTAATATTTAAGATGCTGGTCAGTCCAATATTTGCATCCCACAAATATCTATGAACTTTGGCAGCAACCTTTTGCTCTATATTCATCCATATGAATATCTACCAATCCAAGTTCATAATAGTATTATCTTCATACTTGTTCCCACAAGCATGAACAACTACGGACGTTCTGAGTAAACAATTTACTCATGGATTTTAAACATGCAAAATAGAAATATTAGTTGAATCATTATAACCAAATAATTCATTCAAGTAATTAAGGGTTACAATATCTCATTACAGAAATTAAAGATCAAATCCAGTCACTAGAATATTGAAGCTTCGTGAGTGGATCCGCAATGTTTTGATCCGTGTGAACTTTGCGAATACATATCTTTCCCTTTTCAACTTCATCCCTTATGTAGTTGAATCTTCGCTCAATGTGCCTAGTCTTCTGATGTGCACGGGGTTCCTTGATTTGAGCAATCGCACCCTCGTTATCACAAAGAATTTCTAGGGGGTCCTGAATGGAAGGGACCACCCCTAGGTCGGCAATGAACTTCTTTAACCATGCAGCTTCCTGAGCTGCTAATGAAGCGGCGATGTATTCTGACTCTGTAGTTGATAATGCCACCACATCTTGCTTAGAGCTCTTCCAAGAGATTGCTCCTCCATTCAAGATGAAAATGTACCCCGATTGTGATCGTGAATCATCCCGATCAGTTTGGAAACTCGCATCCGTGTAACCCTTTACAACGAGTTCCTCCTCACCAGATCCATAGATTAGGAACATGTCTTTAGTCCTCCTTAGGTACTTAAGTATGTTCTTAACAGCCATCCAATGACTGCTTCCGGGATTTTGTTGGTATCGGCTTGTCATACTCAAAGCGCATGACACGTCTGGTCTAGTGCATATCATTGCATACATGATGGATCCTATAGCAGACGCATACGGGATTCCCTTCATTTTGTCTTGCTCATCCTTTGAGCTTGGACATTGAGTCTTACTCAATATTGTTCCTCTTTGAATAGGTACGGTACCTTTCTTAGAGTTTTCCATCTTGAACCTTTTCAAGATCTTATCAATGTATGCACTTTGATTCAAACCTATCAACCGCCTTGATCTATCCCTATAGATCTTTATTCCTAAAATGTAGGCGGCTTCACCAAGATCCTTAATGGAGAAACAGCTTCCAAGCCAGGCTTTTACACCTTCCATGGTTGGAATGTCATTTCCAAATAGTAGAATGTCATCGACATACAATACTAGGAAAGTGATGATGCTCCCACTAGCCTTCTTATATACACATGCTTCATCAGCGTTTTTGATGAATCCAAATTTGATTATTTCTTCATCAAAACGGTGATTCCAACTCCTTGATGCTTGCTTCAATCCATAGATTGATTTCTTTAACTTGTATACTTTGTTAGGATGTTTTGGATCGACAAAACCTTCGGGCTGAACCATATAAACATCTTCCTCAAGATATCCATTTAGAGAAGCGGTTTTGACATCCATTTGCCAAATCTTATAATAGACTTTAGCATTGCAACCGGTGAGAAGGTCTCATCATAATCAACCCCTTGAGTTTGAGTGAAACCTTTTGCTACAAGTCTAGCTTTATAAGTATCCAAGTTTCCATGCATATCGGTTTTCTTCTTGAAAACCCACTTACTTCCAACTATCTTGGAGTTAAGAGGTGGTTCAACCAAGTCCCATACTTGGTTGTCATACATGGATTGCATCTCAACATTCATGGCTTCAAGCCATTTGTCACAATCCAAATTGGACATTGCATCACGATAGGTGGTTGGTTCATCGGAATCTACCACATAGCATCCATCCACGAAAAATCCATATCTTTCAGGTGGATTACTAATTCTACCAGACATGTGAACGTTTTGTGTATATTGATCAACCACTTTATTATTTTCAACATCCTCGTGTTGAGTGCTAGTGTCAACCAAACGTGTATCGGTTTGTGGTTCTTGATCCTCCTCAAGATCCACAGTTCTACTGCTAGTTCCTTCCATAAGGAACTTAGCTTCTAAGAACTCAGCCTTCTTGGCAACAAACTCCTTTTGTTTTGATGGATCATAGAAATAATATCCCATAGAATCTCTAGGATATCCAATGAAGATACACTTAGTGGAACGGCTTTCTAGCTTATTTGAGGTGGGAGTCTTAAAATAAGCCTCACAACCCCATACATTTAAATATGAAAGTGATGGAACCCTTCCATGCCATGTTTCAAAAGGTGTCGTTTCCACTTTCTTGGTTGGGGCCATATTCAAGATACGGGCCGCAGAGAGCAAAGCGAAACCCCAAAATGATAGAGGCAATGAGCTTCTAGCCATCATAGATCGAACCATATCCAATAGAGTTCGATTTCTCCGCTCGGACACACCATTGTGTTGGGGGGTTCTAGGTGGAGATAGTTGTGAGACAATACCACAACTTCTAAGATGATCTCTAAAAGCATCACTTAGGTATTCACCTCCTCTATCAGTGCGGAGAATTTTTATTTTCTTGTTGAGTTGATTTTCTACTTCATTTTGGAAGATTTTGAACATTTCAAAAGCTTCATCTTTGTGTCTTAACAAGTACACATAACCGTATCGATTATAGTCGTCGGTAAAGGTCATGAAGTATCTTTCATGGTACCTAGTCATTGGTTTAAAAGGACCACATACATCCGAATGTATGATGCTTAATAAATCTTTTGCCCTTTCGGATTTGCCACTAAAAGGTGCCTTAGTCATTTTACCTTGTAAACAAGCACATTCACTTGCTTTTAAAAGACCATTCTTTTGAAGTGCTTGTATGCGCTTCTTGTTTATATGACCAAGACGGCAATGTCAAAGATAGGTATCACTCAAATCCAATTTGAGTTTCTTAGTAGTGGTTTGGTACAATGAGCTATCATATAATGTGTTTTCACGAACCATGTAACACCCGGAATTTCCTTTGAAGCCAACGAAAGAAGAAAAAGAAATAAAGTCCAAAGTTGAGGGACCAAACTCGCCAACGAGAGAAATTTGATGAGTGGGAGTATAAAAGGGGGGAGACACCCCAACCCTTCTCATTTTTCAGCCATTAAGAAGAGAAGAGAGAAAGAAGAGAAAAGAGAAGAAGTGTTGGCTCGGGTTGGTTCGAGTAGCCAAAATCATTGAGGAGCGAGTCAAATCAAAGCTCTACTCGTCGGGATCGTTAAGGTGAGTTCTAGGACCCCTCTTTTACTCGTTTTCAACTGATTTTGGGGCTGGAACACATCTGAAAACCTATTTTCAAGTTTTTGGGTGAAAACCCGTTTTTATGCATGTGTGTATGTGTATGATGCGTTTGAGGCTTGATTTCTTGCTTAGTTATGCTTGAATGAGGTTGTGGTATGTTTCCCTAAGGTTTAGGATGGTTGATTTGAGCTTAAAAGAGGTTTGGAAGGGGTTGGAGGCCAAAACCCGCGGCTGCAGTCGGGATGGATTGCATTCTGCATCAGCTAGGGCTAGGCGACCGACTGGAGGGCGATTGGAGGCCATTCGGCCGATTGGAGTGCGACTGAGGTCCATGCGCACGATTGCCATGCGACTGAGGTCCATACGCATGATGGTCATGCGACTGAAGTTCATGTGCCTGTAAGGCATGCGATTGAAGGAGTATGCGACTGAGGTTCATTCGCATGAAGGTTATGCGACTGAAGTCCATGCGACTGAGGTTCATTCGCATGACGAGTATGCGACTGAAGCCCATGCGCCTGAAGTCATGCAACTGAAGGCCATACGCATGAGAGTTATGCGACTGAGAGTCCATTCACATAGATGTCTATTCTCCCATAGTCCATTCGCATAGGGCCCATTCGCATAGATGCCCATTCGCCTAAGTGTTCAGTCCCCCTGAAGGCCATGCGACTGGAGGGTGTCCATACGCCCAAGTAGGGTTCAGACGCCCGAAAGAACTACGGTTTATCATACGACTTTTGAGGGAAAGTGCAATTATGGCTTTTGACTCGGGAGGTTCCCGTAGGCTCGTGTAAGTTGACTTTCGAGGTCATAGACATTAGGTTGGGCTTGTAGATGATGATGATATGTATGACGTTAGGCATGGCGGTGCGTGTGATGTGTAGTATGTATGATGTGCGTGATGTGATGTATGATTGATGCGTATGTATGATGATGATGTATGTTTATGTTTATGTTTATGTTCCTTATTATGCATGTTTATCTTTCCATGGCTTTACGTCAAACGTTAATGAATGAAATGAAAGTATTATGTAACGTAAAGTGGAAGATAATAAAAAGAGGAACATAATGAATGAATGCATGCATTAATGAATGAATGAAATCGTGAGAGGCTTGTAAGAGAAGCGTAGTGAAGTGCACGGCTCTAAATGCCTTAAGCTCAACCGCGAGAGGTTCAGCTATCCTATTGTGTGCACGCAAGGGTTCCAGTCTTTGTGGCTGACCTTCGATGTAGTACCCATGTTGATGGGGGTGATGTACCCATTTCAATAGGGGTGTAGTACCCATGTTGATGGGGGTGATGTACCCATTTCGATGGGGGTGTAGTACACATGTTGATGGGGGTGATGTACCCATTTCGATGGGGGTGTAGTACCCATGTTGATCGGGGTGAAATATGTGATGGTTACCCGAGTTACGCATAACTTCGGGGGTGTAGCATAAAGCTAAGCATATGCATGAGGTGAGCAACCCTGTTGTTGCAATAGACTCGTATAGCGTGCAATCGTTGAGATTGCCTATGAGGTGAGCGACTCTGTGTCGCAACAGACTCGATAGAGGTCCTTGTCGCGTACTCCGATACTGTGTCAGTCTTAGGACATGAGTCGGGGGTTTGTGTACAGACCCCGGCACAGCACCAGTCTTCGGACATGAGTCGGGAGTATGGCGTGAGTTGATGAATGAGAAAGATAATGATGGAAAGAGCGAATATATGAAATGAACGTTAACGAAATATCTTAATAATGTACGAAATGGGATCCTTGTCACTTGATCTCAGTAATCGTGGCTGAGTGCCACGAAGAGGGTAAAGTCTGAGAGGATCTAGAAAGAAGTGAAAGATAATAATGTACGATGAATGATGAATGTAACGAACGTAATGATGAAGATAATAATGATATTATCTGTATGTACGTATGATGTGTGATCGCATGTATGTAACGAATGTTTTTATAAAGAAAGTAAAGAACGGTTTTACGGAAGTAAAGTAAGTTTTATTATAAAACTAGAACTCACTCAGCAACGCTGACTTTGATGTGCTTCCAGTTGGCAGGTATGTTACTGAGGATGGCACGGGGCGGCTACTCAGCGTATTTGGATGGCATCCTTATGTTTAATGCTTTTGTAATAAATGTAAAATGATATTGTCAAAGGATCGATTGGACTATTGTGCAAAATTATTTTGATTGATTGTTTTAAATGTTTTCGCTGCAACGTTTTATGTAAGATGACGAAAATTATGTTTTGAGTGTGATGAATGACCAACTGTAGGCGTTCCGGGAAGGGGGCCTTACAAGTTGGTATCAGAGCCAAAGTTTAAGTGAATTGGGTAAATATTTTCAAAAACCTAATCATAAACTAAAAATGGGACGGAAAGGGAATGGGATGCCAATCTGAGTAGCTGCGTGCCATCAGGTATTTTTGTTAAGTTAACCGGTATTACGTGCGCATGTTATATGGTTTATGTGTTGCTGGTAGATTTAGATACTGATGTAGTCAGGACAGGTAATGCTTGGGGGTATGAAGAGTAAAGTAAATGGCTAATCACAACTGGCCACTATAATTAGGGACTTACTATACTTGACATGAACTGAGCTGTTCCTTGAATGACCGTGTTAGTGTTTGAATCTTTCAGTGTGTTTAGAGAATGGCCGGTGGAAGATCTTCGAAAGCTTTTCGTGGTGGAGGTGGTGGTGGACGTGGTGCTGAACCACGGGTCACAAGAGGAAGGCCTAGGGACGAAGAAGTGGTTCATGAAGGACCCGAGACCCCTCATCCTGAGGGCGGTGGTGAGAATGCTAATCAAAGGGCCTCGATGAGAGAGGCGGTCGTGGAGGAAGTGCATCAGGTCTTGTAGACAATCCTACCGTCTGTAGTGACCGAAGTGATAAAGACTGTTAGAGATGAGGAGAGAAAGGAAAGAGGTAGACCTTCAGGCGAAAGGAGACGGCCCGAGACTAAAACGGTTCTCTCCGATGACGAAGAGGAAGAAGAAGAGGAAGAGCCTGCGCCGGAGTTGGCACGAGGCTGTAACTATGGGGAGTTTCAGCGATGCAAGCCCCCTACTTTTGATGGTAATGGCACTGTTGCTGCTGCTCACCGATGGGTGAGGGAGATGGAAGCTGTCTTAAATATCAGCGAGTGCCGAGAGGATCAGAAAGTAAAATTTGCTACCCACTCTTTCGTGGACTCAGCTTTGTGCTGGTGGGACAACATAGTCCAAGTTGAGGGTAGTCGGGCTATCGGAAGGATGAGATGGTCAGAATTGAAAAGGCTGGTGATTGAGGAGTTCTGTCCTCACCGTGAGATGGATAAAGTTGAAAGAGAGTTCTTGCAGCTGGAGGCGGGAACAATGACGCATCAGCAATACACCACCAAGTTCAACGAAATGGCACGGCTGGTGCCAGATCAGGTGACACCCCTCTCACGAAAGATCAAGAGGTATATTCATGGCTTGCCAGCGGACATTCGTAGGCACATGATTGTTGCCCGACCAAGCACGTTTAGGTCACCGGTTGATTTGGCGGGAAGATTATACGATGAAAGATTGATGGTGGTGACAGAAGGTAGCAAGAAAGGAGATGGTGATTGGGATTGGAATGGGAAGCGATTGGGACGCGGCGGAGCCGCTCAAAGTAACAAAGGTGCACGGGTGGATGACCAGCGTGTGGTCATAACTGATGTGGGGTCGGAAAGGTGTGACAAGTGTGGACACAGGCACCCCAGAGAATGTAGATTGGGGACTAATGCCTGCTTTCTTTGTGGAAGGACCGTGCATGTAGCGAACAACTGCGGTATGGGGAGGTGTTATTCTTGTGGTGAGGAAGGTCATAAGAGCTGGGACTGTAAGAAGCAAAGGGCAGAAGGTTCGGGAGTGAAGAAGATCGGAGGAAGCTAGGACGGACTTCGATGTTGTGTCAGGTATGTTCCTAGTAAATAGATCCTTAGCTTGTGTTATTTAATTTTGGCGTTAGTAAAAGTTTTATTCATGCTGCTTTCTGTGCTAAATTGCCTGTTAGTGGTAAGAATATAGATACGCCATTCGATATAGCCCTAAGATTGGATTGTTTGGCGGACTACGGAGCGAACACTAGGTGTTGCAAAAAGATGATACGGTTGACAGCGCCTGAGGGGATCACGGTGATGGTTTAAGGTGATTGAGTCATGACGATTCCGAACGAAATTTCGATGACAGTGGCGGGGAGGTGCAGGAAACGCGATATGGTGGAGTACGAGATTAAATGCTTTACTTGTTTACAAGTGAAGGCCGAGCACCAAATGCCGTATAGAAAGTAGGTGATGGAGGCCACGATCGAGAAGCTCGAAAGGATCAAAGCATTGATGAAGCTAGCCAAAGATAGATAAAAAGTCGTGTGTGGATAAACGACGTAGACCGATTGAACTCCAGGTGGGAGACTGCAAAAGAGATGAGACAGAATTACTCGCGACGGTTTAAGGAATAACAGGTTTCGGGGACGAAACCTATATAAGGGGGGTGGACTTGTAACACCCGGAAATTTCCTTTGAAGCCGACGAAAGAAGAAAAAGAAATAAAGTCCAAAGTCGAGGGACCAAACTCGCCAACGAGAGAAACTTGATGAGTGGAGTATGAAAGGGGGGAGACACCCCAACCCTTCTCATTTTTCAGCCATCAAGAAGAGAAGAGAGAAAGAAGAGAAAAGAGAAGAAGTGTTGGCTCGGGTTGGTTCGAGTAGCCAAAATCGTTGAGGAGCGAGTCAAATCGAAGCTCTACTCGTCGGGATTGTTAAGGTGAGTTCTAGGACCCCTCTTATACTCGTTTTCAACTGATTTTGGGGCTGGAACACATCTGAAAACCTAGTTTTGAGTTTTTGGGTGAAAACCCGTTTTTATGCCTGTGTGTATGTGTATGATGCATTTGAGGCTTGATTTCTTGCTTAGTTATGCTTGAATGAGGTCGTGGTATGTTTCCCTAAGGTTTAGGATGGTTCATTTGAGCTTAAAAGAGGTTTGGAAGGGGTTGGAGGCCGAAACCCGCGGCTGCAGTCGGGATGGACTGCATTCTGCATCAGCTAGGGCTAGGCGACCGACTGGAGGGCGATTGGAGGCCATTCAGCCTATTAGAGTGCGACTGAGGTCCATGCGCACGATTGCCATGCGATTGAGGTCCATACGCATGATGGTCATGCGACTGAAGTTCATGTGCCTGTGAGGCATGCGATTGAAGGAGTATGCGACTTAGGTTCATTCGCATGAAGGTTATGCGACTGAAGTCCATGCGCCTGGAGGCCATGCGACTGAGGTTCATTCGCATGAAGAGTATGCGACTGAAGCCCATGCGCCTGAAGTCATGCGACTAAAGGCCATACGCATGAGAGTTATGCGACTGAGAGTCCATTCGCATAGATGTCTATTCTCCCATAGTCCATTCGCATAGGGTCCATTCGCATAGATGCCCATTTGCCTAAGTGTTCAGTCGCCCAGAAGGCCATGCGACTGGAGGGTGTCTATGCGCCCAAGTAGGGTTCATACGCCCGAAAGAACTACGGTTTATCATACGACTTTCGAGGGAAAGTGCAATTATGGGTTTTGACTCGGGAGGTTCCCGTAGGCTCGTGTAAGTTGACTTTCAAGGTCATAGACGTTAGGTTGGGCTTGTAGATGATGATGATATGTATGACGTTATGTATGACGTTAGGCATGGCGGTGCGTGTGATGTGTAGTATGTATGATGTGCGTGATGTGATGTATGATTGATGCGTATGTATGATGATGCTGTATGTTTATGTTTATGTTTATGTTCCTTATTATGCATGTTTATCTTTCCATGGCTTTGCGTCAAACGTTAATGAATGAAATGAAAGTATTATGTAACGTAAAGTGGAAGATAATGAAAAGAGGAACTTAATGAATGAATGCATGCATTAATGAATGAATGAAATCGTGAGAGGCTTGTAAGAGAAGCGTAGTGAAGTGCACGGCTCTAAATGCCTTAAGCTCAACCGCGTGAGGTTTAGCTATCCTATAGTGTGCACGCAAGGGTTCTAGTCTTTGTTGCTGACCTTCGATGTAGTACCCATGTTGACGGGGGTGATGTACCCATTTCGATAGGGGTGTAGTACCCATGTTGATGGGGGTGAGGTTCCCATTTCGATGGGGGTGTAGTACCCATGTTGATGGGGGTGATGTACCCATTTCGATGGGGGTATAGTACCCATGTTGTTGGGGGTGAAATATGTAATGGTTACCCGAGTTACGCATAACTTCAGGGGTGTAGCATAAAGCTAAGCATATGCATGAGGTAAGCAACCCTGTTGTTGCAACAGACTAGTATAGCGTGCATTCGTTAAGATTGCCTATGAGGTGAGCGACTCTGTGTCGCAACAGACTCGATAGAGGTCCTTGTCGCGTACTCCGATACTGTGTCAGTCTTAGGACATGAGTCGGGAGTATGGCGTGAGTTGATGAATGAGAAAGATAATGATGGAAAGAGCGAATATATGTAATGAACGTTAACGAAATATCTTAATAATGTATGAAATGGGATCCTTGTCACTCGACCTCAGTAATCGTGGCTGAGTGCCACGAAGAGAGTAAAGTCTGATAGGATCTAGAAAGAAGTGAAAGAGAATAATGTACGATGAATGATGAATGTAACGAACGTAATGATGATGATAATAATGATATTATCTGTATGTACGTATGATGTGTGATCGCATGTATGTAACAAATGTTTTTATAAAGAAAGTAAAGAACGGTTTTACGGAAGTAAAGTAAGTTTTATTATAAAACTAGAACTCACTCAGCAACGCTGACTTTGATGTGTTTCCAGTTGGCAGGTATGTTGCTGAGGATGGCACGGGGCGGCTACTCAGCGTATTTTGGATGACATCCTTATGTTTAATGCTTTTGTAATAAATGTAAAATGATATTGTCAAAGGATCGATTGTACTATTGTGCAAAAGTATTTTGATTGAATGAAATTGTGTTTTAAATGTTTCCGCTGCAACGTTTTATGAAAGATGACGAAAATTATGTATTGAGTGCGATGAATGACCAACTGTAGGCATTCCGGGAACGGGGCCTTACAAACCAATTCATAAATACCATTAATAGGAATAGCTTTAAAATGAAATATGCCATTTAAAGAAACATGAATTTCATTTTCAATAAATGTCAAAACATAACCATATCGTCTTAATTGGGCAACAGAATAATGTTCCTAGTCAAACTAGGAGCATACAAAATATTGTTCAAAATTGCTTCCAAACCACTTGGAAGCTTCAAGATGTAGTCCCTTCGGCCTTCAACTTGAACTTTTGCCCCATTCCCCATGTAAAGGCTAACATCCCCTTTCTTGAAGTCCTTACTTCTTTTGAACCCTTGCAATAAGTTGCAAATGTGAGTTCCACATCTGGTATCCAATACCCATGTGATAGAGGATATTAAATTTAGATCAATATGAATCATGTAAATTGTACCTGAGGTTTGCCCGACATCCCTCTTAGATTGCAACTTTTTTAGATGGACTGGGCAATTTCTTGCCCAATGTCCAATCTCCCCACACTTAAAGCATGGGTCATTCGAAGCAACCTTTTGCTTCTTCTCCACAGGTTTTGGTGGTGGCGCTTTTATCACTCCCTTTCCCTTTCCCCTAACGTGCCCCTTACCCTTGGCAACATTTGCCTTGGGTGCGGGGTGAGGCCTCTTCTTGTTCCCACCTTCATTGATGGTGAGAACGGGTAAAACCGTTTTACCCATGGCTGCCTCGGCAGTTTTGAGCATAGAGTGAAGCTCACTTATGTTCTTGTCCCACCCGTTCATGTTATAGTTCATGACAAAGTTGTCAAACCTTTTTGACAAAGAGTTAAGGATCAAATCCTTAGCCAATTCCTTTGAGACGGAACAATTCAGCCTTTCGAGGTGGTCAATGTGGCTTTTCATCTTAAGTACATAAGATGAAACAGATTGGGTGTCATCCATACGACACGCATGGAGTGCTCGAACCGTTTCGAAGCGCTCTACCCTTGCTTGTTGTTGAAACGTTTCCTTTAACTGGGTAATCATGTCGTATGCTCCATGATGTTCATGCTCCTTTTGGAGATCTGGAGTCATACTTGCCAACATGAGGCAAGACTTGGACCGAGTCCTCAGTGTATTTCACCCAATTATTAAAGGCCTCCTCATCCTCCTCATTAGGTTGATCGGGAATCGAATCGTCTAAAATGTATGATCGTTTCTCTTGCTTGAGAACAATTCTCAAGTTTCGAAATCAATCAATAAAGTTATTATGATTTAGACGCTCCTTTTGGAGAATGGTTCTAAGAGATAGCGAGTGAGTGGACGGGATTTCATTGTTTTCATTGTTGTTGGTGGCCATCTACAAAATATAACAAAGTTCAATTTTAGTAATTTCGATATTGTTCATATTTTAATAATTAAAACCCCTTTTAAGTGTCTTACACAATTTTAAAATCTAGAATCCAACATTACATTTAAATAGTGGTTAGGTAACCTTTATCCCATTATTTAAATTAACAAGGTAGTCAAACGTTTTGACAATTACAACCCTTTGCAACTTCTAGGGTATGAGATCGACTTTAAAACATCATATGTATAGTCGGCATGATTATCCCATCAACACCTTTGTAAACCATATTGTAGGTGATCCATTTAACATGGTTTGCAAATCAAGTTTACCCTACTTGCACACACATGTGAGTTTTCCAACATAAGTGGTTAGGTGACCTTTATCCCACAAATATGGTATCCCCACCTCAAATCACAAGTTCCATCAAAATGGTTAGGTGACCTTTATCCCACTAAAAGTTTTCAAATGACTCAAGTGTTGTGCAAAAGGACGGTGTTAAACTTGTTTATTAAAAGAAATTTAAAGTTTTCATAATCTTAGTTTAGAAAACTCTATGTACCTTATATTTGCATGATTTCAAATACAAGATACCCTATGGTTCACTTTTTAATAAAACCCCTTTTATTAAAATCATTAATCCTTTTAATAACCTTTTATTAACCACTTAATGATAAAGAACTATCATATTTCAGCTTGTTAAGTTGTTAATGAGTTTGTAATGCATATCCAAATATCAACCAAACAATCAAACAACAATCATCCAAACAAGCATAAACATACAAACATGAGCGCATAACCATAGCCACTATGTTGACCATACTTGTTTGCCATCACAAGTGTTGTCATAAGGTCTTTCCTAAGGGTTAAAATGACACATCAAAATGTGTCCATGAACTCCCACTTGAATCCACATCCAAATGCTTCAAGTGTCCATGTGTTTTGTGTCCTTTGAGTTTTCATCTTGTGCATCTTCTTTTACAAAAATCATATCCTAATACAATTTTTCTAATAAAAGAAATGCACCTAATTTATTTATTACATAACCAAATGAATAAACAAATTACAACCCAAAATACAAAACACAAAATTACAATCCTTTCAAGAATCAAAACCAACATGACAAATCACAATCAACCATAACCAAAACACATAAGGCCAAGGCTATGTTATGCACCAAAATATGAAATATATTCAACATCCAAGAACAACAATGAATCCCTTATTTTAGCCCTAAAATTTCAGCCAACATGAACTCAAATTTTAAGGTTTGTCCAAACAACACAATCAACCATTTGATGTAGATCTTTCAAGGTTTATACTAAAGCATGCAAGAATAAACCATGAAACATAAGGGATTCATATATCCACAACAAAACAGCCCCTAATGGGTTGAAGAAGTCCATGAAAACTAATTTTTCAAGACCTTTTGAAGCACATATTCCACATATCCGGCTCTAGATGCCATTGTTGGGTTTTGTAACATGTAAACCAAGGGTAGTTTAACCTTTTAAACTATAAAAACGCCGCAGAAATATGATTTAAACATTTTGTTACATTCTGAAATTTTTCACCATTTAAAACATAAACAAAACCCAAGAATAAGGATCATATTAATATATGTGAAATAGTGTGCTATGAAACCAAAATCAACCATAGGATGTTCATAGATACAACCTTTCTTGCACAAGATGTTATAGATGTATAAGAAGACGAAGATGGTGTTCTTGAACGTTCAGCCCCCAAGAGAGAAAGCCTCAAGTAGTGATACCCACAAGCTCTTCCAAACACCTAGCTAGTTAGGGAGCTCAACACCAAAACCTCTACAAATGTATCTTCACAAAAACGAATTTCAGCCTTTGTTTTGAGCTTCAAATCCGAAAATTTCAGCCTTCTTTGGAGAGTTCTTGCTTGTGTGTGAAGAGGAGAGAGTGTGAAATGATGGAAGAGTGCAAAGAGGAGTAAAACCTTGCAAAGACCAAGACTAAAAAGGGAGTTCCCAATGCACCTTTTGGGTGGCCGAATTTCAACTTAAAATGGGTTCCCCCCATTTTATTTTTCTTATAAAATTTGCACTCTTTAAACCCTTATTTTATAAAATTAAATCCAATTTTAATTTTATAACATTAACACATTTTAATTTGTTATTATTTAACCAACTTAAATAATGATACAAATAATTTCTCATGAACAAATTATCCACATAATGTTGTTCTTTGCACAAGCAACGTTTTAGAAAAACCCATTTTCTAAATTGGTGTCAGTATTTATTTGTTTGATCTTATCAACAAATAAATATTAATTGGTGTTTGTATAGCTTGTTATTGGGTATGACCCGACTTGGATCATAATGTACTAACCACATCAATCTTGTATGTGTCTTGGGCATATAAGGTCCAACACAATGATCCTTATGATCAGATATTATCAGATTGGTTCACAAGTGTGTTAAGAAGGGTTGATAATCAAAACTCCATAGCATTGGAGCTTGTTATGAAAAGCAAAAAGCAAAACACTATCAAAGAACTATTATTGTATAATGTTTTTGTATAACTAGTTCCTTTTCTATTATTTAGTTTAGCTTTCGTGGCTACTTTGATACACCAATCTGTATCACAGTCAATAGTTACTCAGAATGACTCTATATGCCACATTTAAAATAAAACCAACCAAAGTTCAAACTTTAAAACCATGCGGAAGCGTTTTGTAAGTAAAGCAAACCCAAAGTATATAAATGCATAATATGGCAAAACATGCGCCAACCCAAATGATTAAATATTAATAAATAAAAACCAACAAAGATGTCTTTAAAATAGAGTCTTAGAATGCATGATGTGTTGGGTTTGTTGGACCAATATTTTAGTAGTTTAACCATTTAAACAAGAAAAACGTAGCGGAATAAAACCTTAATATTATCATTTGTAATCTGAAAATTAAGGCTCATATCATATCAACAACAAACCCAAGAACATAAGGATCATTTATATGTGTATGAACTAGCTATCAAGAAGAATAAACAACCAAAAACAAAAGATACAAACTACCTTTTGTAGAGCTGCAGAAAAACGAATTTGGATGAAGAAAATGAGCTTCTTGAATGACCAAAACACCAAGTAGAGGTGTCCTCAAGCTAGTATACCCACAAGCCTCAAGCAAGACACTTTGTTGCTAGGCTTTTGAACACCAAAACACACCACAAGAGCTGCTGGAATCCGAATTTCAGCCCCTATATTCTTCAACAATGGAGAGGAAGAAATGTTCTTGAGGTGCTTGCATGTAAGAGAGAGAGAGAGAGATGGAGTGTGTGTGTGTTTCTTGGAAAAACAAGTGAAAGAAAACAAGTGGCCTTGGACCCCTATTAGGGGCGGCCGAACTTGAAGAGTTTGGGGTTTTCCCCCCAAAAACTTTCACTAATTGTTTTACTAATTATACATATAAGTTATCTAATTAACCTTTTAATTATATAACTTATGCACACACTATTATTATTATTTGATGTTATTTAACCAACTTAAATAAAATTACAAATAATGTCCATAAACAAAGTATCCTTATAAGTGTTTCATCTAATATGCAATTTATTTAGAAACCCTATTTTCTAAATAGGTTTATTTATTCAATTGCATGATCATATCATCAATTAAATATTTATATTAGTGTTTGCAAGCTTGTTATTAGGTATGACCTGACTTAGATCATTACGTACTAACCACATCAATATTCTATGTGTCTTGGGCATAAAGAATCCAACAATCTCCCACTTGCACAAGATTCATAGAAGATTGATGCAAGTAGTAAATACCGCCTAACAACGGTTTACTACCCTTAATACGCATGATTGAAAGCCATTCAATAACATCATCCCCTTCAAGTATCCAACTTGAAATGATTTAGGTGAATCAATCATTTATCCTTTTGTTACAGATGTTATGTTAAATCCAAGGACACGGAATGATCATTCCTTGTTGATTTAACTTAATCAGGGCTTAGACATCTTGCTCTCAACGAATAAGAGGAACAAATTCCATCTTGACTACATATGTTTCTCACAATCACCTCGTGTCACACCTAAATAAGAGGAACAAATTCCATCTTGACTACATATGTTTCTCTCAACGAATAAGAGGAACAAATTCCATCTTGCTGTCCATTATTTCAGAGCAGTGAAGAACTAGCTCAAGGTATAACATTTTGGTGAATATCAAAACCCAATATGTATCTCAGGTCAGAGGATACCAAATGATATTCGCCTTTACTCAAATTTACTTATGATCAATCTAGAATTCCATGTAGTAAAATTGTGATGCGGGTCAGTCCAATATTTGTATCCCACAATTATCTATGAACTTTGGTAGCAACCAATTGCTCTATATTCATACCTTATGAATATTATCCATGTTTATAATAGTCTTACGTTCATATTTGTTCCCACAAATATGACCGACTACGGACATTTAGAATAATAAACATATTCATGGATATATACATGCTAAAAGGAACATAATCTCAGAATATCACAAATATATAAAGAGTTAAAAGTTACATTGTTCCAAATTTTTAAATACTAAACAGATCAATTCCAATCACTAGAAAATCGAAGTCCTAAGGCACAAGTATGACTTTCATGCTTTGCCCTTTCAAGGAGCTTCGTGAGTGGATCCGCAATGTTTTGATCGGTGTGAACTTTACAAATACATATCTTTCCTTTTTCAACTTCATCCCTTATGTAGTTGAATCTCCGCTCAATATGTCTAGTCTTTTGATGTGCACGGGGTTTCTTGATTTGTGCAATCGCACCCTCGTTATCACAAAAGATTTCTAGGGGGTTTGAATCGTAGGGACGACCCCTAGATCAGCGATAAATTTTTTATCCATGCAGCTTCCTAAGCTGCTAATGAGGCGGCTATGTATTCGGATTCTGTAGTGGACAACGCTACCACGTCTTGTTTTGAACTCTTCCATGACACTGCCCCTCCATTCATAATGAAGACATACCCAGATTGTGATCGAGAATCATCTCGATCAGTTTGGAAGCTCGCATCCGTGTGACCTTTTACAACGAGTTCCTCTTCACCAGACCCGTATATTAGAAACATATCCTTAGTCCTCCTAAGGTATTTCAATATACTTTTAACAGCCATCCAATGCTATTACCTGGATTTGTTGATATCTACTTGTCATGCTTCGCGCATGACACGTCCGCTCTAGTGCATATCATCGCATACATGATGGATCCTATAGCACACGCATATGGGATGTCCTTCATTCGATCTTGCTCATCCTTTGAGCTTGGACATTGAGATGTACTCAATATTGTCCCTCTTTGAATAGGTACCATACCTTTCTTAGAGTTTTCTATCTTGAACCTTTTCAAGACTTTATCAATGTATGCACTTTGATTTAAACCTATTAACCACCTCGATCTATCCCTATAGATCTTTATTCCCAGAATATAGGTGGCTTCACCGAGATCTTTTATGGAAAAACAACTTCCAAGCCAGGTTTTAACACCTTCCATGGTTGGAATATCATTTCCAAAAAGTAGTATGTCATCAACATACAATACTAGAAATGTAATTATGCTCCCACTAGCCTTCTTATATACACAAGCCTCGTCAGCGTTCTTGATGAAACCAAATTTCTTGATTTCTTCATCAAAACGTTGATTCCAACTTCTCAATGTTTGTTTCAATCCATAGATTGATCTCTTTAACTTGCATACTTTATTAGGATGTTGTGGATCGATAAAACCATCAGGCTAAACCATATAGACAGTCTCTTCAAGATGTCCATTAAGAAAAGCGGTTGACATCCATTTGCCAAATCTCATAGTCATAATATGCGGCTATGGCAAACAATATCCTAATTGACTTTAGCATTGCTACAGGTGAGAAGGTTTCATCATAATCAACCCCTTGAGTTTGAGTGAAACCTTTTGCTACAAGTCTTGCTTTGTAAGTATCCATGTTTCCATGCATATCGGTTTTCTTCTTGAAAACCCACTTGCATCCAACCGGTTTGGAGTTAAGTGGAGGGTCAACCAATTCCCAAACTTGGTTGTCATACATGGATTGCATCTCTACGTTCATGGCTTCAAGCCATTTGTCACAATCCGAATTAGACATTGCATCATGGTATGTAATTGGCTCATCGGAGTCAACCACATAGCATCCATTCATGAAAAATCCATATCTTTCAGGTGGATGGCTAACTCTACCAGATCTGTGAACGTTTTGTGTGTATTGATCAACCACTTGATCATCATCAACAACCTCTTGTTGATTGCTAGTATCAACCAAACGTGTATCAGTTTGTGGATCTTGATCCTCATCAAATTCCACTATTCTATATGTTATTCCTTCCATAAGGAACTTAGCTTCCAAGAACTCTGCCTTTCGAGCAATAAATACTTTTTGCTCTGTTGGATCAAAGAAGTAGTATCCTATACAGTCTTTGCGATATCCAACAAATATACTGTAAGGCCCGTTCCCGGGACGCTTACAGTTGGTCATTCATCGCACATAAAACATACATTACATTTTTCCTTTCATAAATAGTTGCAGCGGAAACATTAAAACATAATTTCATTTCATCAAAATACTTTTGCACATCAGTACAATCGTTCCTTTAACATTATCATGTTACATTTATTACAAAGACATTAAACATAAAGATGCCATCCAAAATACGCTGAGTAGCCGCCCGTGCCATCCTCAGCAACATACCTGCCAACTGGAAACACATCAAAGTCAGCGTTGCTGAGTGAGTTCTAGTTTTATAATAAAACTTACTTTTCTATCGTAAAACCGTTCTTTACTTTCTTTATAAAAACATCCGTTACATACATGCGTTCACACATCATACGTACATACATATAATAACATTATTATCTTCATCATTTCGTTCGTACATTCATCATTCATCATTATCTTTCACTTCATCCTAGATCCTGTCAGACTTTACCCTCTTCGTGGCACACAGCCACGATTACTGAGGTCGAATGACAAGGATCCCATTTCATACGTTATTAGGATCATTCATTAGCGTTCATTTCATACATTCATTCTTTCATTCATTACTTGCTCATTACTCTTCATTACTCGAATCTTGTCTCATGCAATATCCCCGACTCATGCCCGAAAGCTGATGTTGTGCCGGGACCCGCTCACAAGTCCCCGACTCATGTCCGAAGACTGACACAACACCGGGATACGCGACAAAGATCCCATATGAGTCAATCACAGGGATTGAACTCCATCCGAGTCTGTTGCAACACAAAGTTGCTCACCTCATCATCTCATCTCATGCACTATCCCCGACTCATGTCCGAAGACTGATACTGTGCCGGGGCCTGATAAACAAACCCCCGACTCATGTCCGAAGACTGACACAGTACCGGGATACGCGGCACGGATCTCATCATCCGTCCCTTTCATCATATGCAATACTCCCGACTCATGTCCGAAGACTGATACTGTACCGGGGCCTGCTCACAAACCCCCGACTCATGTCCGAAGACTAGCACAGTACCGGAGTACGCAACAAGAACCTCTTCCGAGTCTTTTGCGACACAGAGTCGCTCACCTCATACATATGCTTGCAAGCCTTTCGTTCGTTCATTCATTAAGTCATTCATTCATTCATTACGTTCCTCTTTTCATTATCTTTCACTTTACGTTACATAATACTTTCTTTACATTCATTAACGTTCAACGCAAAGCCAATGAAAGATAAACATACCAAGCAAGGAACATAAACATAAACATAAACATACAACATCATCATACATACGCATCAATCATAAATCACATCACGCACATCATACATACTACGCATCACACGCACCGCAGTGCCTAACATAACACATAACATCATGCATATTACCATCATCTCCATCAACATCCACATCATAAGCTCATCATCCTACGTTACCTTATACCGTCCATGCCCTTCACATCGTCGAGTAATTCCATCTCGGTTATCATTTCTGAACACTTAGGCGAATGGGCATCTATGCGAATGGACCCTATGCGAATGGACTATGGACGAATGGACCTCTATGCGAATGGACTCCCAGTCGCATAGCTTTCATGCGTATGGCCTCCAGTCGCATGACTTCAGGCGTATGGGCTTCAATCGGATACTCTTCATGCGAATGAACCTCAGTCGCATGGCCTCCTGGCGCATGGACTTCAGTCGCATGACCTCTGTGCGAATGAACTTCAGTCGTACCATCTCTCAATCGCATGACTCCCAAGCACATGAACTTCAGTCGCCTGACTTCGTGCGTATGGACCTCAGTCGCATAGCAAACGTGCGTATGGACCTCAGTCGCACCTCAATCGGCCGAATGGCCTCCAATCGCCCTCCAGTCGGTCGCCTAGCCCTAGCTGGTGCAGAGTGCAGTTAGGTCGACTGCAGCCGCGGGTTTTCGACCTCCAACCCCTTCCAAACCTCTTTTAAGCTCAAATCAACCCTTCTAAAGGTTAGGGAAACATACCATGACCTCATACAAGCATAACCAAGCAAGAAATCGAGACTCTAACACATCATACACATACATACATACATCCAAACGGGTTTTCACCCAAAAACTCGAAAATAGGTTTTTGGACGTGTTCCAGCCCCAAAATCAGTTGAAAACGTGTAAAAGAGGGGTCCTAGAACTCACCTTAACGATCCCGTCGAATAGAGCTTCGATTTGACTCGCTCCACGTCGATTTTGGCTACTCGAACCAACCCGGGCCAACACTTCTTCTCTTTTCTCTTCTTTCTCTCTTCTCCTCTCTAGGCTGAAAATGGGGAGAATGGGAGTGCCTCCTCCCTTTTATACTCCCTTGCATCGAAGTTTCTCTCGTTGGCAGGTTTGGTCCCTCGACTTTGGACTTTATTTCTTTTTCTTCTCTCGTCGGCTACAAAGGAAATTTCCGGGTGTTACAAGTCCACCCCCCTTAAATGGGTTTCGTCCCCGAAACCTGTTGTTCCTTGAACCATTGCTTGGAAATTCTGTCTCATCTCTTTTCCAGTCTCTCACCTGGAGTTCAATCGCTCTACGTCGTTTATCACATACGACTTCTGGTTTATCTCTGACTACTTCCCTCAAAACTGGGATCCTTCCGGGCTTCTCAGTCGTAGCCTCAGTCGCCTCAATATTTCCCAAACGTCGTTTGGTGCTCGGCCTTCACTTGTAGACAAGTAAGGCATCTACTCACTTACTCCATCATGTCACGCTTTGTTCCTGGCCACCAATAATCCTTACTCGTGATTCGATATATCTGTCGGCTGAGATATTTGTATATCCACGCACCTTACATCGGCCAAATAGACGATACGTCTACGCCTCATGGATTGCTAACTCCTTCATCTTATGATGTACGCCTAACCACCCAAATCTGTCCCGAACGGTCTAGCAAGAACCAATGCTTCCTCAATTCTATCCCGCAATCCTCTAGGGCATCTAGGTAACCTAGCGGATTCATTAACAGCAATCTCTACATCGAAGGACTCATCGATGTTCCTTCTCCTAACATGCCACATTCTACATAAAGCAGTAGGAAGGAAACTACTACTAGCATGGCATTCGAATCATAAATGCACAAATTTTAAGTTACCAGAAACGTACCTGACGTCGAGTCGAAGTCCGCTCTAGCCTCCTCTCGGTCATGGCAAAAGCTCTAACTTTCACCCTCTGTTCCCTTTCCTCGCACCAGAGCCTCCTGCCCTCGGCTTCTTACAATCCCTGCTCATGTGTCCAGTCTCGCCGCAGTCGTAGCACTTAGCCGTGCGGCAATCCCTCGCCCTGTGGCCTTCCTTCCCACACTGGAAACAGACGTTCAATCCCCACTTGCATTCCCCTTCATGGTCTCTACCACACTTTCTGCATACTTCTCCTTTTCTTTTTATTCGCTTCCGATCATCGTCCCTCGACGTCGTGCCTTCTACAAAAATCCATCATCACTGTCTCGCCTTCCTTTCCCCTTCTTAACATAGGCTCGCTCCCCCCCCTTCGTCTGTCATCACCATCGCCCGCTCGTCGTACAATCTTCCCGCCAGGTCGACTGCTGACCTAAACGTGCTCGGTCGAGCAGCGATCATGTGCCTGCGGATGTCCGTCGGCAAGCCCTGAATATACCTCTTGATCTTTCGCGAAAGGGGTGTCACCTGATCTGGCACCAGCCGCGCCATTTCATTAAACTTGGTAGTGTATTGCTGATGCGTCATTGTTCCCGCTTCCAGCATCAGGAACTCTCTTTCAACTTTATCCATCTCTCGGTGAGGACAGAACTCCTCAATCACCAGCCTCTTCAACTCTGACCATCTCATCCTTCCGATAGCCCTGCTTCCCTCAACTTGGACTATGTTGTCCAACCAGCACAAAGCTGATTCCACGAAAGAGTGGGTAGCAAACTTTACTTTCTGATCCTCTCGGCACTCGCTGATATTTAAAACAGCTTCCATCTCCCTCACCCACCGGTGAGCAGCAGCAGCAGTGCCATTACCATCAAAAGTAGGGGGCTTGCATCGCTGAAACGCCCCATAGTTACAGCCTCGTGCCACCTCCGGCGCAGGCTCTTCCTCTTCTTCTTCCTCTTCGTCATTGGAGAGAACCCTTTCAGTCTCGGGTCGTCTCCTTTCACCCGAAGGTCTACCCCTTTCCTTTCTCTCCTCTTCTCTAACAGTCTTTATCACTTCGGTCACTACAGACGGTAGGATTGTCTGCAAGACCTGATGCACTTCTTCCACGACCGCCTCTCTCATCGAGGCCCTCTGATTAGCATTCTCATCACCGCCCTCAGGATGAGGGGTCACAGGTTCTTCGTGAACTACCCTTTTGGCCCTTGCCCTTCCTCTTGTGACCCGTGGTTCAGCACCACATCCACCGTCACCTCCACCACGAGAAGCTTTCGAAGATCTTCCACCAGCCATTCTCTAAACACACTGAAAGATTCAAACACTAACACGGTCCCTAATTACAGTGGCCAGTTGTGATTAGCCACTTACTTTACTCTTCATACTCCGAGCATTACCTATCCTGACTACATCAGTATCTAAATCTACCAGCCACACATAACCATATAACATGCGCACGTAAAACTGATTAACTTTACAAAAACATACCTGATGGCACGCAGCTACTCAGATTGGCATCCCATTCCCTTTCCGTCCCATTCTCAGTTTAAGATTAGGTTTTTGAAAATATTTACCCAATTCACTTAAACTTTGGCTCTGATACCAACTTGTAAGGCCCGTTCCCGGGACGCTTACAGTTGGTCATTCATCGCACATAAAACATACATTACATTTTTCCTTTCATAAATAGTTGCAGCGGAAACATTAAAACATAATTTCATTTCATCAAAATACTTTTGCACATCAATATAATCGTTCCTTTAAAATTATCATGTTACATTTATTACAAAGACATTAAACATAAAGATGCCATCCAAAATACGCTGAGTAGCCGCCCGTGCCATCCTCAGCAACATACCTGCCAACTGGAAACACATCAAAGTCAGCGTTGCTGAGTGAGTTCTAGTTTTATAATAAAACTTACTTTTCTATCGTAAAACCGTTCTTTACTTTCTTTATAAAAACATCCGTTACATACATGCGTTCACACATCATACGTACATACAGATAATAACATTATTATCTTCATCATTTCGTTCGTACATTCATCATTCATCATTATCTTTCACTTCATCCTAGATCCTGTCAGACTTTACCCTCTTCGTGGCACACAGCCACGATTACTGAGGTCGAATGACAAGGATCCCATTTCATACGTTATTAGGATCATTCATTAGCGTTCATTTCATACATTCATTCTTTCATTCATTACTTGCTCATTACTCTTCATTACTCGAATCTTGTCTCATGCAATATCCCCGACTCATGCTCGAAAGCTGATGTTGTGCCGGGACCCGCTCACAAGTCCCCGACTCATGTCCGAAGACTGACACAACACCGGGATACGCGACAAAGATCCCATATGAGTCAATCACAGGGATTGAACTCCATCCAAGTCTGTTGCAACACAAAGTTGCTCACCTCATCATCTCATCTCATGCACTATCCCCGACTCATGTCCGAAGACTGATACTGTGCCGGGGCCTGATAAACAAACCCCCGACTCATGTCCGAAGACTGACACAGTACCGGGATACGCGGCACGGATCTCATCATCCGTCCCTTTCATCATATGCAATACTCCCGACTCATGTCCGAAGACTGATACTGTACCGGGGCCTGCTCACAAACCCCCGACTCATGTCCGAAGACTGGCACAGTACCGGAGTACGCAACAAGAACCTCTTCCGAGTCTTTTGCGACACAGAGTCGCTCACCTCATACATATGCTTGCAAGCCTTTCGTTCGTTCATTCATTAAGTCATTCATTCATTCATTACGTTCCTCTTTTCATTATCTTTCACTTTACGTTACATAATACTTTCTTTACATTCATTAACGTTCAACGCAAAGCCAAAGAAAGATAAACATACCAAGCAAGGAACATAAACATACAACATCATCATACATACGCATCAATCATAAATCACATCACGCACATCATACATACTACGCATCACACGCACCGCCGTGCCTAACATAACACATAACATCATGCATATTACCATCATCTCCATCAACATCCACATCATAAGCTCATCATCCTACGTTACCTTATACCGTCCATGCCCTTCACATCGTCGAGTAATTCCATCTCGGTTATCATTTCTGAACACTTAGGCGAATGGGCATCTATGCGAATGGACCCTATGCGAATGGACTATGGACGAATGGACCTCTATGCGAATGGACTCCCAGTCGCATAGCTTTCATGCGTATGGCCTCCAGTCGCATGACTTCAGGCGTATGGGCTTCAATCGGATACTCTTCATGCGAATGAACCTCAGTCGCATGGCCTCCAGGCGCATGGACTTCAGTCGCATGACCTCTGTGCGAATGAACTTCAGTCGTACCATCTCTCAATCGCATGACTCCCAAGCACATGAACTTCAGTCGCCTGACTTCATGCGTATGGACCTCAGTCGCATAGCAAACGTGCATATGGACCTCAGTCGCACCTCAATCGGCCGAATGGCCTCCAATCGCCCTCTAGTCGGTCGCCTAGCCCTAGCTGGTGCAGAGTGCAGTTAGGTCGACTGCAGCCGCGGGTTTTCGACCTCCAACCCCTTCCAAACCTCTTTTAAGCTCAAATCAACCCTTCTAAAGGTTAGGGAAACATACCATGACCTCATACAAGCATAACCAAGCAAGAAATCGAGCCTCTAACACATCATACACATACATACATACATCCAAACGGGTTTTCACCCAAAAACTCGAAAATAGGTTTTTGGACGTGTTCCAGCCCCAAAATCAGTTGAAAACGTGTAAAAGAGGGGTCCTAGAACTCACCTTAACGATCCCGTCGAATAGAGCTTCGATTTGACTCGCTCCACGTCGATTTTGGCTACTCGAACCAACCCGGGCCAACACTTCTTCTCTTTTCTCTTCTTTCTCTCTTCTCCTCTCTAGGCTGAAAATGGGGAGAATGGGAGTGCCTCCTCCCTTTTATACTCCCTTGCATCGAAGTTTCTCTCGTTGGCAGGTTTGGTCCCTCGACTTTGGACTTTATTTCTTTTTCTTCTCTCGTCGGCTACAAAGGAAATTTCCGGGTGTTACATATACACTTAGTGGATCGACTTTCCAACTTGTTTTGGGTGTTTAGCTTAACATAAGCTTCACAACCCCATACCTTTAAATATGATAGTGATGGAACTCTTCCATGTCATATTTCTAAGGGTGTCGAATTCACTTTCTTGGTTGGGGCCATATTCAAAATACGAGCCGCGGAGAGCAATGCGAAACCCCAAAAGGATAGAGGTAGTGAGCTTATAGCCATCATAGATCAAACCATATCCAATAGGGTTCGATTTATCCTTTCAGACACACCATTATGTTATGGTGTTCTAGGTGGAGTAAGTTGTGAGACGATCCCATAACTTCTTAAATGATCCTGAAAAGCCTCACTGAGGTATTCACCTCCTCTATCCGAACGAAGAACTTTGATTGTTTTATTGAGTTGATTTTCTACTTCATTCTTGAAGATTTTGAACATTTCAAAAGCTTCATGTTTATGTGCCATCAAGTACACATAACCATAGCGACTATAATCGTCGGTAAAGGTAATGAAGTATCTTTCACCATTTCTTATCATTGTCTTAAATGGTCCACATACATCCGAATGTATGATTCCCAATAAGTCTTTTGCCCTCTCGTTAGTACCACTAAAGGGAGACTTGGTCATTCTGCCTTGTAAACAAGATTCACACTTATCAAATGAAACATTTTCATTTGTTTTCAAAAGACCATTCTTTTGAAGTGTTTGAATTCGATTATTGTTTATGTGACCAAGACGACAATGCCAAAGATATGAATCACTTAAACCCATTTTAAGTTTCTTGGTGCTTGATTGGTATAATGAGTTATTATAGGATGAATCATCATGAACTAATTCATAGATACCATTACAAGGCATTGCCTTAAAATAAAACACATCATCCATACAAACATGAATACCATTGTTTACAAACTTTAATTCATAACCACATTGTCTTAAAAGGGAAACAAAAATTATGTTCCTAGTCAAACTAGAAGCATAGAAAATGTTCTTGAGAACAACTTCCAAACCATTTGAAAGTTTCAAAATATAGTCTCCTTGGGCTTCGACATCAACTTTTGCTTCGTTGCCCATGTAAAGACTTGTGTCTCCCTTCTTGAAGTGTTTATTTCTTTTGAACCCCTGCAACAAATTGCAAATATGAGTTCCACATCTGGTATCCAATACCCATGTGTTGAAAGAAATAACATTTAAACCAATATGAATCATGAAAGTTGTACCTGAGGTTTGCCCCGCATCCTTCTTGTTTCTCAACTCTTTGAGATAGGTGGGACAATTCCTTTTACAGTGACCTATCTCTCCACACTCAAAGCATGGACCGTTCTCCGTTACCTTAGGCTTCTTAAGCTTAGGCTTTGGAGGTTCCGCTTTAGCCTTCCCTTTCCCTTTACCTTTTATGTACCCCTTTCCTTTGGCAACATTTGCCTTGGGTTCGGGGAAGGGCCTTTTCTTATTGCTACCCTCATTGATCGAGAGAACAGGTAGAACCTTTCTACCCATCCCTGCCTTGGCTGTTTTGAGCATTGTATGAAGCTCACCAATGCTCTTGTCCCACCCGTTCATATTGTAATTCATTATGAATGTCTCAAACCTTTTGGTTAGGCCATTAAGGATCAAATCCATGACTAGCTCCTTTGAGACGGGACAATTAAGCCTTTTGAGGCGATCAACGTGGCTTTTCATCTTAAGAACATAAGATGATACCCATTGGGTTTCTTCTACGCGACATGCATGAAGCGCTCGAACCGTTTCGAAGCGCTCTACCCTAGCTTGTTGAAGGAACATTTCCTTCAACTGGGTAATCATGCCATATGCCCCATGATGCTCAAAGTCCTTTTGGAGTTCAGGAATCATGGTTCCCAACATGAGGCAAGAAACCTGCATGGAATCGTCTGTGTATTTAAGCCAATCGTTATATGCCTCAACATCCTCAGGGTCGGGTTGGTCAGAGATGGGATCGTCAAGGACATAGGCCTTTTTCTCTTGCTTGAGAACAATTCTCAAGTTTCGAAACCAGTCCATAAAGTTATTATGGTTAAGACGATCCCTTTCTAAGATAGGGTAGGGGCATTCGGGGTGGTAGCATTGTTGTTTGCGGCCATTTCTACAAAATTACAAAGTTCATATTAGTATTTCTGAAAAATTACATTTTAATTGTTAATACCCTTTTATGTCTCATAGACAATTAATAATTAAAATCTAGAATCCAACGTTACATTTAAATTATGGTTAGGAGACCATTATCCCATTATTTAAATTAACAAGGTAGTCAACATTTGAAAATTGCAACCTATTGCAACTTCTAGCTTTATGGGATCGGTTAAACATCTTATGTTTAGTCGGCATGTAAAATCCCATCAACACCATTGTACGCCATGCTTCGGTGACCCTATGCACATGGTTTCCAATTCAAGTCGTCCTACTTACATACACGTGTGAGTTTACACATACAAGTAGTTAGGTGACCTTTATCCCACAAATATGTTAAGCCCACCTCAAACACACAAGTTCCTTAAAAGTGGTTAGGTGACCTTTATCCCACAAGTAGTTCTCAAGTTATTCGAGTTTCGTGTAAAAGGATGGTGTTAAACTTGTTCCAAAAGGGATTTTAGTTTTCATTAATTCTAGTTATAAAAACTCTATGTACCTTGTATTTGCATGCTTTCAAATACATGGTACCCTATGGTTCTTTTAATAAAACCTCTTTTATTTGAAATCATTAATCCTTTTAATAACTTTTATTAACATATTAATGATTAAGAACCATGAAAATTCAGCTTGTTATGACCATTTATTAAGATTGTTAAGCATATCCACATATCAAACAATCAACATAAAATGAATAATCAAACAAGCATACAAGAAACAACCACAAGTGCATAACCATAGCCACTATGTTGACAACACTTGTTTGCCATCTCAAGTGTCGTCATTACGTCTTTCCTAAGGGTTGAACACAACACAAAAGATGAGATCTCCAAAGACCCCCACTTGAACTTGCATCCAAATGCTTCAAGTCCTTCTCTTTGTGTCTTCCTTTTGTGCTTCCATCTTGAGCATTTTCATTTACAAAATTTATATCCTAATACAAATTTTTCTAGTAAAGAAAACACACATAATCTATCTATTACGTCACAAATGAATGAATAAATAAATTACATCCAAATACAAGCACAAAGGAATAATTATTACAACCCATAAAGAATGAATATAACCAAAACAAAAACATCCATCCAAAACCAAATCAACACAAGGTCAAGGCTAGGTTATGAACCAATATGAAACATCATATACAACATTCAAGAACCAAATAAATCCCCATATGACCCTAAATTTTCAGCCAACATAAACCAAGAATTTAGGGTGTTTTTGTCCAAACAAAACACAATCAACCATTTGATATCTTTCTTGAATCATTAATCCTTTTAATAACCTTTTATTAACCACTTAATGATAAAGAACCATCAATTTTCAGCTTGTTAAGTTGTTAATGAGTTTGTAATGCATATCCAAATATCAACCAAACAATCAAACAACAATCATCCAAACAAGCATAAACATACAAACATGAGTGCATAACCATAGCCACTATGTTGACCATACTTGTTTGCCATCACAAGTGTTGTCATAAGGTCTTTCCTAAGGGTTAAAATGACACATCAAAATGTGTCCATGAACTCCCACTTGAATCCACATCCAAATGCTTCAAGTGTCCATGTGTTTTGTGTCCTTTGAGTTTTCATCTTGTGCATCTTCTTTTACAAAAATCATATCCTAATACAATTTTTCTAATAAAAGAAATGCACGTAATTTATTTATTACATAACCAAATGAATAAACAAATTACAACCCAAAATACAAAACACAAAATTACAACCCTTTCAAGAATCAAAACCAACATGACAAATCACAATCAACCATAACCAAAACACATAAGGCCAAGGCTATGTTATGCACCAAAATATGAAATATATTCAACATCCAAGAACAACAATGAATCCCTTATTTTAGCCCTAAAATTTCAGCCAACATGAACTCAAATTTTAAGGTTTGTCCAAACAACACAATCAACTATTTGATGTAGATCTTTCAAGGTTTATACTAAAGCATGCAAGAATAAACCATGAAACATAAGGGATTCATATATCCACAACAAAACAGCCCCTAATGGGTTGAAAAAGTCCATGAAAACTAATTTTTCAAGACCTTTTGAAGCACATATTCCACATATCCGGCTCTAGATGCCATTGTTGGGTTTTGTAACATGTAAACCAAGGGTAGTTTAACCTTTTAAACAATAAAAACGCCGCAGAAATATGATTTAAACATTTTGTTACATTCTGAAATTTTTCACCATTTAAAACATAAACAAAACCCAAGAATAAGGATCATATTAATATATGTGAAATAGTGTGCTATGAAACCAAAATCAACCATAGGATGTTCATAGATACAACCTTTCTTGCCCAAGATGTTATAGATGTATAAGAAGAAGAAGATGGTGTTCTTGAACGTTCAGCCCCCAAGAGAGAAAGCCTCAAGTAGTGATACCCACAAGCTCTTCCAAACACCTAGCTAGTTAGGGAGCTCAACACCAAAACCTCTACAAATGTATCTTCACAAAAACGAATTTTCAGCCTTTGTTTTGAGCTTCAAATCCGAAAATTTCAGCCTTCTTTGGTGAGTTCTTGCTTGTGTGTGAAGAGCAGAGAGTGTGAAATGATGGAAGAGTGCAAAGAGGAGTAAAATCTTGCAAAGACCAAGACTAAAAAGGGATTTCCCAATGCACCTTTTGGGTGGCCGAATTTCAACTTAAAATGGGTTCCCCCCATTTTATTTTTCTTATAAAATTTGCACTCTTTAAACCCTTATTTTATAAAATTAAATCCAATATTAATTTTATAACATTAACACACTTTAATTTGTTATTATTTAACCAACTTAAATAATGATACAAATAATTTCTCATGAACAAATTATCCACATAATGTTGTTCTTATACACAAGCAACGTTTTGGAAAAACCCATTTTCTAAATTGGTGTCGGTATTTATTTGTTTGATCTTATCAACAAATAAATATTAATTGGTGTTTGTATAGCTTGTTATTGGGTATGACCCGACTTGGATCATAACGTACTAACCACATCAATCTTGTATGTGTCTTGGGCATATAAGGTCCAACACAATGATCCTTATGATCAGATATTATCAGATTGGTTCACAAGTGTGTTAAGAAGGGTTGATAATCAAAACTCCATAGCATTGGAGCTTGTTACGAAAAGCAAAAAGCAAAACACTATCAAAGAACTATTATTGTACAATGTTTTTGTATAACTAGTTCCTTTTCTATTATTTAGTTTAGCTTTCGTGGCTACTTTAAAACACCAATCTGTATCACAGTCAATAGTTACTCAGAATGACTCTATATGCCACATTTAAAATAAAACCAACCAAAGTTCAAACTTTAAAACCATGCGGAAGCGTTTTGTAAGTAAAGCAAACCCAAAGTATATAAATGCATAATATGGCAAAACACGCGCCAACCCAAATGATTAAATATTAATAAATAAAAACCAACAAAGATGTTTTTAAAATAGAGTCTTAGAATGCATGATGTGTTGGGTTTGTTGGACCAATATTTTAGTAGTTTAACCATTTAAACAAGAAAAACGCAGCGGAATAAAACCTTAATATTATCATTTGTAATCTGAAAATTAAGGCTCATATCATATCAACAACAAACCCAAGAACATAAGGATCATTTATATGTGTATGAACTAGCTATCAAGAAGAATAAACAACCAAAAACAAAAGATACAAACTACCTTTTGTAGAGCTGCAGAAAAACGAATTTGGATGAAGAAAATGAGCTTCTTGAATGACCAAAACACCAAGTAGAGGTGTCCTCAAGCTAGTATACCCACAAGCCTCAAGCAAGACACTTTGTTGCTAGCCTTTTGAACACCAAAACACACCACAAGAGTTGCTGGAATCCGAATTTCAGCCCCTATATTCTTCAACAATGGAGAGGAAGAAATGTTCTTGAGGTGCTTGCATGTAAGAGAGAGAGAGAGAGAGAGAGAGAGAGAGAGAGAGAGAGAGATGGTGTGTGTGTGTGTGTGTGTTTCTTGGAAAAACAAATGAAAGAAAACAAGTGGCCTTGGACCCCTATTAGGGGCGGCCGAACTTGACGAGTTTGGGGTTTTCCCCCAAAAAACTTTCACTAATTGTTTTACTAATTATACATATAAGTTATCTAATTAACCTTTTAGTTATATAACATATACACACACTATTATTATTATTTGATGTTATTTAACCAACTTAAATAACATTAAAACTAATGTTCATAAACAAAGTATCCTTATAAGTTGTTTCATCTCATATGCAATTTATTTAGAAACCCCATTTTCTAAATAGGTGTATTTATTCAATTGCATGATCATATCATCAATTAAATATTTATATTAGTGTTTGCAAGCTTGTTATTGGGTATGACCCGACTTGGATCATTACGTACTAACCACATCAATATTCTATGTGTCTTGGGCATAAAGAATCCAACATGATGGACCCGTGCAGTGCTCCTAATGGCAAGCAAAGTTAACAACCTGAGAATAGCATACTAAAATGTCAACACAATGGTTGGTGAGTTCAAGAGTTTGCGTTTATCATAAATATTAACAATTGTATAACATAAGAAGTGCATTGAAATAGACAGCTAGTCTATATTCACATGTATTAACAATAGTGATTTCGCGATCGAAGCTGACTGTGTTTCGTTTGTTGCCTCCCTTCACGACTTACCAGGTCGTGACGAATATTTGTGTATAGGACAAAATTGCACCCGCTTGACCTCCAATCTCACGGGTGGGGCTCGTCAAACCTAGTAGTACTACCCAAGATTCCCTGCTAGTTACCATTATTAACAATCCGAAAGTGTGAGGACTTTCCATGGTATTAAGCACTATGTTAAAAACATACACAACTTATAATAATAAAATAGCGTTTGAGTACAAGTATGCTACCTCCCCCAGAAGAAGGTTTATAATATAAGGGGCATGAACTCACTTGGTGTGTAATGATAGTGAATAAAGAGACTCGTGATAGATGCAAAGACAACCCTTCAAAGGTTACCTAGAACACACAAGTACATAAGTACGTGTACCCATAGAAACTCAATAATCCTAGATTAACCTAGTTGACCCGTTTGACCCGTTGGTGACATATTAGTTAAAATTTAGTTTAATCATATATTATCACTTAACATACAAGAGTGTCATGCAATTTATCCATGCGTATCACATTGTCAACCTAGGTTCTACCTAAGTCATCATGCCACATTAGATCATCATACACTTATGCGAATCTCAAACAATAATCATGCTTAATATATATAAATACATCACAATAAATAATTCATACGCAAAGACTAATCATGCACCACATGCCATGTGAAGCCACTCACGACTTCACATCCTAAACCCTGCCAATCCTACTAAGTAGGGGCCTCAGATTCGCACACGTGTATGACAATCATAATCACATTCATTCATTTAGTTCATTCCAACCAACATACACAGTGACCATCAATTCCAATCCCAAACATGATCTCCTAATCACTAACCATAGTATGATCAATAAAACTTATACTTCTTACATGATCAACCAAGGATCCATAACAACTCAATTACACATTCTATCACAACAAACGTCATCCACAATCATTCTAACATGATCTTAACATCACAAGCATACCCAATTCATCACATCCAAAGTTCTACAAAAATAAAGTTTCCCTTCTGGGAAAGTAACACCCAAAAGTGATCTACCATCCAATTCCATCATAATTTCATCAATATTATACCTAATCAAGTTCATAACATTCATTATAACATGTTAATCATCTCCAAAACATCCAAATTCCCAAACATCATACACAAAAGTTTCTACTTTTAGTAAGTCATAATCAACATCTCAATTTCATGAATTTTCTTGCACAATTCAATTAAACTAACATCTAGGCATTACATCTAACATCTTAGCATCATCAAATCATGAATTACAAGAACAAAAAGTTTCCTCTAATGGCAATGTATGAACTAGATGATCGAACCCTAGATTTCTTGCACGATCAACATAATCTAGCATTCATACAACCTAACTAACATCATATAATCATCATACAATCATCAATTTCATATAATCATCATCAATTTCGGATTAGGGTTTATCAAGGATCAAGAACTATGAAAAATCAATCAAAACTAACCTTTAGATGCGTATAACTCAACAATTGAACTTGCAAACCACCTTGTAGAACTTGGAACTAACCAAAATTGATTGTATTTTGTTGTTTTTGATCAAAATCGAATGAGAGGGGTGCTTGGGAATGCTTCGGCTGCCATGGGGGGTTTGGAGTGGGGTTAGGTTTCTAATTTTGTTAAGTTTTATGTTTAATAACAATTACAAAATAAACCCCTTGATTTTTATTTTGAAAAAAACCAATCTTTTAAACACTTTTTAAATAATCTAGACTACAATTTATAAGTTTTATTAACCAACAATAATAATCCTAAACATTTACAACAAGTCACATAACACATAAAATATATATAACACATTGTCACGTTATCGCGTAGAATTTATGAAAATAAACATTTAAAACTCTATACATTCATAAATCACACAATCACAACTAATAATCAACATTATTAATTAGATTATCATTGTTTATCATAGATTAGTATTATTAAGTCACCAACATTCAACGACAACTAGTGTGTGCCCACGACACGTGTATGCAAGATCTAACAGAACTAATGGAGTTTGGTAACGAAAAATGACCGGATGTCACATTATCCCCATGTTGAAAGAATTTTTGTCCCGAAAATTGCGTTACATGGTTGTGCTACATCCCTGGTTTACTGCATTGGCATAACGAAATCGAGTGAGTTGTCACATCATCCCCATGTTGAAATAAATTTCGTCCCGAAATTTAATCAGTACCTTCCCCGACCGTTGTTGTCGTTTCGAACAGATGACGATACTTAAGCTTCATCTGATCCTCGCGTTCCCACGTGAATTTCGGTCCACGTTTTGAGTTCCAACGAACTTTGACTATAAGTATCTTACTTTGTTTAAGAGTCTTGACCTCACGATCCATTACTTCAACTGGTTCCTCAACAAAGCGTAGTTAATCATCTACTTGTACTTCCTCGAGTGGTACAACTAGTGTCTCGTCAGATAGGCACTTCTTTAGATTCGAGACGTGAAATACGTTGTGAACGCCACTCAATGAATCAGGTAAGTCCAATCGATACGCCACTGGACCTATTCTTTCTAGAATCTCAAATGGTCCGACGTATCTTGGATTAAGCTTGCCTCTTTTGCCAAACGGAAACACACCTTTCCACGGTGAGACTTTTAGCAACACTTTGTCACCGATTTGAAACTCCAAGGGTTTCCGTCGTTTGTCTGCGTAACTCTTCTGTCTATCTCGCGCTGCTGCCATGCGGTTTCGTATCTGTACTATCTTCTCAGTGGTCTCATGTACCAACTCAGGGCCGGTTAACTGACTATCACCAACTTCTGCCCAACAAACTGGTGATCTATACTTTCGCCCATATAATGCCTCAAATGATGCTGCCTTGATGCTGGTATGATAACTATTGTTATACGAAAACTCAACCAATGGAAAGTGAACTTCCTAATTATTCCCGAAATCGATCACACAAGCTTGTAACATATCTTCCAAAGTTTGAATAGTACGTTCACTTTGTCCATCGGTTTGCGGATGATAGGTAGTGCTCATATCTAGGCGTGTACCCAATGATTTCTGCAATGATTGCCAGAAATGAGACGTAAAACAAGCATCCCGATCAGAAATAATCGAGATCGGCACACCATGTCTCAAAACTACCTCCTTCAAATAAATTCGAGTTAACTTGTCCATCTTGTCAGTTTCCTTGATCGCCAAAAAGTGAGCTGACTTAGTGAGTCAATCCATGATCACCCATATCGTGTCACAACCACTAGGGGTTCTGGGCAACTTAGTGATAAAATCCATGGAAATCTGTTCCTACTTCCACAAGGGGATCTCAGGTTGTTGCAATAACCTAGATGGTTTCTGATATTCCACTTTAACCTTAGAACAAGTCAGACATTTGCTCACGTATGTAGCTACGTCAGCCTTCATATTAGGCCACCAATAGTGCGCCTTCAGATCATGATACATTTTGTCAGAGCCAGGGTGTATGGAATATTTAGACTTGTGTGCTTCACTCATAACCAAGTCTCTTAAATTTCCATGCAAAGGCACCCATAGTCTATCCATGAAATACCGAATTCCATCGGATTTGACTTCCAAGTGTTTATCCATCCCGCGTAGAGATTCAGATCCAACGTTCTCATTTTCATGGCTTCTGTCTGGGCTTCCTTGATCTGTTCAGGCAAGTGAGTACTAATCGTGAGTTGTAGGGCACGCACCAGTCGGGGCTTAGCTGTTTCCTTTCTACTCAAGGCATCAGCGACTACATTCGCTTTTCCCGGGTGGTATTTAATAGCACAATCATAGTCGTTCAACAATTCCCCGAAACCTAGTGTGTGCCCACGACACGTGTATGCAAGATCTAACAGAACTAACGGATTTTGGTAACGGAAAATTACCGGATGTCACATTATCCCCATGTTGAAAGAATTTTCGTCCCGAAAATTGCGTTACATGGTTGTGCTACATCCCTGGTTTACTGCATTGGCATAACGAAATCGAGTGAGTTGTCACATCATCCCCATGTTGAAATAAATTTGGTCCCGAAATTTAATCAGTACCTTCCCCGACTGTTGTTGTAGTTTCGAACAGATGAGGATACTTAAGCTTCATCTAATCCTCGCGTTTCCACGTGAATTTCGGTCCACGTTTTGAGTTCCAACGAACTTTGACTATAGGTATCTTACTTTGTTTAAGAGTCTTGACCTCAGATCCATTACTTGAACCGGTTCCTCAACAAAGTGTAGTTGATCATCTACTTGTACTTCCTCGAGTGGTACAACTAGTGTCTCGTCAGATAGACACTTCTTTAGATTCAAGACGTGAAATACATTGTGAACGCCACTCAATGAATCAGGTAAGTCCAATCGATACACCACTGGACCTATTCTTTCCAGAATCTCAAATGGTCTGACGTATCTTGGATTAAGCTTGCCTCTTTTGCCAAACCGAATCACACCTTTCCATGGTGAGACTTTTAGCAACACTTTGTCACCGATTTGAAATTCCAAGGGTTTCTGTCGTTTGTCTGCGTAACTCTTCTGTCTATCTCGCGCTGCTGCCATGCGGTTTCGTATCTGTACTATCTTCTCAGTGGTCTCATGTACCAACTCAGGACCGGTTAACTGACTATCACCAACTTCTACCCAACAAACTGGTGATCTACACTTTCACCCATATAATGCCTCAAATGGTGCTGCCTTGATGCTGGTATGATAACTATTTTTATACGAAAACTCAACCAATGGTAAGTGAACTTCCCAATTATTCCCGAAATCGATCACACAAGCTCGTAACATATCTTCCAAAGTTTGAATAGTATGTTCACTTTGTCCATCGGTCTGCGGATGATAGGCAGTGCTCATATCTAGGCGTGTACCCAATGATTTCTGCAATGATTGCCAGAAATGAGACGTAAAACGAGCATCCCGATCAGAATTAATCGAGATTGGCACACCATGTCTCGAAACTACCTCCTTCAAATAAATTCGAGTTAACTTGTCCATCTTGTTAGTTTCCTTGATCGCCAAGAAGTGAGCTGACTTAGTGAGTCAATCCAAGATCACCCATATCGTGTCACAACAACTAGGTGTTCTGGGAACTTAGTGATAAAATCCATGGAAATCTGTTCCCACTTCCACAAGGGGATCTCAGGTTGTTACAATAACCCAGATGGTTTCTGATATTCCACTTTAACCTTAGAACAAGTCAGACATTTGCTCACGTATGTAGCTACATCAGCCTTCATATTAGGCCACCAATAGTGCGCCTTCAGATCATGATACATTTTGTCAGAGCCAAGGTGTATGGAATATTTAGAATTATGTGCTTCACTCATAACCAAGTCTCTTAAATTTCCATGCAAAGGCACCCATAGTCTATCCATGAAACGAATTTCATTGGATTTGACTTCCAACTGTTTATCCATCCCGCGTAGAGATTTAGATCCAACGTTCTCACTTTTCAAGGCTTCTGTCTGGGCCTCCTTGATCTGTTCAGGCAAGTGAGTACTAATCGTGAGTTGTAGAGCACGCACTCGTCGGGGCTTAGTTGTTTCCTTTCTACTCAAGGCATCAGCGACTACATTCGCTTTTCCCGGGTGGTATTTAATAGCACAATCATAGTCGTTCAACAATTCCACCCTACGTCGTTGCCTCATGTTGAGCTCTTTCTGCTCAAAGATATGCTGAAGACTCTTGTGATCGGTGTAAATTGTGTACTTGGTACCGTACAAGTAATGTTTCCAGATCTTCAAGGCAAAGACCACTGCTCCTAACTCCAAGTCATGAGTAGTGTAGTTCTTTTCATGTACCTTCAATTGTCACGAGGCATAAGCTATCACCTTGTCATGTTGCATCAGGACACAACCCATTCCTTGGATAGAAGCATCATAATAAACTACAAAATCATCACTTCCTTTGGGTAATGCTGGTATCGGTGCGCTACAAAGTTTTTGCTTCAGCAACTGAAACGCAGCTTCTTGAATCTTACCCCATTTATAGGTCGTTCCTTTATGGGTCAAAGTTGTGAGAGGTTGAGCGATTTTTTGAAAATCCCTCAATGAAACGCCGGTAGTACCCAGCCAGCCCAAGAAATTGTCTTATCTCACTAGGCGTCTTGGGTACCAACCAGTTCTTTATAGCCTCAATTTTTGCAGGATCCACATGTATTCCCTTCTCGTTAACAATTTGACCTAAGAATTGCACCTCACGACTCCAGAAATCACACTTAGAAAACTTTGCGTACAACTTTTCCTTTCTAGGTAAATCCAGAATTAGACGTAGGTGCTCCTCGTATTCCTCCTTGGTCCTAGAATAAATCAATATTTCATCGATAAACACAATAACAAACTAATCGAGATAGGGTTTGCACACGCAATTCATGAGATCCATGAACACTGCTGGTGCATTAGTCAACCCAAAAGGCATGACCAAGAACTCATAGTGACCATAACGAGTACGGAACGTGGTTTTGGAGATATCCTCCTCTCGAACTCTTAGTTGATGATAACCAGATCTCAAATCAGTCTTCGAATAATAGCTTGATCCCTGAAGCTGATCAAACAAGTCGTCAATACGAGGTAACGGGTATCGGTTCTTGACTGTGACTTTGTTCAACTCCCTATAGTCGATGCACATTCGGAATGTGCCATCTTTCTTCTTAACAAAGAGAACAGGTGCTCTCCACGGTGATGAACTCGGTCGAATAAACCCTTTATCTAACAGTTCTTGAAGTTGTGTAGATAATTCCTGTAGTTCGTTCGGTGCCAACCGGTAAGGTGCTCGCGCAATCGGAGCAGCTCCGGGAGTAAAATCGATCTGAAATTCAACTTGACGGTGAGGTGGTAGTCCAGACAGATCCTCTGGAACACCTCTGGAAAATCACGAACCACCGGAATATCCTCTACTTTCTTTTCGTCCTTTTGCTTGTCGGAGACGAGGGCTAATATGGCTAAGTGACCTTTACGTAGCCACTTCTGCACCTTCATGAATGAGGTGATGCCTATCACAGCACCACTCTTCTCACCCTTAACCAAAAGAGTTTCCCCGTCTATTAGAGGAATGCGAATGACCTTCTCACAGCAAATCACTTCTGCTTGCTTCTCGGACAGCCAGTCCATGCCTATGACCACATCGTAACTTCCAAGAGTAACAGGCATAAGGTCAATGTCGAAAGTATGACTAACAAGTTCTATCTTGCAATTCTTAAGGATGTGCGTAACGGAGATTTGCTTACCATCAGCCAACTCTACGACATACTTAGATTCCAATACAGAAGGCATATCACTTAAAAGGCTACAGAACTTAGTAGAGATAAAACTCCTATCAGCTCTAGTGTTAAACAGTACAGAAGCAAAACGACCATTAACAAGAAATTTACCAGTAACGGTAGTAGGATCGTTTAGAGCCTCACCTGAACCCATGACAAAGGCTCTCCCTTTAGCTCCACCATTGTTGCCACCATTGTTGTCACCATTGCCTCCATTGCTATTGTTGCCACCATTCCTGTTACCATTCCCATTTCTTCTTAGTTGAGGACAATCTTTCTTGTAGTGCCCTTCCTTTCCACACTCAAAGCAACCCTTTGGTGTGTCATGAGGCTACTGAGGTTGTTGAGGCTTCTTTATCAGTTCTCCACAGCAATCCTTTGCCACATGTCCAACCTTCCCACAACGCTGGCATCAAAAGCTGTCACACCTGCCAATGTGGTGGTAGTTGCATCGGTTGCACTTTAGGTTTTTCCCCACATATCCACTTGATCCTTGAGATGATGATGATGATTGGTGGAAGTTGCGACTATTATCAAACCGTCTCTGCTGATGTTGCTGTTGAGGTTGGTGTTGTTGAGGTTGGTTACCAGATGACGATCCCTTGCTGGCGTTGTTCTCCCACTTGCGTTTGTTGTCGGGCACGCTTGCCACAGCGCCCCACTTGGGTAACTTTCCTTGCTCCACAGCCTAATCAGTGAGCTTGTGAGCCAGTCGAATAACCCGCTGTATAGTAGGAAGATTTGCAGCAGTCACCATACTCTGAATCTCTGGAACTAAGCCACGTAAATAGAGATCAATACGTCGGCTCGGCGGGTTAACCATGCTAGGGCAAAGTGTAGCTAGCTCATGAGACCTAGTAGTGTAAGCCTCAATGTTAGACCCTTCCATCTTCGATTGCCAGAAAGCTTCCAGCTTTTGAACTTCGTCGCGGGGGCAGTATTCCTCTGTCATCATTGTTTTGAATTCCTCCCACGGTAGTGCATTTGCCATCGCCTGGCCAAGCATTTGCACTTGAGCATTCCACCACGTGAGTGCTACACCTTCCAAGGTTCCTGTGGCGTATTTCACCTGGTCCGCCACTGGAGAGTTACATTTGGCGAAGACTGACTCAGTCTTCTCAAACCATCGTATAAGCCCTACAGCTCCCTCGGCTCCACTGTAGGTATGCGGCTTACAGTCCATGAATGCCTTGTATGTGCATCCAGGCGGCCCTGTATTCAATGTGTCAAGGTATTCAAATTAAAACGAATGAATTAATCACCTAACGGAATGTTCGTGTAAACGATGACTAGTGTCATCGTTTACCTCCAAACTGTGCAAGCTGAGTGTTCAATGTCGCTTGCACGTGTTGGATCATCAATGCAGCCAATTCAGCTGGGGTCATGTTCACGTTGTCGGCGCCTTGTCCAGCACCACGCCCTCGGCTACGTCCACATCCTCTACCTCGGCCGTCCATATTTCACTTTACATTCACAAATACAATAATGAGTAACATCCAACATATCATATCATTGAAGTATGGTAAATAATAAGAAATAATGTACAGTCATAACCATAACATTTATAACCAAAAATAATAACGTTTCATAAATAATTTGTAAGTAGCTCACAAAATATCCAATCATTGTCAAAATTCAAGTTTTTAGTTGTGTGGGAAACAACCCTTCCCACATAGGTTTAAGAAAAACTCTATGCAGTTAAAGTCATGAGAATAATGAAAAGGAAAGAAATCAATCCATCAAGTCAGATCCATCACTGTCACCACCGTCTAGGGCTTCTTCTGGCTCTTTTTCAGAATCTTCGACCGGTGCAGGGTCGTCCTCAATCTGTAGCGCTGCAAGTTGTACTTCTAGCCCAGTGAGTCTACTCTCAACGCCCACGTTGTGGAGATCCTGTGCTTCCACGCGCTCAGACAGGTTCAGCACTCTACTAGCCATCTTATTGTTCCCAGTGATGGACATAGACAGACGCTCCTCGAGTATGTCCATCTTTAGCCATAATCGGCGCATCTCATACTGCAGGGTGGAGTTCTCTTTAGTAAGCACTCCAAATCGGGGACGCTTGGTCTCTAAAGTCGCAGTCAATGCCGCCACTGCTCGCTCGAGGGGCACGTCCAGAGACGGGAGAGTAGGTGCTGTAGAAGTAGACGCTGACCTGGTCCTTGGTCTAGAAGTAGCCGGCTTAGGGACCCGTTATCTACGAACCATGCGGTTTATGCACGTCGGGTAGTAACTCCAATCTCGTGGAGGGTCACGCTCGGGTATCGCGAACGATTGATCCAAGTCTAACTCCCCACGAGGGTAAGTAAATCGTGGCTAGTCGGGTAATCGATGGGGTACAGGTGGAGGGGATCCAGAACGAGCACGTCTCTTTCCCAAAGCCCGGGATGATGATGCCATGCTGCAGTGCACGTGATGTATATGCCAATGAGTATATAGTAAGGGGATAAGTCAAGAGCAACTAACTAACTGTGTGCGGTTATAGACTAGTGTGTATGCAACCTAGTTCCCTATAACCAATGGCTCAGATAACAATCTGTCACACCCTCAAAATCCACGTGTGGAGTTTTACCGCAAGGCGTGTGAACAAACCAGGATCACAGTCAATAGTTACTCAGAACGACTCTATATGCCACATTTAAAATAACACCAACCAAAGTTCAAACTTTAAAACCATGCGGAAGCATTTTGTAAGTAAATCAAACCCAAAGTATATAAATGCATAATATGGCAAAATACGCGCCAACCCAAATGATTAAACATTAATAAATAAAAACCAACAAAGATGCCTTTAAAATAGAGTCTTAGAATGCATGATGGACCCGTGTAGTGCTCCTAATGGCAAGCGAAGTTAACGACCTGAGAATAGCATACTAAAATGTCAACACAATGGTTGGTGAGTTCAAGAGTTTGCGTTTATCATAAATATTAACAATTGTATAACATAAGAAGTGCATTGAAATAGATAGGTAGTCTATATTCACATGTATTAACAATAGTGATTTCGCAATCGAAGCTGACTGTGTTTCGTTTGTTGCCTCCCGTCACGACTTACCAGGTCATGACGAATATATGTATAGGACAAAATTGCACCCGCTTGACCTCCAATCTCACGGGTAGGGCTCGTCAAACCCAGTAGTACTACCCAAGATTCCCCGCTAGTTACCATTATTAACGATCTGAACGTGTGAGGACTTTCCATGGTATTAAGCACTATGTTAAAAACATACACAACTTATAATAATAAAATAGCATTTTAGTACAAGTATGCTACCTCCCCCAGAAGAAGGTTTATAAAATAAGGGGCATGAACTCACCTGGTGTGTAATGATAGTGAATAAAGAGACTCGTGATAGATGCAAAGACAACCCTTCAAAGGTTACGTAGAACACACAAGTACACAAGTACGTGTACCCATAGAAACTCAATAATCCTAGATTAACCTAGTTGACCCGTTTGACCCGTTGGTGACATATTAGTTAAAATATAGTTTAATCATATATGATCACTTAACATACAAGAGTGTCATGCAATTTATCCATGCGTATCACATTGTCAACCTAGGTTCTACCTAAGTCATCATGCCACATTAGATCATCATACACTTATGCAAATCTCAAACAATAAGCATGCTTAATATATATAAATACATCACAATAAATAATTCATACGCGAAGACTAATCATGCACCACATGCCATGTGAAGCCACTCACGACTTCACATCCTAAACCCTGCCAATCCTACTAAGTAGGGGCCTCAGATTCGCACGCGTGTATGACAATCATAATCACATTCATTCATTTAGTTCATTCCAACCAACATACACAGTGACCATCAATTCCAATCCCAAACATGATCTCCTAATCACTAACCATAAACCATTCTCATGTATGATCAACAAAACTTATACTTCTTACATGATCAGCCAAGCATCCATAACAACTCAATTACACATTCTATCACAACAAACGTCATCCACAATCATTCTAACATGATCTTAACACCACAAGCATACCCAATTCATCACATCCAAAGTTCTACAAAAATAAAGTTTCCCTTCTGGGGAAGTAACACCCAAAAGTGATCTAGCATCCAATTCCATCATAATTTCATCAATATTATACCTAATCAAGTTCATAACATTCATTATAACATGTTAATCATCGCCAAAACATCCAAATTCCCAAACATCATACACAAAAGTTTCTACTTTTAGTAAGTCATAATCAACATCTCAATTTCATGGATTTTCTTGCACAATTCAATTAAACTAACATCTAGGCATTACATCTAACATCTTAGCATCATCAAATCATGAATTACAAGAACAAAAAGTTTCCTCTAATGGCAATGTATGAACTAGATGATCAAACCCTAGATTTCTTGCACAATCAACATAATCTAGCATTCATACAACCTAACTAACATCATATAATCATCATACAATCATCAATTTCATATAATCATCATCAATTTCGGATTAGGGTTTATCAAGGATCAAGAACTATGAAAAATCAATCAAAACTAACCTTTAGATGCGTATAACTCAACAATTGAACTTGCAAACCACCTTGTAGCACTTGGAACTAACCAAAATCGATTGTATTTTGTAGTTTTTGATCAAAATCGAATGAGAGGAGTGCTTGGGAATGCTTCGGCCGCAATGGGGGGTTTGGGGTGGGATTAGGGTTCTAATTTTGTTAAGTTTTATGTTTAATAACAATTACAAAATAAACCCCTTGATTTTTATTTTGAAAAAAAACCAAACTTTTAAACACTTGTTAAATAATCTAGACTACAATTTATAAGTTTTATTAACCAACAATAAAAATCCTAAGCATTTACAACAAGTCACATAACACATAAAATATATATAACACGTTGTCACGTTATCGCGTAGAATTTATAAAAATAAACATTTAAAACTCTATACATTCATAAATCACACAATCACAACTAATAATCAACATTATTATTTAGATTATCATTGTTTATCAACGATTAGTACTATTAAGTCACCAACGTTCAACGACAACTAGCGTGTGCCCACAACACGTGTATGCAAGATCTAACGGAACTAACGGAGTTTGGTAACGGAAAATTACCGGATGTCACATTATCCCCATGTTGAAAGAATTTTCGTCCCGAAAATTGTGTTACATGGTTGTGCTACATCCCTGGTTTACTGCATTGGCATAACGAAATCGAGCGAGTTGTCACATCATCCCCATGTTGAAATAAATTTCGTCCCAAAATTTAATCAGTACCTTCCCCGACCGTTGTTGTCGTTTCGAACAGATGAGGATACTTAAGCTTCATCTGATCCTCGCGTTCCCACGTGAATTTCGGTTCATGTTTTGAGTTCCAACAAACTTTGACTCTAGGTATCTTACTTTGTTTAAGAGTCTTGACCTCACGATCCATTACTTCAACCGGTTCCTCAACAAAGCGTAGTTGATCATCTACTTGTACTTCCTCGAGTGGTACAACTAGTGTCTCGTCAGATAGACACTTCTTTAGATTCGAGACGTGAAATACGTTGTGAACGCCACTCAATGAATCAGGTAAGTCTAATCGATACGGCACTGGACCTATTCTTTCCAGAATCTCAAATGGTCCGACGTATCTTGGATTAAGCTTGCCTCTTTTGCCAAACCGAATCACACCTTTCCACGGTGAGACTTTTAGCAATACTTTGTCACCGATTTGAAACTCCAAGGGTTTCCGTCTTTTGTCTGCATAACTGTTCTGTCTATCTCGCGCTGCTGCGATGCGGTTTTGTATCTGTACTATCTTCTCAGTGGTCTCATGTACCAACTCAGGAGCGGTTAACTGACTATCACCAACTTCTACCCAACAAACTGGTGATCTACACTTTCGCCCATATAATGCCTCAAATGGTGCTGCCTTGATGCTGGTATGATAACTATTGTTATACAAAAACTCAACCAATGGTAAGTGAACTTCCCAATTATTCCCGAAATCGATCACACAAGCGCGTAACATATCTTCCAAAGTTTGAATAGTACGTTCACTTTGTCCATCGGTCTTCGGATGATAGGCAGTGCTCATATCTAGGCGTGTACCCAATGATTTCTGCAATGATTGCCAGAAATGAGACGTAAAACGAGCATCCCGATCAGAAATAATCGAGATAGGCACACCATGTCTTGAAACTACCTCCTTCAAATAAATTCGAGTTAACTTGTCCATCTTGTCAGTTTCCTTGATCGCCAAGAAGTGAGCTGACTTAGTGAGTCAATCCACGATCACCCATATCGTGTCACAACCACTAGGGGTTCTTGGCAACTTAGTGATAAAATCCATGGAAATCTGTTCCTACTTCCGCAAGGGGATCTCAGGTTGTTGCAATAACCTAGATGGTTTTTGATATTCCACTTTAACCTTAGAACAAGTCAGACATTTGCTCACGTATGTAGCTACGTCAGCCTTCATATTAGGCCACCAATAGTGCACCTTCAGATCATGATACATTTTGTCAGAGCCAGGGTGTATGGAATATTTAGACTTGTGTGCTTCACTCATAACCAAGTCTCTTAAAATTCCATGCAAAGGCACCCATAGTCTATCCATGAAATACCGAATTCCATCAGATTTGACTTCCAACTGTTTATCCATCCTGCGTAGAGATTCAGATCCAACGTTCTCACTTTTCAAGGCTTCTGTCTGGGCTTCCTTGATCTGTTCAGGCAAGTGAGTACTAATCGTGAGTTGTAGGGCACGCACCATGTAACACCCCGAAAAGTCGAAACGAGTCATTAAGGATAATGGGCTTGAATAATGGGTATTTAATAAAAGAAGGAAATGGGTTATGGGCCAAATTGGGTTTATGGACAAGAGCCTAAGTGATTAAGGCCCATAATCAGCCCTTAACCTACCCAAATCAGCCTCCATCTCCATCATTACAACCCTAGCCACCAAAATTCGTAGAGAGAGAAAGTAGAGAGAGAAAGTGAAGAAAACTCAAGATTTGAAGCTTCTAAGGTGAAGAGATTGAAGATCTGGGTGTTGGAGCATCAAGATCTAAGAAAGAAGCAACAAATCCAGGTAAGAATCGACCTCTAAACCCTTCTGTAGATCAAACCCGGATTCTAGGGTTTTGGGTTTTGAAAAGTTGCAAAGAATCGCATAAAGGTCACATTTTTACGTATGAAAACATGTATAAAGCTTAGATTTAGCCTCTGGATGATAAACTAAGAGATTGGACGTAAAAAGTTATGTTTTTGGGTTAAAAACGGACTGGTTCGTAATTTTTATGCGATCTGCGAAACTGTATATTCATCCAGCGAATTTGCATATTCAATCAGCGAAACTGTGGATCTTCCTGCGAAACTATAGTTTCGCAGGTAGTTTCGCAGGCATGGTTTTCCAACGAAAGTTGGGCGAAACTGGCAGCAAAACTGGCAGCGAAGATGCCAGCGAAACTGCCAGCGAAGGTGCTAGCGAAACTAGCAGCGAAACTGCTGGTGAAACTAGCAGCGAAACTGTTGGCGAACCTAGCTACGAAATTGCTGATCTTGCAGCGAAATTAGCAGCGAATTTAGGCAGAAAGTAACCCCTTTAAGTGTTAGTTATTCTGCAGACTGTGTAGACTGATCCTAGCCTTGTAAGCTTAGCCTAGAAGTTATTCGTGGTATCCAGGTGAGTTCTAAATCCCCTATTTATAAGTTTTCCATGTTTTGGGGCTATTATGCATACTAAATTTACGTTTTTAAATGACTAAGATTTTAAGGGGTTTTAACAGGAAGAACGATTTTTCTATAAGTAAATGTTCTATATAAAACCTTAAATATAAAAATTTTTCGCGCTGACCTTGCAGCCCGGCCCCAGCCAGGGGCGTTGCCCCTTGGACCCCACTAGGGGCTGCTGCCCCTAGGACCCCGCTGTCAGGGGCTGCCGCCCCCGAACCCCCGCTGTCTCGCGGCGGATCGGTTATGTTTTGTGATGATTAGTACTTGGCATGTTGTGTACTTATTAAGTTAAGTATTATATATTAAAGTGGAAGATGATATTAATGAAAAGTGAAACTTAATGAATGTTACCCCCGGGCCCGTTTGATGATGAAAAGTCTTGCAAGCACTATGATAGACTTCACTTATGTGAGTCTGATGTATGATGATGGATCTGTATTCATGAGCGGGCTATGTGCCTTGCAGTGTGGATCAACTGTCGGGGGTTAGCTACCGTTTTCATGTGTACCGACAGGGATTGGCATTTGTTGTCAATCAACATGGAGCTCTTGCTTTGTGCAATCTCGTTTTATGATGAAAGTGAAAGATAATGAAAGAATGAAAGATAATGAACATGCTTATTATGATGCAAGTAATGTTATATTCTATGATGTATGCATGGTCATTATGAAGGATAAAGTTTATATTTTCTTATATTATTTAAAACTAGAACTCGCTCAGCGAAGCTGACTTTTATGCATAATAGTTGGCAGGTAAGTGCTGATGCTGAGGATGGCACACGGAGCTACTTGGGGAGCTATGGATGGCATTCAAGTTTATGAAAATCTTTATTGTAATTTAAGAACAAGTAATATGTTTTGTTTACAATTAAATGACAAATCTATGAGTACGATGTGTTTTCAAAGGTTTAAATGAATGCCTAATTATTTCCGCTGCAATGTTTTATTATTAAACTGATTTTATGCGATGATTAACCAACTGTGAGGCTTTCCGGGAACGGGGCCTTACACACCAGTCGGGGCTTAGCTGTTTCCTTTCTACTCAAGGCATCAGCGACTACATTCGCTTTTCCCAAGTGGTATTTAATAGCACGATCATAGTCGTTCAACAATTCCACCCAGCGTCGTTGCCTCATGTTAAGCTCTTTCTGCTCAAAGATATACTGAAGACTCTTGTGATCGGTGTAAATTGTGCACTTGGTACCGTACAAGTAATGTCTCTAGATCTTCAAGGCAAAGACCACTGCTCCTAACTCCAAGTCATGAGTAGTGTAGTTCTTTTCATGTACCTTCAGTTGTCGCAAGGCATAAGCTATCACCTTGTCACGTTGCATCAGGACACAACCCAGTCCTTGGATAGAAGCATCACAATAAACTACAAAATCATCACTTCCTTCGGGTAATGCTAGTATCGGTGCGCTACAAAGTTTCTGCTTAAACAACTGAAAAGCAGCTTCCTGAATCTCACCCCATTTATAGGTCGTTCCTTTATGGGTCAAAGCTGTGAAAGGTTAAGCAATTTTTTGAAAATCCCTCAATGAAACGCTGGTAGTACCCAGCCAGCCCAAGAAATTGTCTTATCTCACTAGGCGTCTTGGGTACCGACCAGTTCTTTATAGCCTCAATTTTTGCAGGATCCACATGTATTCCCTTCTCGTTAACAATGTGACCCAAGAATTGCACCTCACGAATCCAGAAATCACACTTAGAAGGGTTGATAATCAAAATTCCATAGCATTGGAGCTTGTTACGAAAAGCAAAAAGCAAAACACTATCAAAGAACTATTATTGTATAATGTTTTTGTATAACTAGTTTATTTTCTATTTTTTTAGTTTAGCTTTCATGGCTACTTTGATACACCAATTTGTAGTTGCATGAATTTACTTAAAATACAAGTAATTTCTTATTTACTTAATCATGTTACCTTGCTTTGACTTCTTTTTCATCGATCACGCTTTGCGTTTCTTGTTTAAACTTTGAATACTTTCATTCTGTTAGTGTAATTTGATAATCGATTCTTAAAAAATGAGTGAATACGAGTAGTTTCTTGTATCTTTACACCTAATTTCCTTACCTAGATGGTTATAAAGTATTCTTTGAATCAATAGTTGTCATTTTAAATGATTTGGTGGATTTTTGAGGTAGTAGTGTTCGAAGTTGGTTATGGAATGCTCTCGATGAGTTTCAGGCACGATTGTATTGATTTTAGGGCTCATTCGTGTGGTTTCGTGTTCGGTTTTGGTTTCGATTTGTACAACAGATACAATTTCCCATTTATGAGTTATTAGTGTGATTATAATGATCCTTATAATCAGATATGATCAATTTGGTTCACAAGTGTGTAAAGAAGGCTTGATAATCAAAACTGCATAGCATTGGAGCTTGTTCACTATTAATGCGAGAAATATTGTTGTTTAATGGTTTTGTATAACTAGTTCCTTTTCTATTTATTTAGTTAAGCTTCCATCACTACTTTGATACACCAATATGTAGTTGCATGATTTTATTAAAATACAAGTAAGTCTTATTTACTTAATCGTACTGCCTTGCTTTGACTTGTTTTTCATCGATCACGCATTGCGTTTCTTGTTGAAAATTTGAATACTTTCATTAAATAAGTGTAATTTGATAATCGATTCTTTTTGAGTGAATACGAGTAGTTTCCTTTTTCTTTACACCCGGTTTCCTTGCCTAAATGGTTATAAAGTAGTCTTTGAATCAATAGTTGTCATTTTATATGATCCGGTGGATTTTTGAGGTACTAGTGTTCGAAGTTTGTTATGGAATGTCCTCGCTTAGTTTCAAGCATGATTGTATTGATTTTAGACCTCATTCGTGTGGTTTCCTGTTTGGTTTTGGTTTCGATTTGTACAACAGTTACTATTTCCCATTTATGATTGATTAGTGTGATTCCAATGATCCTTATAATCAGATATGATAAAATTGGTTCACAAGTGTGCTAATGAAACTTGATAATCGAAACTCCATAGCATTGGAGCTTGTTACGAAATGCAAAACACTCTCAGTGCTAGAACTATTGTTGTTTAATGTTTTTGTATAACTACATCCTTTTCTAGTTATTTAGTTTAGTTTTCGTGACTACTTTGATACACCAATCTGTAGTTGCATGATTTTACTTAAAATAAAAGTAATTCTTTTTTACTTAATCATGTTACCTTGCTTTGACTTCTTTTTCAACGATCCCGCTTTGTGTTTCGTGTTTAAACTTTGAATACTTTCATTCCGTTAGTGTAATTTGATATTCAATTCTTTTTGAGTGAATACGATAGTTTCTTGTTTCTTTACACCCGCTTTCCTTAGATTGTTATAAAGTATTTTTTGAATCAATAGTTCTCATTTCAAATGATTTGGTGGATTTTTGAGGTAGTAGTGTTTAAAGTTAGTTATGGAATGCTCTTGATGAGTTTCGGGCACGATTGTATTGACTTTCAGGCTCATTCGTGTGGTTTCGTGTTCGGTTTTGTTTTCGATTTGTACAACAGATACTATTTTCTATTTATGATTGATTAGTGTGATTCCAATGATCCTTATAATCAGATACGATCAGATTGGTTCACAAGTTTGTTAAGATGGGTTGATAATCAAAACTCCATAGTATTGGAGCTTGTTACGAAAAGCAAAAGGCAAAACACTATCAAAGAACTATTATTGTATAATGTTTTTGTATAACTAGTTCCTTTTCTATTTATTTAGTTTAGCTTTCGTGGCTACTTTGATACACCAATCTGTAGTTGCATGAATTTACTTAAAATACAAGTAATTCTTATTTACTAAATCGTGCAAACTTGCTTTGACTTCTTTTTCATCGATCACGCTTTGCGTTTCTTGTTTAAACTTTGAATACTTTCATTCCGTTAGTGTAATTTGATAAACGATTCTTTTTGAGTGAATACAAGTAGTTTCTTGTTTCTTTACACCCGGTTTCCTTGACTAGATGGCCATAATGTCTTCTTCGAATCAATACTTCTCATTTTAAATGATTTGGTGGATTTTTGAGATAGTAGTGTTCGAAGTTGGTTATGGAATGCTCTCGATGAGTTTCGGGCACGATTGTCTTGTATTTAGGGCTCATTCGTGTGGTTTCGTTTTCGGTTTTGGTTTCGATTTGTACAACAGATACTATTTCCCATTTAGGATTTATTAATGTGATTACAATGATCCTAATAATCAGATATGATCAGATTGGTTCACAAGTGTGTTAAGAAGGCATGATAATCAAAACTGCATAGCGTTCGAGCTTGTTCACTATTAATGCGGTACCTATTGTTGTTTAATGGTTTTGTATAACTACTTCCTTTTCTATTTATTTAGTTTAGTTTTTCGTGACTACTTTGGTAAACCAATCTGTAGTTGTATGATTTACTTATACAAGTAATTCTTTTTACTTAATCATGTTACCTTGCTTTGACTTCTTTTTCATCGATCCCGCTTTGTGTTTCGTGTTTAAACTTTGAATACTTTAATTCCGTTAGTGTAATTTGATAATCAATTCTTTTAAAGCGAATACGATAGTTTCTTGTTTCTTTACACCCGCTTTCCTTGACTAGCTGGTTATAAAGTATTCTTTGAATCAATAGTTGTCATTTTAAATGATTTGGTGGATTTTTGAGGTAGTAGTGTTTGAAGTTGGTTATGGAATGCTCTCGATGAGTTTCAGGCTTGATTGTATTGATTTTAGGGCTCATTCGTGTGGTTTCGTGTTTGATTTTGGTCTCGATTTGTACAACAGATACTATTTACCATTTATGATTGATTAGTGTGATTCCAATGATCCTTATAATCAGATATGATCAGATTGGTTCACAAGTGTGTTAAGAAGGGTTGATAATCAAAACTCCATAGTATTGGAGCTTGTTACGAAAAGTGAAAGGCAAAACACTATCAAAGAACTATTATTGTATAATGTTTTTGTATAACTAGTTCCTTTTCTATTTATTTAGTTTAGCTTTCGTGGCTAGTTTGATACACCAATCTATAGTTGCATGAATTTACTTAAAATACAAGCAATTCTTATTTACTAAATCGTACTACCTTGCTTGACTTCTTTTTCATCGATCATGCTTTGCGTTTCTTGTTTAAACTTTGAATACTTTCATTCCGTTAGTGTAATTTGACAATTGATTCTTTTTGAGTGAATACGAGTAGTTTCTTGTTTCTTTACATCTGGTTTCCTTGACTAGATGGCTATAATGTCTTCTTCGAATCAATACTTCTCATTTTAAATGATTGGGTGGATTTTTGAGATAGTAGTGTTCAAAGTTGGTTATGGAATGCTCTCGATGAGTTTCGGGCACGATTGTCTTGTATTTAGGGCTCATTCGTGTGGATTCGTTTTCGGTTTTGGTTTCGATTTGTACAACATATACTATTTCCCATTTAGGATTTATTAATGTGATTACAATGATCTTAATAATCAGATATGATCAGATTGGATCACAAGTGTGTTAAGAAGGCTTGATAATCAAAACTGCATAGCGTTGGAGCTTGTTCACTATTAATGCGAGAACTATTGTTGTTTAATGGTTTTGTATAACTACATCCTTTTCTATTTATTTAGTTTAGTTTTCGTGACTACTTTGATAAACCAATCTGTAGTTGCATGATTTACTTAAAATACAAGTAATTCTTTTTACTTAATCATGTTACCTTGCTTTGACTTCTTTTTCATCGATCCCGCTTTGTGTTTCATGTTTAAACTTTGAATACTTTCATTCCGTTAGTGTAATTTGATAATCAATTCTTTTTGAGCGAATACGATAGTTTCTTGTTTCTTTACACCCGCTTTCCTTGCCTAGATGGTTATAAAGTATTCCTTGAATCAATAGTTGTAACATCCGTAATTTTCCAAGTTAAAACTCAAACCCGAACCCATTTTGAGGTTCCATGATTAATTTATTTAATAAATGGATCAAATACATTAAATATGTAATCAACTTATTGATTGATAAATAATTTTTTTCATAAAATTATAAAGTTTATTAATCATGTTACAACAAATAACTAAATGGAAAACACTTATTAAAACTTATAAAGTTATAAAATAAATTTTAATAAACTTATAAAGTTTTGTTAGTAATTATGAATTTTAAATACTGAAAATAAATAATCAAATTATAAAGTTTACAAGTTTTATAAAAGTTATAAAGATTAACAAATAAATAATTTGATTGATTATTCAAATTGGTTTTATAAAGTCTATAAATATTTTATACAAAAAATTATTAAAATTAGAGTCTTCAAGAATATAAATTTTAAATTATTCTTTTATTTATTAAATTATTTAATTTTATATTTATTTCAAATTCCAATCATAACCCCCTTTTAAAAGACTTATAAATTACCATTCATAACCTCCTCCTAACCTCAAGTATAAAAGCAAGGCTTAGGCCTCACTTTTCATTTGCTCATTCTCTAAAAACCTCACTCTCATATCTTTCTTTCATCTATTGGTTATGCTCAATTTGAAGAATTTTATTTTACAAGAGATTTCAAGAATTCTTAATACTTAGGTAATCTTTTATTGCTTTTATATCATACATTTTAATCATCCTAACATCCAATTGTTCTCATGACTTTATGTTCTTAATATTATTCTTTCTTCTACCAAATCTCTTTTTATTTTAATCATTATCATTTGATCATTAATATATTAATAATCACTAATCTTATAACAATCACTAACATTCCTAAATCAAGCTAACAACACACTAACATAAACAAAGAATCCCGTTTGCATATGGACGGCTATGCCGCCGCATTCGGTTATTCCGCAAGATTATTGTTCTAAATGATGGCTATGCCAAAGTCTTAGAATATTTTTATAACTCAAATGAAGACTAATATACCATATATTAACATAATAAATTGTTCTAACCCGTTTCATGTATTAACAATTTTAAAAGTGCACATAAGTGCCTTACTACAATTCTGGCAGAATATAGTCTTACTTTAACCGACCATAACTTAATCATAACAAACTAAATTTGGGTAAAATCAGACTCCAATGTTAAGTTCATTGAGTTAACCTTTCAACGACAGTTTATACGTCTTCAAACTCAATCGGACGACTCAACAATAGCCTTCACAAGATAAGTGCGCATTTCAGCACCTTCTGTCTTGTGATGCTTGTTTGACCTATCTAAAGATGTTTTCATAAAAATGTTTCTGAATGAAAGTTGTCCGGGAGACTTTGAACTAGTCAAGTATAAATTTTTATAATTTTATGAAACCGTTTGCTATTTTTAAAACTTGTTCAAACACATACCAAACATTCTGTCCAGAATCTAAAATTGATGCAATAATCCTTTTTCAATCTACCTTTCGTTTTTTTTAGCATTCTCTAAACGTCCTAACTTCTTGTAATGAATTCCAACATCAAGTTATTGTTTTTTTATCATTTAGGACATCACCTTTGACTCTTGACATCCAAGCTTTCTTATGTACTCTACAACCATCACTATACTTGTGAGTTTTCCATGTGAGTTCTTCATGCCCCTTTTACTTTATTTCACACCTTTTGGGTGAAACATGTTAACCTTATAAACTTACACTTGTAAACATCTTGATACTTGTAAATGCACATGCAATTCATCTTTACTTTTTATCATGGTTATTTGTGTTATTGTAAGTCTTATATGAGATACATATTTTGTTTACAATCATTAACTATTGCTAGCCTGGCGACGTCTTAGATCTTTGGGCCTGACAAGCCTATTTGGTGCTAAAGTCGATGTATTGCCGACTCCTGATGACGTATGCTTGTTCATCATGGGAACCAAATACACTTAGCCAATCTTATATACTTGTAATCAAGTCGAGGTTTGGTTGTAACTGTATGTGTTCTATAAGCTTGCTAACTTGTAACCATGGACATGAATTGCTACTTGTAACCCTTTTATATATACATATATGCGTGTGTTTAAACCATGGGAACTCACCAACTTTATAGTTGACCCTTTATTTTTAACATGTTTCAGGTTTGATGCATGAAGATCTTCTTGTGCTCATATAGGACTTGGACCTAGTTTAACTAAATATGTTATTTCTTTGTTTGAAGTTCTTGTATTGTATGGACTTATTTGTCTTGTGATGTTTAATGAATAATGACATTTAATATTATTTCAACTTAATTAGTTCCATGTGCTATGAGCAATCGTCTCCCATTCGTCCGCCCCGATGATTCCGCCATCGGTCGGGGTGTGACAATAGTTGTCATTTTAAATGATTTGGTGGATTTTAGAGGTAGTAGTGTTTGAAGTTGGTTATGGAATGCTCTCGATGAGTTTCAGGCACGATTGTATTGATTTTAGGGCTCATTCGTGTGGTTTCGTGTTTGGTTTTGGTCTCGATTTGTACAACAGATACTATTTACCATTTATGATTGATTAGTGTGATTCCAATGATCCTTATAATCAGATATGATCAGATTGGTTCACAAGTGTGTTAAGAAGGGTTGATAATCAAAACTCCATAGTATTGGAGCTTGTTACGAAAAGCGAAAGGCAAAACACTATCAAAGAACTATTATTGTATAATGTTTTTGTATAACTAGTTCCTTTTCTATTTATTTAGTTTAGCTTTCGTGGCTACTTTGATACACCAATCTGTAGTTGCATGAATTTACTTAAAATACAAGTAATTCTTATTTACTTAATCGTGCTACCTTGCTTTGACTTCTTTTTCATCGAACACGCTTTGCATTTCTTGTTTAAATTTTTAATACTTTCATTCCGTTAGTGTAATTTGATAATCGATTCTTTTTTAGTGAATACGAGTAGTTTCTTGTTTCTTTACACCCAGTTTCCTTGCCTAGATGGTTATAATGTCTTCTTTGAATCAATACTTCTCATTTTAATGATTTGGTGTATTTTTTAGATAGTAGTGTTCGAAGTTGGTTATGGAATGCTCTCGATGAGTTTCGGGCACGATTGTCTTGTATTTAGGGCTCATTCGTGTGGTTTTGTTTTCGGTTTTGGTTTCGATTTGTACAACAGATACTATTTCCCATTTAGGATTTATTAGTGTGATTACAATGATCCTAATAATCAGATTTGATCAGATTGGTTCACAAGTGTGTTAAGAAGGCTTGATAATCTAAAACTGCATAGCGTTGGAGCTTGTTCACTGTTAATGCGAGAACTATTATTGTTTAATGGTTTTGTGTAACTAGTTCCTTTTCTATTTATTAAGTTAAGCTTCCCTCACTACTTTGATTCACCAATCTTTAGTTGCATGATTTTACTTAAAATACAAGTTATTCTTATTTACTTAATCGTGTTACCTTGCTTTGACTTCTCTTTCATCGGTCACGCATTGCGTTTCTTAGTTAAAGTTTGAATACTTTCATTTCATCAGTGTAATTTGATAATCGATTCTTCTTGAGTCAATACGAGTACTTTCTTGCTTCATTACACCTGGTTTCCTTGCCTAAATGGTTATAAAGTATTCTATAAATCAATAGTTGTCATTGTAAATGATTCGACGGATTTTTAACGTAGTAATGGTCGAAGTTGGTTATGGAATGCCCTCGATTAGTTTCGGGCATGATTGTATTGACTTTAAGACTCATTCGTGTGGTTTCGGGTTCGGTTTTGTTTTTCGATTTGTACAACATATACTATTTCCCATTTATGATTGATCAGTGTGATTCCAATGATCCTTATAATCAGATATAATCAGATTGGTTCAGAAGTGTGTTAAGAAGGCTTGCTAATAAAAACTCCATAGTATTGGAGCTTGTTACGAAAAGCAAAATACTATTAATACGAGAACTATTGTTGTTTAATGTTTTTGTATAACTAGTTCCTTTTATATTTATTTAGTTAAGCTTTCTTGAGTACTTTGATACACCAATCTGTAGTTGCACGATTTTCCTTAAAATACAAGTAATTCTTATTAACTTAATCTTGTTACCTTGCTTTGACTTCTTTTTCATCGGTCACGCTTTGCGTTTCTTGTTTTAACTTTGAATACCTTCATTCCGTTAGTGTAATTTGATAATCGATTCTTTTTGAGTGAATACGAGTACTTTCTTGTTTCTTTAAACCTGGTTTCCTTGCCTAGTTGGTTATAAAGTATTCTTTGAATCAATAGTTGTCATTTTAAATGATTTGGTGGAGTTTTGAGGTAGTAGTGTTTGAATTGGTTATCAAATGCTCTCGATGCGATTCGGGCAAGATTGTATTGATTTTAAGGCTCATTCGTGTGTTTTCGTGTTCGGTTTTGGTTTTTATTTGTACAACATATACTATTTTCTATTTATGATTGATTAATGTGATTGTAATGAGCCTTATAATCAGAGATGATCGGAACTGGTTCACAAGTTTGTTAAGAAGGCTTGATAATCAAAACACCATAGCATTATAGCTAGTTAAGAAAAGCAAAACACTATCAATGCAAGAACTGTTGTTGTTTAATGTTTTTGTATAACTACTTCCTTTTCTATTTTTTGAGTTATGCTTTCGTGACTACTTTGATACACCAATCTAGAACTATTGTTGCTTAATGTTTTTGTATAACTACTTCCTTTTCAATTTATTTAGTTTAATTTTCGTGACTACTTTAATACACCAATCTGTAGTTGCATAATTTTACTTAAAATACAAGTAATTCTTTTTTACTTAATCATGTAACCTTGCTTTGACATCTTTTTCATTGATCACGCTTTGCCTTTCTTTTTTAAACTTTGAATACTTTCATTCCATTAGTGTAATTTGATAATCAATTCTTTTTGAGTGAATATGAGTAGTTTCTTGTTTCTTTACAACTGTTTCCTTGCCTATATGGTTATAGAGTATTCTTTGAATCAATAGTTCTCATTTTAAATGATTTGGTGGATATCTTAGGTAGTAGTGTTCGAAAATAGTTATGGAATGCTCTCGATGAGTTTCGGGCACGATTGTATTGATTTTACGGCTTATTCGTGTGGTTTCGTGTTCGGTTTTGTTTTCGATTTGTACAACAGATATTGTTTCCATTTATGATTGGTTAGTGTGATTCCATTGATCCTTATAATCAGATATGATCAGATTGGTTCACAAGTGTGTTAAGAAGGCTTGATAATTAAAATTCCATAGCATTGGTGCTTGTTCCGAAAAGCAAAACACTATCAATGCAAGAACTATTGTTTTTTTATGTTTTTGTATAACTACTCCCTTTTCTATTTATTTAGTTTAGTTTTCGTGACTACTTTGATACACCAATCTGTAGTTGCATGATTTTACTTAAAATACAAGTAATTCTTTTTTATTTAATCATGTTACCTTGCTTTGACTTTTTTTTCATCGATCACGCTTTATGTTTCTTGTTTAAACTTTGAAAACATTCATTCCGTTAGTGTAATTTAATAATCAGTTCTTTTTGAGTGAATACGAGTAGTTTTTTGTTTCTTTACAACCGCTTTCCTTGCCTAGATGGTTATAAAGTATTTTTTGAATCAATAGTTCTCATTTTAAATGATTTGTTGAATTTTTGAGGTAGTAGTGTTTGAAGTTGGTTATGGAATGCTCTCGATAAGTTTCGGGCACGATTGTATTGTTTTAGGGCTCATTTGTGTGGTTTCGTGTTCGGTTTTGGTTTCGATTGGTTCATCAGATACTATTTCCATTTATGATTTATTAGTGTGACTACAATGATCCTTATAATCAGATATGATCAGATTTGTTCACAAGTGTGTAAAGAAGGCTTGATAATCAAAACTGCAAAGCGTTAGAGCTTGTTCACTATTAATGCGAGAACTATTGTTGTTTAATGGTTTTGTATAACTAGTTCCTTTTCTATTTATTTAGTTAAGCTTCCATCACTACTTTGATTTTACTTTGCAAGAATTCTTAATTTTTCGTAATTCTTAATTACTTAATCGTGTTACCTTGCTTTGACTTCTTTTTCATCGATCACGCATTCCGTTTCTTGGTTAAAGTTTGAATACTTTTATTAAATCAGTGTAATTTGATAATTGATTCTTTTTAAATGAATACGAATAGGCTTTTGTTTCTTTACACTCGGTTTCCTTGCCTAAATGGTTATATAGTAGTCTTTGAATCAATAGTTGTCATTTTAAATGATTCGGGATTTTTGAGGTATTAGTGTTCGAAGATTGTTATGGAATGCCCTCGATTAGTTTGGGGCACGATTGTATTGATTTTAGGCCTCATTCGTGTGGTTTCCTGTTTTGTTTTGGTTTCGATTTGTACAACAGATATCATTTTCATTTATGATTGGTTAGTGTGATTCAAATGATCCTTATAATAAGATATGATCAGATTGGTTCACAAGTGTGTAAGAAAGCTTGATAATCAAAACTCTATAACATTGGAGCTTGTTACGAAAAGCAAAACACTATCAATCTGAGAACTATTGTTCTTTAATGTTTTTGTATAACTAGTTCCTTTTCTATTTATAAGTTAAGCTTTTGTGACTACTTTGATACAATCCAGTCTCCTGTAGTTCATGATCTCTCCTTTAAAATACAATTATTCTTAATGTATTCTTATTTACTTAATCGTGTTACTTTGCTTTGACTTCTTTTTCATCGATCACGCTTTGCGTTTCTTGTTTAAACTTTGAATACTTCCATTCTGTTAGTGTAATTTGATAATCAATCATTTTTGAGTAAATACGAGTAGTTTCTTGTTTCTTTACACCCGGTTTTCTTGCCTAGATGGTTATAAAGTATTCTTTGAATAAATAGTTGTCATTTTAAATGATTTGGTGGATTTTTGAGGTAATAGTGTTCGAAGTTGGTTATGGAATGCTCTCGAAGAATTTCAGGCACTATTGTATTGACTTTAAGGATCATTCGTGTGGTGTCGTGTTCAGTTTTGTTTTCAATTTGTACAACAAATACTATTTCTCATTTATGATTGATTAGTGTGATTCTAATTATCTTTATAATCATATATAATCAGATTGGTTCACAAGTGTGTTAAGAGGGTTTAATAATTAAAACTCCATAGCATTGGAGTTGTTACGAAAAGCAAAATACTATCAATGTTTGAACTATTGTTGTTTAATGTTTTTGTATAACTACTTCCTTTTTTTCTTAATCATGTTAATCTGCTATGACTTCTTTTTCATCGATCACGCTTTGTGTTTCTTTTTTAAACTTTGAATACTTTCATTATGTTAGTATAATTTGATAATCAATTCTTTTTAAGTGAATACGAGTAGTTTCTTGTTTCTTTACACCCGGTTTCCTTGCCAAGATGGTTATAAAGTATTCTTTGCAATAATAGTTCTCATTCTAAATGATTTGGTGGGTTTTTGAGGTAGTAGTGTTTGAAGTTGGTTATGGAATGCTCTCGAAGAGTTTCAGGCACTATTGTATTGACTTTAAGGATCATTCGTGTGGTGTCGTCTTCAGTTTTGTTTTCAATTTGTACAACAAATACTATTTCTCATTTAATATTGATTAGTGTGATTCTAATTATCTTTATAATCATATATAATCAGATTGGTTCACAAGTGTGTTAAGAGGGTTTAATAATTAAAACTCCATAGCATTGGAGTTGTTACGAAAAGCAAAATACTATCAATGTTTGAACTATTGTTGTTTAACGTTTTTGTATAACTACTTCCTTTTTTTCTTAATCATGTTAACCTGCTATGACTTCTTTTTCATCGATCACGCTTTGTGTTTCTTTTTTAAACTTTGAATACTTTCATTCTGTTAGTATAATTTGATAATCAATTCTTTTTGAGTGAATACGAGTAGTTTCTTGTTTCTTTACACCCGGTTTCCTTGCCAAGATGGTTATAAAGTATTCTTTGCAATAATAGTTCTCATTTTAAATGATTTGGTGGATTTTTGAGGTAGTAGTGTTTGAAGTTGGTTATGGAATGCTCTCGATGAGTTTCGGGCATGATTGTATTGGTTTTAGGGGTCATTCATGTGGGTTCGTGTTCAGTTTTTTTTATTTGTATAACAGATACCATTTCCCATTTATGATTGATTAGTGGGATTCGAATGATCCTTATAATCAGATTAGATTGGTTCACAAGTGTGTAAAGAAGGCTTGATAATCAAAATTGCATAGCGTTGGAACTTGTTCACTATTAATGCGAGAACTATTGTTGTTTAATGATTTTGTATAACTAGTTCCTTTTCTATTTATTTAGTTAAGCTTCCATCATTACTTTGATACACCAATCTGTAGTTGCATGATTTTACTTAAAATACAAGTAATTCTTATTTACTTAGTCATGTTACCTTGCTTTGACTTCTTTTTCATTGATCACGCATTGTTTTTCTTGGTTAAAGTTTGAATACTTTTATTAAATCAATGTAATTTGATAATCGATTCTTTTTGAGTGAATACGAGTAGTTTTTTGTTTCTTTACGCCCGGTTTCCTTGCCTAAATGGTTATAAAGTAGTCTTTGAATCAATAGTTGTCATTTTAAATGATTCAGCAGATTTTAGAGTTATTAGTGTTCGAAGTGGGTTATGGAATGCCCACGATTAGTTTCGGGCACGATTGTATTGATTTTATGCCTCATTCAAGTGGTTTCCTGTTTTGTTTTGGTTTTGATTTGTACAACAAATATTATTTCCCATTTATGATTGATTTGTATGATTCCAATGATCCATATAATAATATATGATCAATTGGTTCACAATTGTGTTAAGAAAGCTTGATAATCAAAACTCCATAGTATTGGAGCTTGTTACGAAAAGCAAAACACTATCAATGCGAGAACCATTATTGTTTAATGTTTTTGTATAACTAGTTCCCTTTCTATTTATTTAGTTATGCTTTCATGACAACTTTGATACACCAGTATGTAGTTGCATGATTTTACTTAAAATAGTAATTCTTATTTACTTAATCGTGTTACCTTGCTTTGACTTCTTTTTCATCGATCACGCTTTGCATTTCTTGTTTAAACTTTGAATACTTTGGTTCAGTTAGTGTAATTTAATAATCAATTCTTTTTGAGTAAATACGAGTAGTTTCTTGTTTCTTTACACCCGGTTTCCTTGCTAGATGGTTATAAAGTATTCTTTGAATCAATAGTTGTCATTTTAAATGATTTTGTGGGTTTTTGAGGTAGTAGTGTTCGAAGTTGGTTATGAAATGCTCTCAATGAGTTTCAGGAACGATTGTATTGACTTTAAGGCTGATTCATGTGGTTTCGTTTTCGGTTTTGTTTTCGATTAGTACAACAGATACTATTTCCAATTTATGATTGATTAGTGTGATTTCAATGATCCTTATAATCATATATAATCAGATTGGTTCACAAGTGTGTTAAGAAGGCTTGATAATTAAAACTCCATAACATTCGAGCTTGTTACGAAAAGCAATATACTATCAATGCTAGAACTGTTGTTGTTTAATGTTTTTGTATAACTACTTCCTTTTCTATTTATTTAGTTTAGTTTTTGTGTCTACGTTGATACACCAATCTGTAGTTGCATGATTTTACTTAAAATACAAGTAATTCTTTTTTACTTAATCATGTTACCTTGCTATGACTTCTTTTTCATCAATCACGCTTTGCGTTTCTTGTTTAAACTTTGAATACTTTCTTTCCGTTAGTGTAATTTGATAATCAATTCTTTTTGAGTGAATACGAGTAGTTTCTTGTTTGTTTACACCCGATTTCCTTGCCTAAATGGTTATATAGTAGTCTTTGAATCAATAGTTTTCATTTTAAATGATTCGGTGGATTTTTGAGGTATTAGTGTTCAAAGTGGGTTATGGAATGCCCACGATTAGTTTCGAGGACTATTGTATTGATTTTAGGCCTCATTCGTGTGGTTTCCTGTTTGGTTTTGGTTTCGATTTGTACAACAGATATTATTTCCCATTTATGATTGATTAGTATGATTCCAATGATCCTTATAATCAGATATGATCTGATTGGTTCACAAGTGTGTTAAGAAAGCTTATAATCAAAACTCCATATCATGGAGCTTGTTACGAAAAGTTAAACACTAGCAATGCGAGAACCATTGTTGTTTAATGTTTTTGTATAACTAGTTCCTTTTCTATTTATTTAGTTAAGCTTTCATTCCGTTAGTTTAATTTGCTAATCGATTCTTTTTTAGTGAATACGAGTAGTTTCTTGTTTCTTTACACCCGGTTTCCTTGCCTAGTAGGTAATAAAGTACTCTTTGAATCAATAGTTGTCATTTTAAATGATTTGGTGGATTTTTGAGGTGGTAGTGTTCGAAAGTTGGTTATCGAATGATCTCGATCGTTTCGGGCACGATTGTATTGCATTTAGGGCTCATTCGTGTGGTTTCGTGTTCAGTTTTGGTTTCGAGTTGTACAACATATACTATAAATCCTATTTATGATTGATTACTGTGATTGCAATGTGCCTTATAATCAGAGATGATCAGAATTGGTTCACAAGTTTGTTAAGATGGCTTGATAATCAAAACTCCATAGCATTGGAGCAAGTTACGATAAGCAAAACACTATCAATGCAAGAACTATTGTTGTTTAATGTTTTTGTATAACTAGTTCCTTTTCTATTTATTTAGTTAAGCTTTCGTGGCTACTTTGATACACCAATCTGTAGTTGCATGACTTTACTTAAAATACAAGTAATTCTTATTTACTTAATCGTGTTACCTTGCTCTGACTTTTTTTCATCGATCAGGCTTTGCGTTTCTTGTTTAAACATTGAATACTTTCATTCTGTTAGTGTAATTTGATAATCAGTTCTTTTTGAGTGAATACGAGTAGTTTCTTGTTTCTTTACACCCGGTTTCCTTGCCTAGATGGTTATAAAGTATTCTTTGAATCAATAGTTGTCATTTTTAATGATTTGGTGGATTGTTTGAGGTAGTAGTGTTCGAAGTTGGTTATGAAATGCTCTCGATGAGTTTCAGGAACGATTGTATTGACTTTAAGGCTGATTCATGTGGTTTCGTTTTCGGTTTTGTTTTCGATTAGTACAACAGATACTATTTCTAATTTATGATTGATTAGTGTGATTTCAGTGATCCTTATAATCATATATAATCAGATTGGTTCACAAGTGTGTTAAGAAGGCTTGATAATTAAAACTCCATAACATTCGAGCTTGTTACGAAAAGCAATATACTATCAATGCTAGAACTGTTGTTGTTTAATGTTTTTGTATAACTACTTCCTTTTCTATTTATTTAGTTTAGTTTTCGTGACTAATTTGATACACCAATCTGTAGTTGCATGATTTTACTTAAAATATAAGTAATTCTTTTTTACTTAATCATGTTACCTTGCTTTGACTTTTTTTTCATCGATCACGCTTTGCGTTTCTTGTTTAAACTTTGAATACTTTCATTCCGTTAGTGTAATTTTATAAGCAATTCTTTTTGAGTGAATACGAGTAGTTTCTTGTTTCTTCACACCCGGTTTCCTTGCCTAGATGTTTATAAAATATTCTTTGAATCAATAGTTCTCATTTAAATGATTTGGTGGATTCAGTAGTGTTTGAAGTTGGTTATGGAATGCTCTCGATGAGTTTTGGGCACGATTGTATTGATTTTAGGGCTCATTCGTGTGGTTTCGCGTTTGGTTTTGGTTTTGATTTGTTGTGACATCCGGTAAATTTCCGTTACCAAACTCCGTTAGTTCCGTTAGGTCTTGCATACACGTGTCGTAAGCACACACTAGTTGTCGTTTAACGTTGGTGACCTAATAATAATTAATAATGTTAAATTAGTGATAATCTAATTGACGATGTGATTATGGTGTTATGTTTATGTGTTTGCATGTTTTAAATGTTTATTAGGAAATTAATCCCGCAAAGTGGAAACGTGCCTATTTATTCGTATGTCTTGTGTTTTTATAAAGATAAAATATATAATGATTATCATTAGTTATTATCTTTATATTAATAAGTTAAAAACACTTTACAAAGAGTTTAATGTCTAGTTTTTATAAAATACTAAATTACAAGGGTTTAAAGGGTAAATATGGGAAATTAAATTAAACAAAACAAAAACCCTAGCCCTCCACCCCCATTCGGCCGCAACCTGCATTCCCAACCCCTCCCCACTTCGAATTCGACTTAGAACAAGCAAGATATCACGAAATTGGTTTGATTTCAAGGCTTAGGATACGTTGGAATCATCAATTGCAAGCAACTACACGTTTAGAGGTTAGATTTTACATGTTTTTGTGAGTTCTTGTTGGTGGCCGAACCCTAATTCGTGAATGATTGTTCATGGGGTCGAAATTGATGTTGTTTGATGATGTTAGTATGTTAGTTGGATTGAATACATGTTGTTTAACGTTGATTATGCATGAATTGTATGTTTTTAATGGATTGATCATGAACTTTGATTTGAGGCAAACCCTAATTCGAAATTATTGATATTATGGATGATTGATGATTGTTTGATGAATGTATGATGATTAGTAGGTTGTATGAATGCTAGGATACATTGATCTTGTAAAGAATTGATGATTTCAAGTAGGTGTTCATAGGTTACTAATAATAGTAACTTTATTTTCATGATATGATGAATTGATGTTGTTGATGTGTTTAGGATGATGATTGGATGTTAGATTGTTGATATGAATGCAAGAAACCTTGGAATAGATGTTGTTGTTCATATCTTGCCAAAAGTGGAAACTTTTGTTCATGATGATTAGTAGATTATGATGATTAGGTATTGTTGATCATGTCTAGATGTTGTTGTGAGCTTGAGATGGTATAATTATGATGAATTCATGAATACATTGAGTGTTTGATAGATGTTGGAATATACTTTCCCAAAAGGGAAACTTTATTTGCACAAAGTTTGAAAGATGATAGTTTGAACATGTTTGGCGTGACATCCGTCACCTTAAGGTCCGTCAATTAACGAGGCTTTCCGTTAACTATTCCTTGATCAATCATTCCTCATCTTTATTAACTCCTTATGTGGATATCATGCTTGCTTTATCATCGTTGTGCTTGTGCCTTCATTGTAATCATATGCTATCCTTAAAAACTTTTAAAACTTTCATCATCGTAACCGCTAAATATATCATTTTTATATATAATAAACGTCACCAATAAAACCATTTTTAAGCTATAAATATCATTAAATACATTTTTATAATTAATATAATTAACCTAATAAAGTCGTTTTTCAACCGAAACAAATTTGGGAAACTCGGGGATTAAGTGTAGGGACTAAACTTATCATTTTGCAAACTTGGGCTGGGTATATAAACCCATATTCCAGCCCTAGCCTCATTTACTTCTCCTCCTTCTTCATCATCTTCTTCTTCACATCTTCTTCATTCTAGCACCAAATCCGACCCGCTTGGTCTCGTTTTCGTCGTCTAGACTCCATCTACAGCCTAGTCTACTCTATTCTAGCAGGTAGATGACTTTGGTTGTCCCTTTTCTTGCTTATTCACGGCTGTCCAAACTAGGGTTTCGGGTGTTCGGGTTCAACCCGAACACATGAGGTCGTGTGGGTGCGTGTGAGGCCTTTCTGCTTGTGTTTCTTGTTTGTGCATGTGTGTAGAGTGTTTCTAGAAGTTCTTGTTGTGTAAAACTCGTGTTTAGAGCAGCCGAAGGCTGCTCAGCCCGACCACAGTCGCGATTCTGCTGTCCAGGCGACTGGGTCTGTCATGCGATTGAGTCGTGCGACTGGGTGAGTCGTGCGACTGAGCCATGTGTTTGAGTCAATCGTGCGACTGAGTTGTGCGACTGGGTATGTCGTGCGACTGAGTCGTGCGACTGTGTGCATGTGTGCGATTGAGTCATGCGAACGAATGAATGTGTGCGATTGAGTCAGGTGACCGATTGAATGTATGCGATTGTGCGTGTATCGCACGACTGGGGTCCAATCGCACGAATGAAGGTTCAATCGTACGAATGTAGCTGATTCGCACGACTGAAGGTTGATTCGTGCGTATGGAGGTTGAGTCGTGCGATTGAGTGTTGTGTGGTACGACTGAATGCCAGTCTTACGAATGAAGGCTCAATCGTACGAATGAAGCTGATTCGCACGATTGAGGGTTGATTCGTGCGAATGGAGTGTTGAGTCGTGCATCTGGTCCTGTCGTGCGACTGAAGTTGTCGTACAACTTGGGGGAAAAGTACGCTCACCCATTTTCAATGCTGTACAATTTACTTACATTTTACATACAAGGAATCAACGTGATACTATTTTACAAGTACTTATCTGATACATGCTTGGGTCTGCTGTGTGGTTCTATCTTTGCAACTATTTAATTCCAGTGTGGGAACCGACGGTTAGGTATTGGTAGTACTACTGGGTTGACACCCCCACCCTTGTTCGATGGTATACTAGTTGGTACCATCAGTGGCCAGGAACGGGCCCTTGGGTGAATATATGCCGAAAATATCTTTGTGTACGTCGCTAGGTTTGGTCGCAAAGCTCATTGTCATGTGACTTTTTTTTTTGGGTAAAGGGTTACCCCGGTGATTCTATATTTCATACGAACAAACAATACAAGTAGTAAAGAGAGCTTTTACTAGTTCTTTAGAGGGACATGCCCCTACTAAAGGAAACAAAAACAAAACAAAGAAACTAAGCACCAAACTACCAACCATAATCAGGCTAACCAATCAACTAATATCTATTAATTGTTGCCATGTTGCTGATCAAGAGATCTCCATCGAACCATCCTATCCGCCAAGTTTGCTTGATCCTTCCAAGGAAGCCCCATAAGCTTGTAATGTATCGTTTCCAAAATACACTTTGCAAGTAATTCTGGAGGCCGAACATTATGATTAAAAAGCCTAGCATTCCTTTCAATCCAAATAAAATAAACCGAGGACGCAAGAAGCTGCTTACTAATGAACATATCCACTCGGTTTCCTTTAAACTCCAACAGCCACTCCAAAATACCCTCCCAATCCACAGCCGTGACTAAACCAACTTGAGATGTAACACGTCTCCAAACTTTTGAAGAGTACTCGCAATTGAAGAAAAGATGAGAATGAGAATCATGGTTTTTGTAGCAAAGAACACAACACATCATGTTCATAAATCCCTTCTTCCAATCCAACGCTAACATTCTATCTTGAGTCCACAACTTCTTATGCATAACAAGCCACAAGATAAAGGAATGTGTGGGAATACCATGAGAAAACCAAACCACCCGAGCCCAATCAACTTTATCCCCTCTCTCTCTAATTGAATCCCAAACAGCCCAAGAGGAGAACTTCATCAACTTGTCCCCGTTCTTCCATAAAACTTGGTCGCTAGAATCCGAGACGGGAATATTCAGAATATTCTGAATTTGAGGATGATTATCAAGCCAAATTTGAGGAATTATCCATTGATTATTACACCTTAACTCACTAACCTTAGTCATAAGAGAAAATCCTTCATTAGAGATTTGCCTAGGCGTTAAAATAGAGGATATAGGACCCCCTTGAAACCAAGTATCATGCCATGCCAACGTACCTTGACCATTTCCTATTTTCGACCATATAAAGGGTTTGATAATAGGGCAGATTTTAACAAGCAGTCTCCAGCTCCAACATGAATTCCCCGGAGGTCTGTGATTCCACAAACAAGAATTTCTAAGCCGATTCACATAGATCCATTCCACCCATAACGACTTTCTTCTCACCAAAATGCTCCAGATATGATGCACCATTAGAGCAACATTTGAATAATAATTAGTGAATACCTAAGCCCCCTTCCTCCTTAGGCCGACAAACCCTTTCCCAAGCGCAACCTACTCTTGGTAGAAACTTTAGCATCTTGAGACCATAGGAAATTTCGCATTTTGGCTCCAAATCATCCATCAATCTCTTCGGTAACACAAAGACCATAGACCAGTAAATGTGCATAGACGAAAAAACCGACTTGATTAATTGGAGCCTTCCCGCAAAGGATAAGAATTTATTCCTCCAACTTGACAGCCTTTGATCGATTTTCTCAATAAGAGCATTACAATCCCTATAAATCAAACGAGATGTAGTGAGTGGCACACCTAAATAACGAACCGGAAAACTCCCTTCTTCAAACGCCACCTCCATCATCAATCTCTCCTTGACTCCACTAGGCACATTGCAAAAATAAACAGTAGACTTGCTAGTGCTAGGGACCAAACCCGAAAGCTTTGAGAATTTCCTTAGAGCCTTTAGCATAACACCAATCGAATATCATCACCTCTTGTAAACAAAAATAGATCATCTGCAAAAAACAAGGTTAGCAATTCGAAGATAATCACACAAGTGATGAAATCAAAACAAAGGGTCAATGGTACATTCCTTTTGTAAGATGATTGTAAGAACTTCCATGACTAGGGTAAAGATATACGGGGACAAGGGATCACCTTGTCGAAGACCCCGTTTACCTCTAAAGTAACCATGAACATCTCCATTAATACTCAAGGAAAACGAAGCTGTGGAAACACAAGTCATAATCCATTCGACCATTCTAGGATGAAAACCAAAACCCTCTAAAACCCTTCGGAGGAACCTCCAGTCGACCGTATCATATGCCTTCTGGATATCAACTTTGAAAGCACACCTAGGATGTCCTTGATTTCGATGATAATTAAACAACAACTCCTGCGCAAGCATAATATTGTCCGATATTCTCCTTCCCGGAATAAAGGCCGATTGATTAATCGAGACAATAGAGTCAAGATCCCCTTTGATCCGATTGGCTATGATCTTTGTAATCCCCTTCAATAAAACATTACAACATGATATCGGACGATAGTCTGTAATCAAAGAAGGAGTGCTAACCTTAGGGATTAGAGCTATCAATGTATGGTTGATCTCTTGTAATAGTCTGCCTGTATTAAAAAAATCTTTTATAGCATTAACCACACTCTCACCAACAACATTCCAAGCATTCTTGTAAAACGCGGCTGTATATCCATCAGGACCCGGAGCTTTATCATCACCCATATTAAAGAACACACTCTTAATCTCTTCTGTAGTAACCCTTCTAACCATCCAATTAGCCTTGTGCTCTTCAAGTTTTTTGGTAAACATGTCAACCGGCGGTGTCCCTTCGGTATCTCCTTGACATCCCAAAAAGTCCTCATAGTGTTTGACAAAAGCTTTCGGGATGTCCTCCCCTTGTAAAACCCCTCCTGAACCCATAATTAAATCTATATGACTTCTATAGTTTTCTGATTTGAGAGCGGAGTGAAAAAATTTCGTATTGGAGTCTCCCACTTTCAACCAATTAACTTTAGACTTTTGCTTCAAGAACTTCTCTTCCATAAGCGCCACTTCTTGAAATTCCTCCAAGCATTTGGACTCCTGATCTCTTAAGGCTTCATTAAACGGGTCAGCGTCAATAGCACGTTGAAGATCATCCAACTTAGCCCTACACTCAACAACACGTTTATGCAGGTTCCCCTTGTCAAACAACATTTTCCTGAATACCGGCTTCAAAAGTTTAAGCCTTTTAACAAGGCAAAACTGATTGACACCTCTAATGTCTACGGTCCAACCCTTTTGCACTGCTTCAAGGAAAACCGGGCTCTCAATTAACAAATTTGTGAACTTAAATGGTCTTGGTTTACTCTTCTGATCTTTAGCTAATTTTAGAACGCAAGGAGAATGATCCGAGATTCTATAAGTTTGAAACAAAGCAACCGAGTCTGGAAATTGATCCACGAACACCATATTTCCCATAATACGATCAATCTTCTTTAATAATCCAACCCCTTTCTTTGGTTTTTGAGACCAAGTATAATGCATACCAACTTTGTTTATGTCAAAAATCCCAATTTGATCCACACACTGTAAAAACTCCCTCATAGCAATGGTGATTTTAGACGAGCTAACTGATTTATCTTCAAGGTTCAAAGCTGAATTAAAATCACCCAATACAACCCAAGGCTCCAATCTAATGATACTTCCATGTTGTATAAGTAAATTCCACAGTTTCCTCCTTTCTATATAGTAATTCGCAGCATATACTATGGAACAAAAGAAACATCTACCTTGTTGCTTCAAGAAGACTTGCACATGCATAACTTGAGGATCATTAAACAATACCATAACGTCATAAACATTCGAATCCCAACCAAGAATTATCCGTGTACCCTTATTAGACACATGACCATTTGAAGTCCATTCCCAATTACGAAATACCGATCGACATACCTGAGTAAGCTTACTAATCTCCACATACGATTCCAAGATAGCACAAATAGACAACTTATTCTCCTTTACGACTTGACGAACCTCCGATTGTTTCAGGGGTCGGTTCAGCCCCCTAATGTTCCAAGATGCAAGATTAATCATTTAAACATGTATTCAAAGGAGTGCTTGCCCCTTGTTTGATGTTAGGTTCCATCCGGGAGCCATTGGTCAAGGACGACCCCCTATCTTGCTGCCCATTCGACCCAAGAGTACATTCTTCCATATTATTGTCATCCTTAGACTGATTGCTTCCAAGTGTTTGAGTGTTCTCCACGCTAGTATAAGCGTTTACCTCAAGATTCTCATGAAAATCATCCCTAAAAACCGCAAAAGAGTTGCTACATCCAGCCGAATTAGAATTCTTTTCATCACTCGGTTTGGCTCTAATTGGTTTATATTCAAATTTTGGTTTAGGGTTGTTAATAACAACACCCTTTCTAGCCACCTTTTTGCCTTTAACCTCAACAAATCCTTCCTCATCCGCCACACTTTTCTCCTTCTTCTTCTGATCTTGTTGTTCCTTGTCAAACTTTTGCTTCCTTAAACATCCTCCTTCCCCATGACCAAATACCCCACAAAATCCACATCTTGGAGGTCTCCATTCGTACTCCACATCAATAGTAACTTTACTATATTCCTCACTATACGGATCAGGAATGGCTAACCTTAAGGATTTCTTGGGAACATTAACAGCTGATACTTCTATGAGAGCCCTAGCATAGCTACTTCTACCCCATGAATCAAGACACATATCTGAAGTATAAGAGTCTAACAAGATTGGAGAACCAAGCTTTGTTGCTATTAAGCTCAACCCTTCATCCGTATATGCCGCCAAAGGAACATTATGTAACTTGGTCCATATGGGAACCGATTGTCTATCCTCTTTGCATAAATCAGCCATAGGAGTCCAAATGTTAAGGAAAATCGGTTTATTTCGAACTATCCATGGACCACCCTTCAAAACTTCTAACATACCTTCTTCATTTGCAAATTTAAAGAAAAAGAATCCTTCAGAGTTCATCATAGCTTTTTGAATCCCAAATTTCTTCCAATTGATCTTGACATAATGGTCTACCACCGGGAATGGCTCTCTACTACCCAAGAAATACCCGTAGAGGGTAAACATCAACTTTTCTTCAACTCTTCTTACCGATTCCTTGGAGAGCACGAAATCCACATCATTTGCTTCTACCGTAGGATTCAAGAAACGAAAATTAACCTTTCTATTCTCCTTCTGAACCTCTATCCCCGTAACAACCTTGTCCAAGAACGATGGCTTCACTGATGAACCATTGTTAGTGGAACTTGGTAAACCCTGATTAGGGTTTATCATGTCACCCTCCGTTGATGGCTTATCCTTAACTCCACCATCCACAATAGAATCCACAAGATGATCCTCCTTTACATGTTCAGTCTCCATAGAGTTTGAAGACTTACCATGCACTCCCGTGGCATTAGGGTTTAAGGGTTTAGACACCCCATCACCCTTTTGCATGTGGGTTTGCATGGCAAGAACCCTAGGAGATGTCACCCTAGCAGCCGTTCCATCATTCTTGTGATTACCATTCCCAACCGCGGCGTTTGTTGATGAAGTCTTCTTCAAGATACGTCTTACGTTTATAGTACCATCCACATTTGTTATTTTTGCAGCCAACTTAGAAGAATCCATCAAGAAAGAACAAACCTAAAATATCAAAACCCTAATCTTGATCAACAAACTAGTCTTTAAAAGGTTAAAGGGATTCGTACCAATCTAACTAAGCTATAATCAATAGCCGTGATCAGTGACAGACCCTCTAAGCAATCAAGATCCAGAATCTAACGATCAAGAACTATTAAAAACGAAACCCTAATCAAAAAACGAAAAACCCTAATCAAAAGACACCAAGAAACGCTAACAGAGCTCGTACTGTGTAGTTACACAATCACAGGCTGTTAATCATACCATTCTTGCTTTAATTCCTAAAACTCAAACCCCGGAGAAAGTTACTGACTATCGCCCAATCTCATGTTGCAATGTCGTCTATAAATGCATCAGCAAGATTATAACCAGCAGAATTCGGGGGTCGTTAGATAACCTTGTTAACCTGAACCAATCGGCTTTCATACCTGGGCGTAAGATCTCGGATAACATCCTCCTCACGCAGGAAATAATGCACAATTACCATCTTAACCGTGGGGCTCCTAGATGTGCATTCAAAGTCGATATTCAGAAGGCATATGACATGGTAAATTGGAAGTTCTTGGAAGCTATACTGGAGGGTTTCGGCTTTCATTCCACTATGATAAAGTGGATTATGGAATGTGTTTCGTCGGTGTCTTATTCTGTTAGCATTAATGGGAACTTATTCGGTCATTTCAAAGGAAGACGAGGGCTCCGACAGGGTGATCCGATGTCGCCTTATCTTTTTACCCTAGTAATGGAGGTTCTGACCATTATGCTACAAAAAGCTACATATCAGAATGACGAGTTCAGGTACCATAAAAACTGTGAACACCAAAAGCTCACTAATATTTGTTTTGCAGATGACTTATTCATATTCTCGAGAGGAGAGACCCGGTCATGTTCTATTATTATGGAGGTGTTAGAGGAGTTCAGATCTTACTCAGGATTGGTCCCTAGCATGTCGAAAAGTACTATATTTTTCTGCAACGTTCCGGATCAAGTTAAACAGGAAATTAAGGAGGCAATCCCATTCTCTGAAGGAACCCTTCCGGTCAAATACTTAGGAGTTCCTCTCATTACTTCGCGGCTGGTTTACAAAGATTGCAAAGTTTTAAGTGATAAAATCCAAATGAGGATAGACGATTGGAAGAACAAGAGTCTGTCCTTCGCGGGCAGATTACAACTCATTCGATCAGTTATTTCTTCCATGTATGTGTATTGGGCCACGGTCTTCATCATGCCTAAGAGTGTCATCGATGATATTGAACAGAAGATGAGGTCGTTTGTGTGGAGCAAGTCGGAGTTAGGGAGAGTAAAGTCCAAGGTCGGGTGGAGTGTTGTGTGTAGGCCGAGAAGGGAAGGTGGGCTAGGTATCCGTCGTATTGAGGATGTCAACAAAGCCCTCATAACTTCCCATGTGTGGAGCATAATTTCTAAAAGAAAATCAATATGGGTTGACTGGATTTGGAGGTATAAGCTTTGAGATGAGATTTTTTGGGATGTTTTACCTAGGGGCAATGTGAGCTGGAGTTGGAGGAAGATTCTTCAAGTAAGAGATGAGACTTATCACTATTTTTGGAGGAGAATTGGAGATGGCACGAACACGAATATTTGGAGTGACATGTGGTGTGGTAGTAGTCCTCTTCGCCGTCTGATATCTCCTAGAGAGATCCATAATGCGGGGTTCAGTTTAATTTCAAAAGTGGCGGACTTAATCAGTGACCAGCAGTGGATTTGGCCGACGGCTTGGAATGAGGTGTACCCGGTTTTGATAACGCTTAATGTACCCACACTTAGATCAGGAACTCCGGATATATGGCTATGGCGTGATGAAGATGGTGACGTCTTGGATATCAAGTCGGGACGGATATGGGAAGCGTTACGTGAAAAACACGAAGAGGTTGCATGGTCGGATGTGGTTTGGTTTCCCTATAGTATCCCGCGGCATTCTTTTAACCTATGGCTAATTATGCATGGCAGACTTCCTACTCAAGATCGCATGCGTACGTGGGATATGAATATGAGATGTTGTTTACTCTGTTTCAGGGACATGGATTCCCATTCACACTTATTCTTTAAATGTTCATATGCAACCCAAGTATGGAAGATTGTTAGTCCATTAATCAGTGGGAGCCAGACGAATGGGAATCTTGAGGAGATTGTTGCTTGCACCCAAACACGCATTGGGAATAAGGTCATAACTAGTATTGGAGAACGGCTAATGATTGCGGCTACAACTTACTACATTTGGCAGGAAAGGAATGCTCGGATTTTTAACAAAGGTGAGCGAAGCCCAACCCAATTAGCACGGCTCATCATTCATGTGGTTTACCTTCGTCTTCAATCAATCAACTTCAAAGAAACGAATAGGGTTCGATCGATGTTGAAGACTTGGAAGTATTGGCTATCAAGACTTGAAGATACAAGTGAACGAGACAGCAAAATTAGCTAGAATAATTAGTCTAGTGAATTGTTTAGTCATGTTTCTTGTTTAAGTTGCTTACAAGTTGCGGTATGTCGCAACTTGAATTAGATTGACACTCTGTCATTCTACTTGTTTGTATGGTTGATTTTTTGAGTAATACAATTACCGGGGTAACCCTTTACCCAAAAAAAATCAATGATTGGGATCAAGAAAGCAAGAAAATCGATCAAGATTGGACAGAAATCAAGATCGCAACGAAAACCCTAAGTCGCCCAGAGAGAAACCCCATTCTTTTACCAATTCTCAAAACTTCAAACACTCTCACCTAAAAACTCCTCCAAATCAATCAAAAGAACTATCATGCATCAACTCTCATGTGATTTTACTTGTTTATATAACTGTATTCACGGTATTCCACATCATTTACTATTTACAGCATCACTTACTTACTTATTTATTACTTAAACCTGCAAGCTCACCAACAATTATGTTGACCGTTTTGAGCATATCTTTTCAGGTGATCATGCAAATTGAGGAAATCTAGGTGTGCTGCCTTAGTGGAGACCCTAGGATGCATTTTTAGGACTAAACATGTTTTGACAAACAATTATTTTGAACAATGTTGTAGTCTATGTAAACAATTGCAATCTTTTGATACTTGTTCCCGGGTTGTGGGAATTCATATTACAATTTCATCTTTATTTGGTTATGTGAATCATTTATCATGTTTATGCTTATGGCTATGTTGTCGTGATTATTGACTGAACACGACACAAGTCCCCTTGTTGTCGGGTGTCGTCATGACATGCTTGTCATCATTTATTATATTGCATCTCTATCGCTTACCATGTGTTATGACGATCCCGATCTCGTTACAACCCCGTGTTTCCGCTTTTAGCGGGGGTGTGACAGATTGGTATCAGAACCATTGGTTATAGATAATTAGGCAATACGCTTGACCTAGACTATAACCTAGGAACCTTCATGTAGATTTGCATGCTAGGATTCTGTATGCATATTATATCTCGTGTATGTGTTCCTCGTTGCTTGATTCATTCATTTACCTGTTATGTGATCTTTCCACCCTATGAGAGAGCCTTTGTGCTCACTCTTTTATGGGATGCTTCTATTGGATCTTCCGTTCCCTCTGCGCGCCGAGTTGGTTTATCAAATCCGGGTATTAAACCCGAAGAGATCTTCACAGATCATGCTATTGCGCTTGACCTTGGACGTTGAGACTAACCCTGAGGAGGTTATGTCTGAAACCTCGAAAGAGGAGGAAATAGACAACCTCCGCTAGACTAAACTTGGTTATATACATGGATTTACAACTGTTATGATGGACTATTGTTGAGACATTACCAAATCATGGTGTGCGAACTACACGAATTGCATGCAATGTGTGATGACAATAAGTGTGATATTAACTTGGGAATACTGGACTTGATGAGTGTTATGTATAATACACTTTGAAATGATTTAAGCTTACGTGTTTACTATTTCTATGATTAGAAAATGCCGCCTCGAAGAGTTACCCGCAGCAATAGTGGCGGGAGTGAAGCCCCAAGGGGCAGAGGCAGAGGCAGAGCACCAAGGACAAATGATGGTCCTCCCAGTAACAACCAGGATACAGGAAACTTTGATATGGCAGCTCTGATCGCTCAACAGTTGGCCGCACTGATTCCTACTATCGTGGCCCAAGTGAGCGATGCACTCCAGCAACACCACCCTCACGAGGATGGTGGCAATGATAATGGAGATAATGGAGAAAGCCCACGGTGGGATCGAAACTGAAGTGGGAAATGGAAACCCAACCGGAAACGAAAACAATCAGGAGACCGGGAATGGTGGTACAGCCGGTATTGAGACTGGGGTTGTTAATGCCAGACGGGGGTGTTCATACAAAGAGTTTGTGGCCTGCAAACCGAAAGAGTTCGATGGGAAAGGTGGGGCGATAGCCCTAACCAGGTGGCTAGAAAAGATGGAGGCAGTGATTGACATTAGTGAGTGCCTCGACAGCCAGAGAATCAAGTATGCCACATGTTCGCTGCAGGGTAAGGCCCTAACCTGGTGGAACACCCAGGTCCAAGCTAGAGGAAGAGAATATGCGATGCAGATGTCATGGGATGAGTTTAAAGCTTTGATCACCGAGGAATACTGTCCCCTCAACGAGATGCAGAAATTAGAGCATGAGTTCTGGAATCATGCTGTGGTGGGGGCCGGGCATGCAGCTTATACTGACCGTTTTCATGAGCTGGCAAGGTTGGTTCCGCATCTGGTCATGCCGGAATCAAAGAGAATCGAGAGGTACATTTGGGGACTTGCGCCTCAAATTAGGGCAATGGTTACAGCAGCTGCCCCTCTTACTATTCAGAGCGCAACTCTGAAGGCTGGCGCTTTGACTGATGAAATGGTGAGAACGGGGGTTCTGGGCAGGGGAGCAGAAAAGAGAAAGGATGTTGGAGAAACGAGCCGGTCGAGTGCCGGGAAGTTTGATAAGAGGGCCAAGACGACCAGGAATTTTGTGGCCGTGACTCAGGGCAAGAGAGAGTATGTGGGGCCGCACCCCAAATGTGACAGGTGCAACTATCATCATCCCCCAGGAACGCAGTGCCGGGTGTGCGCGAACTGTAGGCGCCCGGGGCATTTGGCGAGAGACTGTAGAACTGCGCCGAGTCTTGTGGCACCGGTCAACGCGGTTAACCCCGCCGGGAATGCAAGGGCTTGTTATGAGTGTGGAAGCCCTGATCATTACAGAAACATGTGCCCTAGGCTGAATCGGGCACCGGGTCAACAAGGGAACAACCAGCAGCAAGTGATGGCTATAGCTGGGAATCAAGGCCCGACCAATCAGGGGAATGCAGCTCGGGAACGTGCATTTGTCATTGGAGCCAACGATGCTCGTCAGGACCCGAATGTTGTCACGGGTACGCACTTACTCAATCATCACTTCGCATCTATATTATTTGATACTGGAGCAGACAATAGCTTTATATCTTCTGAGTTTGTACAATTGCTTGATTTGAGTCCTAGTAGGTTAGAAACTAGCTACTCAGTAGAGATGGCCAATGGTAGGGTTGTCCAGGCCGATGAGATTATTAGGAAGTGCTTGTTAACATTGGAGGACCATGCCTTCGATATAGACTTGATACCCTTTGAGCTAGGAAGTTTTGACGTGATTGTGGGTATGGATTGGTTGTCATAAAACGGAGCAGAGATTGTCTGTCGGGACAAAGTAGTACGAATCCCTATGCCAAACGGGGAAGTACTCAAGATTTAGGGAGAACGACCGGGAAGGAACTTAAAGCTTATTTCCTGCATGAAAGCACGCCGAAGTTTACGAAAGCAGTGTTACGCTTTTCTGGCTCATGTGGTTGAAAAGAAGGACGAAGAGAGGAAACTAGTAGATATTCCAGTGGTACGGGACTACCCAGATGTATTTCCAGATGACTTGTCTGGTTTGCCTCCTCCACGACAGGTGGAATTCCGTATAGAGTTGGTTCATGGAGCTACACCGGTAGCGAAGACGCCCTATCGGTTAGCGCCATCCGAGATGCAAGAGTTATCTAGTCAGTTACAAGAGCTACTGGAGAAGGGTTTTATTCGACCGAGTCATTCACCTTGGGGAGCACCGGTATTATTTGTCAAAAAGAAGGATGGGTCGTTTCGCATGTGCATCGATTACCGTGAACTGAACAAGTTAACCGTGAAGAATCGATATCCTCTTCCCAGGATCGACGATCTGTTTGACCAGCTACAGGGAGCTTCGTACTTCTCAAAGATCGATCTTCGTTCTGGATATCATCAATTAAGGGTTTTCGAGGACGACATACCGAAGATAGCGTTTAGGACTCGTTATGGGCACTATGAGTTCTTGGTCATGCCGTTCGGGCTAACTAACGCACCAGCTGTGTTTATGGATCTAATGAATCGGGTGTGCAAACCTTACTTGGATAATTGGATAAGTTCGTGATCGTGTTCATAGACGATATACTTATCTACTCCCGATCGAAAGAGGATCACGAAGAACACCTATGGGCAATTCTGGAGCTGCTACGGGAAGAGAAACTTTTCGCCAAGTTCTCGAAGTGTGAATTTTGGTTGCGGGAAGTGAAATTTTTGGGTCATGTGGTTAATGAGGACGGGATTCATGTAGATCCCGGCAAGATCGAAGCGGTGAAGAAATGGGATGCGCCCCAGACACCATCAGAGATACGACAATTTTTAGGATTGGCCGGTTACTATCGTCGCTTCATCGCGAATTTTTCAAGAATCGGGCAACCATTAACCCTGCTTACTCAGAAAGACAAGAAGTTTGATTGGGGACATGCACAAGAACAAGCGTTCCAAATGTTGAAAGAGAAGTTGTGTAACGCGCCAATACTGTCCCTCCCAGACGGAACTGATGATTTTGTGGTATACTGCGATGCTTCACATCAAGGATTGTGATGTGTGCTAATGCAGAAGGATAAGGTGATTGCCTACGCTTCGCGACAGCTTAAGGTGCACGAAAAGAACTATACAACTCATGATCTTGAGTTGGGCGCTGTAGTATTTGCACTCAAGATTTGGAGGCACTACCTGTATGGAACCAAATGCATCATCTTCACAGATCATAAGAGCCTCCAACATATCCTGGATCAGAAGGAACTCAATGTGCGTCAGCGACGTTGGGTAGAGCTTCTTAGTGACTACGATTGTGAAATCCGGTATCATCCGGGGAAAGCTAACGTGGTGACTGATGCTTTAAGCCGTAAAGAACGCGTGAAACCACTACGTGCTCGAGCGTTGGGATTGACCATTCAAACGAACTTGAAAGCTCAGATCCAAATTGCACAAAGTGAGGCATTGAAAGAAGAAAACCTTGCGGGAGAAGAATTCCGAGGGTTAGATAAACAGATGATTTGCAAGGATGACGGTATACAGTACTTCACGGATCGCATATGGGTACCCAGATGGGGAGGTGTACGTACCTTAGTCATGGATGAAGCCCACAAGACGCGATATTCTATTCATCCTGGGGCAGACAAGATGTATCACGATCTCAAGGATCTGTACTGGTGGCCAGGCATGAAGAAAGACATTGCCCTATACGTAAGCAGATGCTTGACGTGTTCGAAAGTTAAAGCTGAACATCAGAAACCATCGGGATTATTACAGCAACCTGAAATTTCCGAGTGGAAATGGGAGAAAATAGCCATTGATTTCATTACAAAACTCCCTAGAACAAGCAGCTGTCATGACTCGATATGGGTCATTGTGGATCGAATGACGAAATCAGCATATTTCTTGCCTATCCGAGAAGACTACAAAATGGATAAGTTGGTGAAATTGTACATCAAAGAGGTCGTGACACGGCACGGGGTGCCGGTGTTAATCATATCCGACCGTGACAGCCGATTTACTTCATGATTTTGGCAGACACTACAGAAAGCGATGGGCACTCGATTAGATATGAGTACCGCCTATCACCCTCAGACAGATGGCCAAAGTGAACGAACTATACAGACGCTAGAAGACATGTTGAGAGCATGTGTAATCGATTTTGGTGGTAGTTGGGATACTCATCTACCGTTGATCGAGTTCTCTTACAACAACAGCTACCATACAAGCATTGGGTGTGCTCTGTTCGAGCGTTGTATGGAAGGAAATGTAGATCTCCTGTTTGTTGGGCCGAGATTAATGAAAGTCAGCTAACAGGCCCAGAGATCATTCAAGAAACAACTGACAAGATCTTTCAAATCAAAAACCAACTAAAAGCTGCAAGAGATCGCCAAAAGAGCTACGTCGACAACCGTCGGAAGCCTCTAGAATTCAACGTTGAGGATCGAGTCTTACTTAAAGTCTCCCCTTGGAAAGGAGTCGTTCAATTTGGAAAGAAAGGGAGGTTAGCCCCAAGATACATTGGACCATTCGAGATTACAGAAAGAATCGGTCCAGTGGCTTACCGATTAAGGTTGCCACAAGAACTCAACGGTGTGCATGATACTTTCCATGTGTCAAACCTCAAGAAGTGTTTGGCTGACGAATCCCTTCACGTGCCAATTGAGGAAATTAAAATTGACGAAAAGCTTCATTTTGTTGAGGAACCCATTGAGATCATGGATCGAAAGGTCAAGCAACTGAAGCGCAGTAGAATACCTATTGTTTGCGTAAGGTGGAATTCAAAGCGAGGGCCAGAGTTTACATGGGAACGAGAAGATCAGATGAAACTCAAATATCCACATCTATTCGAGGATGACACTCTTGGACCTAACTCCAGCTGAATTTCGGGACGAAATTCTCTCAACTAGGGGATACTGTGACATCCGTCACCTTAAGATCCGTCAATTAACGAGGCTTTCCGTTAACTATTCCTTGATCATTCATTCCTCATCTTTATTAACTCCTTATGTGGATATCATGCTTGCTTTATCATCGTTGTGCTTGTGCCTTCATTGTAATCATATGCTATCCTTAAAAACTTTTAAAACTTTCATCATCGTAACCGCTAAATATATCATTTTTATATATAATAAACGTCACCAATAAAACCATTTTTAAGCTATAAATATCATTAAATACATTTTTATAATTAATATAATTAACCTAATAAAGTCGTGTTTCAACCGAAACAAATTTGGGAAACTCGGGGATTAAGTGCGGTGACTAAACTTGTCATTTTGCAAACTTGGGCTGGGTATATAAACCCATATTCCAGCCCTAGCCTCATTTACTTCTCCTCCTTCTTCATCATCTTCTTCTTCACATCTTCTTCATTCTAGCACAAAATCCGACCCGCTTGGTCTCGTTTTCGTCGTCTAGACTCCATCTACAGCCTAGTCTACTCTATTCTAGCATGTAGACGACTTTGGTTGTCCCTTTTTTTGCTTATTCACGGCTGTCCAAACTGGGGTTTCGAGTGTTAGGGTTCAACCCGAACACATGAGGTCGTGTGGGTGCATGTGAGGCCTTTCTGCTTGTGTTTCTTGTTTGTGCATGTGTGTAGAGTGTTTCTGGAAGTTCTTGTTCTGTAAAACTCGTGTTTAGAGCAGCCAAAGGCTGCTCAGCCCGACCACAGTCGCGATTCTGCTGTCTAGGCGACTGGGTCTGTCATGCGATTGAGTCGTGCGACTGGGTGAGTCGTGCGACTGAGCCATGCGTCTGAGTCAATCGTGCGACTGAGTTGTGCGACTGGGTATGTCGTGCGACTGAGTCGTGCGACTGTGTGTATGTGTGCGATTGAGTCATGCGAACGAATGAATGTGTGCGATTGAGTCAGGTGACCGAATGAATGTATGCGATTGTGTGTGTATCGCACGACTGGGGTCCAATCGCACGCATGAAGGTTCAATCGTACGAATGTAGCTGATTCGCACGACTGAAGGTTGATTCGTGCGTATAGAGGTTGAGTTGTGCGATTGAGTGTTGTATGGTACGACTGAATGCCAGTCTTACGAATGAAGGCTCAATCGTACGAATGAAGCTGATTCGCACGATTGAGGGTTGATTCGTGCGAATGGAGTGTTGAGTCGTGCATCTGGTCCTGTCGTGCGACTGAAGTTGTTATGTGTGATTTCCCTTCTTGTGCGTGGTGTGTGTATGTCGTGTGATGTTGAGGTAACATTAACATAGTTGCCATTGTTCGGCCACAAAGATTAAAGTCAACGCTAAAAAGGCCACAAATACTATTCAAATCAAATCAAACTAACGTTTACAATTATCAACCGACTTATAACTACTGACATTTATCTAATACTTCTTCAATAACAATGAAACTTTTACTCAAATATCATCAGCAATGGCGACAATGTCTAGTACCTGGATCTACATAAGGTCTAGTACGTGTGTCTGTTTGTGTGAGTTACACGCGACCCAGCCGATACAACCCGAACCGACCGATCATTATTATGCGCTTATTTTATATCATTAATGCTTAACAATAACTGTCAATAGGTGTTTGACCGTTCATTTGCATACAACGTTTGGAATACATTGATCTTACATACTTACCACTTAACAAGTGAGTTTCGTGGCCCCTTTTTACGCTTATACAACATTTCAATCATTTACAACTTCGGGGAAAAGTATGCTCACCCATTTTCAATGCTGTACAATTTACTTACATTTTACATACAAGGAATCAACGTGATACTGTTTTACAAGTACTTATCATGCTTGGGTCTGTTGTGTGGTTCTATCTTTGCAACTATTTAATTCCAGTGTGGGAACCGACGGTTAGGTATTGGTAGTACTACTAGGTTGACACCCCCACCCTTGTTCGATGGTATACTAGTTGGTACCATCAGTGGCCAGGACGGGCCCTTGGGTGAATATATGCCGACAATATCTTTGTGTACGTGGCTAGGTTTGGTCGCAAAGCTCATTGTCATGTGATTTTACTTGTTTATATAACTGTATTCATGGTATTCCACATCATTTACTATTTACAGCATCACTTACTTACTTATTTATTACTTAAACCTGCGAGCTCACCAACAATTATGTTGATCGTTTTGAGCATATCTTTTCAGGTGATCATGCAAATTGAGGAAATCTAGGTGTGCTGCCTTAGTGGAGACCCTAGGATGCATTTTTGGAACTAAACATGTTTTGACAAACAATTATTTTGAACAATGTTGTAGTCTGTGTAAACAATTGCAATCTTTTGATACTTGTTCCCGGGTTGTGGGAATTCATATTACAATTTCATCTTTATTTGGTTATGTGAATCATTTATCATGTTTATGCTTATGGCTATGTTGTCGTGATTATTGACTGAACACGACACAAGTCCCCTTGTTGTCGGGTGTCGTCATGACACGCTTGTCATCATTTATTATATTGCATCTCTATCGCTTACCATGTGTTATGACGATCCCGATCTCGTTACATCCCCATGTTTCCGCTTTTAGCGGGGGTGTGACATTTGGGATATTAGGAGCATGTTAGTATGTTCATGGATGAATTCTAATGTGTTGGAACATGTTAATTTAGTTGTATGAGATGTTTGGATAATCATGGGTGATGTTTGGACTTTGATGATCATGTATGATATTGATGTTGGTTAGTAGTTAAGACATCATGTTTGGGACTGGAAATTGATTGTTGTGATGTATGTTGAATGCAATGAACATGGTTAATGAATGTGAATGTGATCATCATACACGCGTGCGAATCTGAGGCCCCTACTTAGTAGGATTGGCAGGGTTTAGGGTGTGAAGTCGTGAGTGGCTTCACATGGCATGTGGTGCGTGATTTGATCTTTGTGTGGCATGTTAATTATGTTATAACTAGTGGACATGTTAATGTTCTAGATTCATATGACTTGTATGATACTTGGTTGTATGATGATCTAAGTGATACATCTGGATAATGTAGCATACATATGAACCATTTGAATGTTAAACATGTATGATATATGTGTATGATTGCTTGAATGGTTTACAACACATAAAGTTACCAACGGGTCAAACGGGTCAACTGAGTCAAACGTATTTATTTTCTGAAACCTTGAGTCTTTGGTTGTAATGTGCTTAGGGTTTCACATGTTCTCTGTTGCACGTACTCATATATTTATATGATCTAGGTAACCTATGAAGGTTGTCTGTCCACTCTGTCTATCAAGTAAAACTCTAAGTATCTATTACGCATATCAGGTGAGTTCATGCCCCACTCTTTACTTAATCTCTTTTGGGGGAGATAGCATACCGGTAAACTACAAACGCTTTATATATATTTCAGTTGTGCATAATATTAATATAGTGTTGTTTATCATGGAAAAGTCCTCACACTTTCGAATTGTTAATATTGAATAGCGGGGAAACTTGGGTAGTACTACTGGGTCTGACGAGCCCCACCTGGGTGACTCGAGGTCAACCGGGTGCAATTTGTCCTATTGAACATTGTCACGACCTGTTGAGTCGTGACAGGAGGCAACAACGTAACACAGTCAGCTTCAATTGCGAAATCACTATGAATTAATATTTATTGTTAATGGACTAGCTATCTGTTACCATGCACTACTTGTATATCTCTATTATTAAACTGCTTATGTTTGAATATCAACTCTTGAACTCACCAACCATTGTGTTGACATTTTATTATGCTATTCTCAGGTCATTAACTTGCTTGCCTTTAGGAGCACCACACGGATTCACCTTGCATTCTAAGATTTGGTCTTCAAGACATTGTTATTGTTTTTAATGGTTAATGTTTACTCATTTGGTTTGGCGCATGTTTTTCCATAGTATGCATTTAAATTCTTTGGGTTGTTTTACAAAACGCTTCCGCACAGTTTTCAAGTTTAAACTTTGGTTAATTTTATTTTAATTGTGGCATATAGAGTCGTTCTTAGTAACTATTGACTATGATCCTGGTTTGTTCACACGCCTTGCGGTAAAACTCTGCACGTGGATTTTGAGGGTGTGACATTTGTGCAACAGATACTATTTCCCATTTATGATTTACTAGTGTGATTACAATGATGCTTATAATAAGATACGATCAGATTGGTTCACAAGTGTGTTAAGAATGCTTGATAATCAAAACTGCATAGCTTTGGAGCTTGTTCACTATTAATGCGAGAACTATTGTTGTTTAATGGTTTTGTAAAACTAGTTTCTTTTCTATTTATTTAGTTAAACTTCCATCACTACTTTGATACACCAATGTGTAGTTTCATGATTTTACTTAAAATACAAGTAATTCTTATTTACTTAATTGTGTTATCCTTGCTTTGACTTCTTTTTCATCGATCACACTTTGCGTTTCTTGTTTACACTTTGAATACTTTCATTCCGTTAGTATAATTTGATAATCAATTCTTTTTGAGTGAATACGAGTAGTTTCTTGTTTCTTTACACCCGGTTTTCTTGCCTAGATAATTATAAAGTATACTTTTAATCAATAGTTCTCATTTAAATGATTTGGTGGATTTTTTGAGGTAGTAGTTTCGAAGTTGGTTATAGAATGCTCTCGATGAGTTTCGGGCACGAATGTATTGATTTTAAGGCTCATTCGTGTGGTTTCGCGTTCGGTTTTTGTTTTGATTTGTACATTAGATACTATTTCCCTTTTATGATTGATTATTGTGATTCCAATGATCCTTATAATAGTTATGGTCAGATTGGTTCACAAGTGAGTTAAGAAGGCTTGATAAATAAAACTCCATAGCATTGGAGCTTGTTACGAAAAGCAAAACACTATCAATGCTAGAACCATTGTTGTTTAATGTTATTGTATAACTACTTCCTTTTCTATTTATTTAGTTTAGTTTTCGTGACTACATTGATACACCAATCTGTAGTTGCATGATTTACTTAGAATACAAGTAATTCTATTTTACTTAATCATCTTACCTTTCTTTGACTTCTTTTTCATCAATCACGCTTTGTGTTTTCTTGTTTACACTTTGAATACTTTCATTCCGTTAGAATAATTTGACAATAATTCTTTTTGAGTGAATACGAGTAGTTTCTTGTTTCTTTACACCCGGTTTCCTTGCCTATATGATTATAAAGTATTCTTTGAATAAATAGTTCTCATTTAAATGATTTGGTGGATTTTTAAAGGTAGTAGTTTTCGAAGTTGGTTATGGAATGCTCTCGATGAGTTTCGGGCATGATTGCATTGATTTTAGGGCTCATTCGTGTGGTTTGGCGTTCGGTTTTAGTTTCTATTTGTACAACAGATACTATTTACTCTTTATAATTGATTATTGTGATTCCAGTAATCCTTAAAATCATATATGATCAGATTGGTTCATAAGTGTGTTAAGAAGGATTGATAAATAAAACTCCATAGCATTGGAGCTTGTTACGAAAAGAAAAACACTATCAATGCTAGAACTATTGTTGTTTAATGTTATGGTATAACTACTTCCTTTTCTATTTATTTAGTTTAGTTTTCGTGACTACATTGATACACCAATCTGTAGTTGCATGATTTTACTTAAAATACAATTAATTCATTTTTACTTAATCATGTTACCTTGCTTTGACTTCTTTTTCATCGATCACGCTTTGCGTTGTGTAACACCCGACCCCTCACACCAACAATATTGTTCGCTTTGCCCACGAGAAGCTCACGGATTTGCTTTTGGTTGCTCGGGTAAAACTTCCCAGGGAGGTCACCCATCCCTGGATTGCTCCCACCTGAGCACGCTTAACTGTGAAGTTCTCCTCTCATCCACAGCCAATACGCCTAAAACGCGTTGTTGATATTAGAGGCCAGACATTCCTTATGAACCAGGAATCTCTCCTGTCCACGGCCGATGTCGGATAAATGTAGGGTGTCACAGAATGGTATCAGAGCCACTCCTGTGCCGTTCGAGATGTGGGACATACCTCACCAAGGATGGTGACTTCTTGGGCTCATCGAGGATGATGAGTCCAAACAGGGGGTGATTGTGACACCCTACATTTATCCTACATCGGGTGTGGACAGGAGAGATTCCTGGTTCATAAGGAATGTCTGGCCTCTAATATCAACAACGCGTTTTGGGCGTATTGGCTGTGGATGAGAGGAGAACTTCACAGTTAAGCGTGCTCAGGTAGGAGCAATCCAGGGATGGGTGACCTCCCTAGGAAGTTTCACCCGGGCAACCAAAAGCAAATCCGTGAGCTCCTCGTGGGCAAAGCGGACAATATTATTGGTGTGAGGGGCCGGGTGTTCCACGTTTCTTGTTTACACTTTGAATAGTTTCATTCCGTTAGTATAATTTGAAAATCAATTCTTTTTGAGTGAATACGAGTAGTTTCGTGTTTCTTTACACCCGGTTTCCTTGCCTAGATGATTATAAAGTATACTTTGAATCAATAGTTCTCATTTAAATGATTTGGTGGATTTTTTGAGGTAGTAGTTTTTGAAGTTGGTTATGGAATGCTCTCGATGAGTTTAGGCACGATTGTATTGATTTTAGGGCTCATTCGTGTGGTTTGGCGTTCGGTTTTGGTTTTTATTTGACCAACAAATACTATTTCCCTTTTATGATTGATTATTGCGATTCCAATGATCCTTATAATCAGAAATGATCAGATTGGTTCACAAGTGTGTTAAGAAGGTTTGATAAGTAAAACTCCATAGCATTGGAGCTTGTTACGAAAAGCAAAACACTCTCAATGCTAGAACTATTGTTGTTTAATGTTATTGTATAACTACTTCCTTTTCTATTTATTTAGTTTAGTTTTTGTGATTACATTGATACACCAATCTGTAGTTGCATGATTTTACTTAAAATACAAGTAATTCATTTTTACTTAATCATGTTACGTTGCTTTGACTTCTTTTTCATCGATCACTCTTTGCGTTTCTTGTTTACGCTTTGATAATCAAATCTATTTTAGTGAATACGAGTAGTTTCTTGTTTCTTTACATCCAGTTTCGTTGCCTAGATGATTATAAAGTATTCTTTGAATCAATAGTTCTCATTTAAATGATTTGGTGGATTTTTGAGGTAGTAGTGTTTGAAGTTGGTTATGGAATGCTCTCGATGAGTTTCGGCCACGATTGTATTAATTTTAGGGCTCATTCGTGTGGTTTCGCGTTCGGTTTTGGTTTTGATTTGTACAAGAGATACTATTTCCCATTTGTGATTTATTAATGTGCTTACAATGATCCTTATAATAAGATATGATCAGATTGGTTCACAAGTGTGTTAAGAAGGCTTGATAATCAAAACTGCATAGCGTTGGAGCTTGTTCACTATTATTGCGAGAACTATTGTTGTTTAATGGTTTTGTATAACTAGTTTCTTTTCTATTTATTTAGTTAAACTTCCATCACTACTTTGATACACCAATGTGTAGTTGCATGATTTTCCTTAAAATACATGTAATTCTTATTTACTTAATCGTGTTACCTTGCTTTGACTTTTTTTCATCGATCACGCATTGCGTTTCTTGGTTAAAGTTTGAATACTTTCATTACATCAGTGTGAATTTGACAATCGATTCTTTTTTAGTGAATACAAGTAGTTTCTTGTTTCTTTAAACCTGGTTTCCTTGCCTAAATGGTAATAAAGTATTCTTTGAATCAATAGTTATTATTTTAAATGATTCGGCGGATTTTTGAGGTAGTAGTTTTTGAAGCTGGTTATGGAATGCTCTCGATGCGTTTCGCGCAAGATTGTATTGATTTTAGGGCTCATTCGTGAGGTTTCGTGTTCGGTTTTGGTTTCGATTTGTACAACAGATACTACTTCCTATTTATGATTGATTAGTGTGATTGCAATGAGCCTTATAATTAGACATGATCAGAATTGGTTCACAAGTTTGTTTAGAGGGCTTGATAATCAAAACTCCATAGCATTGGAGCTAGTTACGAAAAGCAAAACACTATCAATGCGAGAACTATTGTTGTTTAATGTTTTTGTATAACTAGTTCCTTTTTTATTTATTTAGTTATGCTTTCGTGACTACTTTGCTACACCACTCTGTAGTTGCATGATTTTACTTAAAATACAAGTAATTCGTTTTTACATAATCACGTTACCTTGCTTTGACTTCTTTTTAATCGATTACGCTTTGCGTTTCTTTTTTAAAATTTGAATATTTTCATTCCATTAGTGTAATTTGATAATCGATTCTTTTTAAGTTAACACGAGTATTTTTTTGTTTCTTTACACTCGGTTTCCTTGCCTAGATGGCTATAAAATATTCTTTGAATCAATAGATATCATTTTAAATGATTTGGTGGATTTTTGAGGTAGTAGTGTTTGAAGTTGGTTATGGAATGCTCTCGATGCGTTTCGGGCAAGATTGTATTGATTTTAGGGCTCATTCGTGAGGTTTCGTGTTCGGTTTTGGTTTCGATTTGTGCAACAGATACTATTTCCTATTTATGATTGATTAGTGTGATTGCAATGAGCCTTATAATCAGAGATGATTAGAATTGGTTCACAAGTTTGTTAAGAGGGCTTGATAATCAAAACTCCATAGCATTGGAGCTAGTTACGAAAAGGAAAACACTATCAATGCGAGAACTTTTGTTGTTTAATGTTTTTGTATAACTAGTTCCTTTTCTATTTATTTAGTTATGCTTTCGTGACTACTTTGATACACCAATTTGTAGTTGCATAACTTTACTTAAAATACCAGTAATTCTTTTTTACTTAATCGTGTTACGTTGCTTTGACTTCTTTTTTATCGATCATGCTTTGCGTTTCTTGTTTAAACTTTGAATACTTTCATTCCGTTAGTGTAATTTGATAATCAATTCTTTTTGAGTGAATACGAGTAGTTTCTTGCTTCTTTACATCCGGTTTCCTTGCCTAGATGGTTATAAAGTATTCTTTGAATCAATAGTTGTCATTATAAATGATTTGGTGGATTTTTTTGAGATAGTAGTGTTCGAAGTTGGTTATAAAATGCTCTCGATGAGTTTCAGGCATGATTGTATTGACTTCAGGCTCATTCGTGTGGTTTCGTGTTCGGTTTGGTTTCGATTTGTACAACAGATACTATTTCCCTTTTATGACTGATTAGTGTGATTCAAATGATCCTAATAATCAGATATGATCAAATTGGTTCACAAGTGTGTTAAGAAGGCATGATAATTAAAACACCATAGCATTGGAGCTTGTTACGAAAAGCAAAACACTATCAATGCTAGAACTATTGTTGTTTAATGTTTTTGTATAACTACTTCCTTTTCTATTTATTTAGTTTAGTTTTTGTGACTACTTTGATACACCAATCTGTAGTTGCATGATTTTACTTAAAATACAAGTAATTCTTTTTTACTTAATTATGTTACCTTGCTTTGACTTCTTATTTATCGATCACGCTTTGCGTTTCTTTTTTACACGTTGAATACTTTCATTCCGTTAGTGTAATTTGATAATCAATTCTTTTTGAGTGAATACGAGTAGTTTCTTGTTTCTTTACACCCACTTTCCTTGCCTAGATGATTATAAAGTATCCTTTGAATCAATAATTCTCATTTAAATGATTTGGTGGATTTTTGAGGTAGTAGTGTTCGAAGTTGGTTATAGAATTCTCTCGATGCGTTTCGCGCACGATTATTTTGATTTTAGGGCTCATTCATGTGGTTTCGCGTTTCGTTTTGGTTTCGATTTGTACAACAGATACTATTTCCCATTTATGATTTATTAGTGTGCTTACAATGATCCTTATAATAAGATATGATCAGATTGGTTCACAAGTGTGTTAAGAAGGCTTGATAATCAAAATTGCATAGCGTTGGAGCTTGTTCACTATTAATGCGAGAACTATTGTTGTTTAATAGCTTTGTATAACTAGTTTCTTTTCTATTTATTTAGATAAACTTCCATCACTAGTTTGATACACCAATGTGTAGTTGCATGATTTTACTTAAAAAACAAGTAATTCTTATTTACTTAATCGTGTTACCTTGCTTTGACTTCTTTTTCATCAATCACGCTTTGCGTTTCTTGATTATAGTTTGAATACTTTCATTACATCAGTGTGAATTTGACAATCAATTCTTTTTGAGTGAATACGAGTAGTTTCTTTCTTTTTACACCCGGTTTCCTTGCCTAAATGGTTATAGAGTATTCTTTGAATCATAAGTTGCAATTTTAAATGATTCGGCAGATTTTTGAGGTAGTAATGTTTGAAGTTGGTTATGGAATGCTCTCGATGCGTTTCGGGCAAGATTTGATTGATTTTAAAGCTCATTCGTGAGGTTTCGTGTTTCGTTTTGGTTTCGATTTGTACAACATATACTATTTCCTATTAATGATTGATTAGTGTGATTGCAATGAGTCTTATAATCAGAGATAATCAGAATTAGTTCACAAGTTTGTTAAGAGGGCTTGATAATCAAAACTCCATAGCATTGGAGCTAGTTACGAAAAGCAAAACACTATCAATGCGAGAACTTTTGTTGTTTAATGTTTTTGTATAACTAGTTCATTTTCTATTTATTTAGTTATGCTTTCATGACTACTTTTATACACCAATCTGTAGTTACATGACTTTACTTAAATTACAAGTAATTATTATTTACTTAATCGTATTACCTTGCTTTAACTTCTTTTTCATCGATCACGCTTTGCATTTCTTGTTTAAACTTTGAATTCTTTCGTTTCGATAGTGTAATTTGATAATCAATTCTTTTTGAGGGAATACGAGTAGTTTCTTGTTACTTTACACCCGGTTTCCTTGCCTAGATGATTATAAAGTATTCTTTTAATCAATAGTTGTCGTTTTAAATGATCTTATTGATTTTTTGATTTAATAGTGTTCGAAGTTGGTTATGGAATGCTCTCGATGAGTTTCAAGGACGATTGTATTGACTTTAGGGCTCTTTCGTGTGGTTTCGTACTCAGTTTTAGTTTTGATTTGTACAACAGATACTATTTCCCTTTTATGATTGATTAGTGTGATTCCAATGATCCTTATAATCATATATGATCATATTGGTTCACAAGTGTGTTAAGAAGGCTTGATAATTAAAACTCCATAGCATTGGAGCTTGTTACGAAAAGCAAAACACTATCAATGCTAGAACTATTGTTGTTTAATGTTTTTGGGTAACTACTTCCTTTTCTATTTATTTAGTTTAGTTTTCGTGACTACTTTGATACATCAATCTGTAGTTGCATGATTTTACTTAAAATACAAATAATTCTTTTTTACTTAATCATGTTACCTTACTTTGACTTCTTTTTCATCGATCACGCTTTGCGTTTATTGTTTACACTTTGAATACTTTCATTCCGTTAATGTAATTTGATAAACAATTCTTTTTGAGTGAATACGAGTAGTTTCTTGTTTCTTTACACCCGGTTTCCTTGCCTAGATGATTATAAAGTATTCTTTGAATCAATAGTTCTCATTTAAAAATTTGGTGGATTTTTGAGGTAGGAGTGTTCGAAGTTGGTTATGGAATGCTTTCGATGAGTTTCGGGCGCAATTGTATTGATTTTAGGGCTCATTCGTGTGGTTTCACGTTCGGTTTTGGTTTTGATTTTTACAACAGATACTGTTTCCCATTTATGATTTATTAGTGTCCTTACAATGATCCTTATAATAAGATATGATCAGTTTGGTTCACAAGTGTGTTAAGAAGCCTTGGAGCTTAATGGTTTTGTATAACTAGTTTCTTTTCTATTTATTTAGTTAAACTTCCATCACTACTTTGATACACCAATGTGTAGTTGCATGATTTTACTTAAAATACAAGTAATTCTAATTACTTAATCGTGTTACCTTGCTTTGACTTCTTTTTCATCGATCACGCATTGTTTTTCTTGGTTAAAGTTTGAATACTTTCATTACATCATGGTGAATGTGACAATCGATTCTTTTTGAATGAATACGAGTAGTTTTGTTGTTTCTTTACACCCGATTTCCATGCCTAAATGGTTATAAAGTATTCTTTGAATCAATAGTTGTCATTTTAAATGATTCGGCGGATTTTTCAGGTAGTAGTGTTCAAAGTTGGTTATGGAATGCTCTCGATGCGTTTCGGGAAAGATTGTATTGATTTTAGGGCTCATTCGTGAGGTTTCGTGTTCGGTTTTGGTTTCAATTTTTACAATAGATACTATTTCCTATTTATGATTGATTAGTGTGATTACAAAGAGCCTTATAATCAGAGATGATTAGAATTGGTTCACAAGTTTGTTAAGAGGGCTTGATAATCAAAACTCCATAGCATTGGAGCTTGTTACGAAAAGCAAAACACTATCAATGTGAGAACTTTTATTGTTTAATGTTTTTGTATATAACTAGTTCCTTTTCTATTTATTTAGTTATGCTTTCCTGACTACTTTGATACACCAATCTGTAATTGCATGACTTTACTTAAAATACAAGTAATTCTTATTTACTTAATCGTGTTACCTCGCTTTGACTTCTTTTTATCGATCACGCTTTGTGTTTCTTGTTTACCCTTTGAATACTTTCATTCCGTTAGTGTAATTTGATAATCAATTCTTTTTGAGTGAATACGAGTAGTTTCTTGTTTCTTTACACCCAGTTTCCTTGCCTGGATGATTATAAAGTATTCTTTGAATCAATAGTTCTCATTTAAATGATTTGGTGGATTTTTGAGGTAGTAGTGTTTGAAGTTGGTTATGGAATGCTCTCAATGAGTTTCGGGCATGATTGTATTGATTTTAGGGCTCATTCGTGTGGTTTCGCGTTCGGTTTTGGTTTTGATTTGTACAACATATACTATTTCCCATTTATGATTTATTAGTGTGCTTCCAATGATCCTAGTAATCAGACATGATCAGATTGGTTACCAAGTGTGTTAAGAAGGCTTGATAATTAAAACTCCATAGCATTGGAGCTAGTTACGAAAAGCAAAACACTAACAATGCAAGAACTGTTGTTGTTTAATTGTTTTGTATAACTAGTTCCTTTTTCTATTTATTTAGTTATACTTTCATGACTACTTTGATACACCAATCTGTAGTTGCAAGATTTTACTTAGAATACAAGTAATTCTTATTTACTTAATCGTGTTACCTTGCTTTGACTTCTTTTTCATCAATCACGCTTTGTGTTTCTTGTTTAAAATTTAAATACTTTTATTCCGTTAGTGTAATTTGATAATCAATTCTTTTTGAGAGAATATGAGTAGTTTCTTGTTTCTTTACACTCGGTTTGCTTGCCTAGATGGCTATAAAGTATTCTTTGAATCAAATGTTATCATTTTAAATGATTTGGTGGATTTTTGAGGTAGTAGTGTTCGAAGTTGGTTATGAAATGCTCTCAATGAGTTTCGGGCACGATTGTATTGATTTTAGGGCTCATTCGTGCGGTTTCGTGTTCGGTTTTGGTTTCAATTTGTACAACAAATACTATGTCCCATTATGATTGGTTAGTGTGATTACAATGATCCTTATAATTAGATATGATCAGATTGGTTCACAAGTGTGTTAAAAAGGCTTGATAATCAAAACAACATAGCATTGGAGCTTGTTACGAAAAGCAAAACACTATCAATACGAGAACTATTGTTGTTTAATGGTTTATGTATAACTAGTTCCTTTTCTATTTATTTAGTTAAGCTTTCATCACTATTTTGATACACTTATTGTAGTTGCATAATTTTACTTAAAATACAAGTAAGTTTTATTCACTTAATCGTGTTACCTTGCTTTGGCTTCTTTTTCATCGATCACGCATTGCGTTTCTTGGTTAAAGTTTGAATACTTTCATTCCGTTAGTGTAATTTGATAATCGATTGTTTTTGAGTGAATACGAGTAGTTTCTTGTTTCTTTACACCCGGTTTCCTTGCCTAGATGATTATAAAGTATTATTCGAATCAATAGTTTTCATTTTAAATGATTACATGGATTTTTGAGGTAGTAGTGTTCAAATTTGGTTATGGAATGCTCTCGATGAATTTCGGGCATGATTGTATTGATTTTAGGGCTCATTCGTGTGGTTTTGTGTTCGGTTTTGGTTTCGATTTGTAGAACAGATACTATTTCCCATTTATGATTGATTAGTGTGATTCCAATGATCCTTGTAATCAGACATAATCAGATTGGTTCACAAGTGTGTTAAGAAGGCTTGATAATCAAAACTCCATAGCATTGGAGCTTTTTACGGAAAGTAAAACACTATCAATGTGAGAACTATTATTGTTTAATGTTTTTGTATAACTACTTCCTTTTCAATTTATTTAGTTAGCTTTCGTGACTACTTTGATACACCAGTCTGTAGTTGCATGATTTTACTTAAAATATAAGTAATTCTTGTTAACTTAATCGTGTTACCTTGCTTTAACTTCTTCTTCATCGATCACGCTTTGTGTTTCTTGTTTAAAGTTGGAATACTTTCATTCTGTTAGTGTAATTTCATAATCGATTCTTTTTGAGTGAATACGAGTAGTTTTTGTATCTTTACACCTGGTTTCCTTGCCTAGTTGGTTATAAAGTATTCTTTGAATCAATAGTTGTCATTTTAAATGATTTGGTGGAGTTTTGAGGTAGTAGTGTTCGAAGTTGGTTTTGGAATGCTCTCGATGCGTTTCGGGCAAGATTATATTGATTTTAGGGCGCATTCGTGTGGTTTTGTGTTCGGTTTTGGTTTCGATTTGTAATACAGATACTATTTCGTATTTATGATTGATTAGTGTGAGTGCACTGAGCCTTATCAGAGATGATCAGAATTTGTTCACAAATTTGTTAAGAAGGCTTGATAATCAAAACTCCATAGTATTGGAGCTAGTTACGAAAAGCAAAACACTATCAATGCGAGAACAATTGTTGTTTAATGTTTTTGTATAACTAGTTCCTTTTTAATTTTTTTAGTTATGCTTTCATGACTACTTTGATAAACCAATTTGTAGTTGCAAGATTTTACTTAAAATACAAGTAATTATTATTTACTTAATCGTGTTACCATGCTTTGACTTCTTTTTCATCGATCACGCTTTGCGTTTCTTATTTAAACTTTGAATACTTTCATTCCGTTACTGTAATTTGATAATCAATTCTTTTCGAGTGAATACGAGTAGTTTCTTGTTTCTTTACACCCGGTTTCCTTGCCTAGATGACTAAAAAGTATTCTTTGAATCAATAGTTCTCATTTAAATGATTTGGTGGATTTTTGAGGTAGTAGTGTTTGAAGTTGGTTATAGAGTACTCTCGATAAGTTTCGGGCACGATTGTATTGATTTTAGGGCACATTCGTGCGGTTTCGCGTTTGGTTTTTGTTTCGATTTGTACAACAGATACTATTTCCCATTTATGATTTATTAGTGTGATTAAAATGATCCTTATAATAAGATATGATCAGATTGGTTCACAAGTGTGTTAAGAAGGCTTGATAATCAAAACTCTATAGCATTGGAGCTTGTTACGAAAAGCAAAACACTATAAATGCAAGAACTATTGTTGTTTAATGGTTTATGTATAACTAGTTCCTTTTCTATTTATTTGGTTAAGCTTTCGTCACTACTTTGTAACACCAATCTGTAGTTGCATAATTTTACTTAAAATACAAGTAATTTGTATTCACTTAATTGTGTTACCTTGCTTTGGCTTCATTTTCATCGATCACGCTTTGCGTTTCTCGGTTAAAGTTTGAATACTTTCATTCCGTTAGTGTAATTTGATAATCGATTCTTTTTTAGTGAATACGAGAAGTTTCTTGTTTCTTTACACCCGGTTTCCTTGCCTAGATGGTTATAAAGTAAATTTTGAATTAATAGTTGTCATTTTAAATGATCCGGTGGATTTTTGAGGTAGTAGTGTTTGAAGTTGGTTATGGAATGCTCTCGATGAGTTTCGAATGCATTTCTGGAATTGATCTTTAAGTTTCTCATGATTGTATTGATTTTAAGGCTCATTCGTGTGGTGTCGTGTTCGGTTTTTGTTTCGATTTGTACACAGACACTATTTCGCATTTATGATTAATTAATGTGATTCCAATGATCCTTATAATAAGATATGATCAGATTGGTTTACATGCATGTTAAGAAGGCTTGATAATTAAAACTCCATAGCATTGGAGCTTGTTACGAAAAGCAAAACACTATAAATGCTAGAACTATTGTTGTTTTGTTTAAATAAACGCTTTTGTAGATCTTGATACTGTACTCAACAAACTTCCTTCTATTTATTTAGTTTTAGTTCTCGTGACTTTCCTTGTTTCCACAACAAATCCGGTATTGCATGATTTTACTCTAAATACAAGTAATTCTTTTTTACTTAATCATGTTACCTTGCTTTGACTTCTTTTTCATCAATCACGATTTGCATTTCTTGTTTAAACTTTGAATATTTTCATTCCGTTAATGTAATTTGATAATCGATTCTTTTTGAGTGAATATGAGTAGTTTCTTATTTCTTTAGTATGATTACAATGATCCTTATAATCAGATATGATCATATTGGTTCACAAGTGTGTTAAAAAGGCTTGATAATCAAAACTGCATAGCGTTGGAGCTTGTTCACTATTACCTTGATTTGACTTCTTTCTCATCGATCACGCATTGCGTTTCTTGGTTAAAGTTTGAATACTTCATTACATTAGTGTGAATTTGACAACCGATTCTTTATGAGTGAATCGAGTAGTTTCTTGTTTCTTTACATCCGATTTCCTTGCCTAAATGGTTATAAAGTATTCTTTGAATCAATAGTTGGCATTTTAAATGTTTCGGCTGATTTTGAGGTAGTGTGTTCGAAGTTGGTTATGGAATGCCCTCGATTAGTTTCGGGCACGATTGTATTGATTTTAGGCCTCATTCGTGTGGTTACCTGTTTGGTTTTGATTTCGATTTGTACAATTTACTTTTTTTCCATTTATGATTGATTAGTGTGATTCCAATGATCCTTAAATCAAATATGATCAGATTGGTTCACAAGTGTGTTAAGAAAGCTTGATAATCTAAACTCCATAGCATTGGAGCTAGTTACGAAAAGCAAAACACTATCAATGCGAGAACTATTGTTGTTTAATATTTTTGTATAACTAGTTCCTTTTCTATTTATTTAGTTATGCATTCGTGAATACTTTGATACACCAATCTGTAGTTGCATGATTTTACTTAAAATACAAGTAATTCTTATTTACTTAATCGTGTTACCTTGCTTTGACTTCATTTTCATCGATCACGCTTTGCGTTTCTTGTTTAAACTTTGAATACTTTCATTCCGTTAGTGTAATTTGATAATCCATTCTTTTTGAGTGAATACGAGGAGTTACTATTTTCTTTACACCCGGTTTCCTTGCCTAGATGGTTATAAAGTATTTTTTGAATCAATAGTTGTCATTTTAAATGATTTGGTGGATTTTTGAGGTAGTAGTGTTCGAAGTTGGTTATGGAATGCTCTCGATGAGTTTCAGGCACGATTGTATTGACTTTAGGGCTCACTCGTGTGGTTTCGTGTTCGGTTTTGGTTTCGATTTATACAACAGATACTATTTCCCTTTTACGATTGATTAGTGTGATTCCAATAAACCTTATAATCAGAGATGTTCAGATTGGTTCACAAGTGTGTTAAGAAGGCTTGATAATTAAAACTCCATAGCATTGGAGCTTGTTAGGACCGTTTTCATACGAAGTACTAACGGATTTTGCGTGAAACCAGATCAAATAGTGCAGAATCCTATTTGATTGGCGATCCAATCAGTGAGAACGACAACCTGATCGATCTAACGATGAAACAAACGTTAAAAATTGATTAGAAATCGATCAGGAACGAACTATGAAGTTGGATAGGCTGTTTAGGACGCTCTGGACGGCTAGGTATTGTGAATATTCGAAGTCTCCGTTTTTCCACGAATTATGTGGTATTTATAGGTTTGTAGTTTCATTCGTACGAGTGAACCATTAGCATGGTTCAATCGTGCGTCTGACTCATGCGATTGATCCATATGCACGACTGAAGGTTCAGTCGTGCGATTGAATCAGTCTTATGTCTCAGTCATACGACTGATCCAGTTTCCTGGTCTAGTCGTGCGACTGGTCCATAACTATGATTCATTCATGCGTATGACCCATAAGTATGGTCAATTAGCATGAATAATCACCCGACTAAGTTGAGCACATTTCTCAATCATTATTGACTTAGAATCATGCACAACAACCTCAAACCTATATATAATGTTCATATATATGAATTATACCAAATACAATAATAATATGAAATATTCAAAGACAAATAAGCATCAAAAGCATATTATATTTCATTAAGTAGTTACATTACACATGTGTAAGAAATCAAAGACTTTTACATTAAGAACATAAACTAGGAACATGATGTATCAACAAACTTCCCATTTGACCTAGTTTATCCTATTTTATAACATTCTTCACATGCTATTGGAATTTCTTATACTTCTCTTCTTTAGTGGCTCCCGCGTGTATCTCAAATGCAAAGCAGAGCCATATAACATGTTGGAATTGTAGAGCTTGTACAATATCTTACGTGTCATAGAACAATGGCCACTTGTATAAAGTGTAGACATCTTTAGCAGACAAGTTGGTAGGCCACATTAGGTCAAATACCCTGATAGTCTCTATCTTCCCTTCTCTGTTCAGAACTGTGACCGCTTCCCCTATCCTCCAGTCATAATACCACCATTTGAAGTATGGAGTGAAGTCCTGAGGCATCTCCCGTAAAGGAATCTTAGACATTGTGCATGGGGAACTCCACTTCAACACCACCTTAGGTCTTCCAAATATAGGATCAACTTCAGTCTTATGAATGAACCGCTTAGGTTGTTGAGGCCTGAAGTTGACCCATCTGGTGTGGTATTCTTTCTTCAGCTATATCTCAAACCATTCCGACATCTTTCTCGGGTTGGCATACAAAAGGTCTAAACTGACTAATCTGTTTAGCTCAAAACCGGGAAGAGTCTTCAGATCATGTGGATATCTGAAGTACTCAATCCCCTTCTATCTTTTAACAGCATAGACATCCAAATCTTCAAAATAGGCCCACGCGATGATCTTGCCTGACACTTTCTAATGTCTCTTGACTCGGTAAAGTCTTGTGTAGGCATTCAGCTTTGGAGGTGCGCGTTGGGCTTTCATTTCTGCAAAACAAGCTACCCATTTAGTCTTCTTAATATCAACATTAGCATCTGAAGCTTGGGCTTTACTTTCATCCTTTTCTTTTTCTTTCTCCATCTCCTCCAACTTCTCAAAGTATCACTGCCAAAAGTTTCACCCAAGTTGGGATAATGTTGCCCTCAGGGTTAGTGTACTGTGGATAGTAGTCAGATGTGACATCTTCAATCTCAGTCTCATCCACTCCTTGTAGGTCCTCATCACTCAAAACATCTACTTCAGGAGCATCTTTAACAAGCTCATCTGGATTCAATCTAAACATCCTCAAACGAGCACTGCTCATGATTTAAGTCATAATCATTTTTCCTTCCTTCTTCTAGCGTGTAGCTCACTGACCTTCGCACAATCCCTTGCAAGTCAAGAATCATAGTTAGTTGAGTCTTGACTTGCTGAAGGGGGAGAACATCATAATCATCAGCCTGTGGAGCTTTGCCTTTGCCCTGATCATGTGTCTCCTCAGCTGGAGCTGCGGAGGACGCGACTCTTTTGGAGCGCCTCTCTGTTGCTGCTTGAGTTGAGGCTGATATAGATGCATCACCTTCTTAATCATCATCCTCATCCTTATCATTTCCTTTTCCCTTTCCACTTCCTCCAGCTTCCTCATCATCATCATCTTCTTTTGATTCATCATCTGTCGTATCATCATCATCATCATCTCCACCATCATCTCCATCACCTTTAATCTTCAGGGGCTCACCCTTGGTTCCCTTCAACCTCAACATCAGCTGTTTGTTCTTCTTCTCCAACCCCTCTATCCGCTTGATAGATGCCTTGACAAGCTCATTTTGAGCCGTCAGGGCATGGTGAGCTCGAACTAACGCTCTCTCATGAGCAGTGTTCTTCTCAGTAAGCTGAGCAATCTGTTTGCCCTGTGCGGTATTGACCCCCATCAGCTGGTTCATCTAGTTGGCTCTCAGATTATCTGTAGATAACAGCTTGAGCACCAGTCTGTTGAGGCTAGCTAGCTGTTCCTCTAGCCCGACAGTGGGTAGAGTAGAGGCAGGTGTAGGTGGGAATTGGGTGGATGTTCCAGCTTGGTGAGTAGTGGGTGTAGTGGTGGATGTGGTGAAGATGGGAGTAGGAATGGAAGTGGGTTGTGGTGGAGCTGTGTTGGGTATTGTAGGTGAGGTGGATGTGAATGTATGAGTGGTGGTGGGGGTATTAATGGCTGTAGAGGTGGTAGTGGCTGTGGTGGTGGTAGTGGCTGTGGTAGTGGTGGTGGAAGAAGTCATCATGGTAATCTTCTATCTCTTACCCTTCTTGCAATAGGGATGGGCCATCCTCTTCTTCCTGGAGCCCTTGGCTATCGGGGCTCCGCCTGAGCTGATCGGTGGTCGGGTGTGTATGTTGGATCAATGACATTAGTATCACCACCCTTAGAACCAGCTTTGCATTACAGCAGATACTGTTTCCCGTTTCTGATTGATTAGTGTGATTCCAATGATCCTTATAATCAGATATGATCAGATTGTATCAGAAGTGTGTTAAGAAGGCTTGATAATCAAAACTGCATAGCATTGGAGCTTGTTAAGAAAAGCAAAACACTATCATACGAGAACTATTGTTGTTTAATGTTTTTGTATAACTAGTTCCTTTTCTATTTATTTAGTTAAGCTTTCGTGACTAGTTTGATATACCAATGTGTAGTTGCATGATTTTCATTAAAACACAAGCAATTCTTATTTACTTAATCGTGTTACCTTGTTTTAACTTCTTTTGCATCGATCACGCTTTGCATTTCTTGTTTAAAGTTGGAATACTTTCATTCTGTTACTGTTATTTGATAATCGATTCTTTTTGAGTGAATACGAGTAGTTTCTTGTTTCTTTACACCCGGTTTCCTTGCCTAGATGGCTATAAAGTATGCTTTGAATCACTAGTTGTCAATTTAAATGATTCGGTGAATTTTTGAGGTAGTAGTTGTAAGGCCCCGTTCCCGGGACGCTCACAGTCGGTCAGTAATTGCACATAAAACATAAAATATACATTTACATTTGCTAACACATTGCAGCAGAATAATTAAAAACCATTTCATATATATAAATAATTGCTTTTGCAAAATAATACAACATTGTCAACCATTACAAAAATATCATTTATTTGCATTACATCACAAAAACACCATCGTTATATAAAATGGATGCCATCCCAAAACCTTGCTAAGTAGCTGCTGCGCCCGTGTCATTCTCAGCAATCATTACCTACCAACTAAAAATGCATAAAAGTCAGCGTTGCTGAGTGAGTTCTAGTTTTATAAAAATATATTACCTTTCTTCCGTTAAAACATTTTCTTTACTATCGCACGTGATCATACATCGTACATTCATCAAGGTAATATTTATTATCTTCCACCATCGTTCATTTTGTACATATCACACGTTTCGTACATTTTGCACTTTTTATTATCTTTCACTTCTATCTAAATCCTGTCGTATGCTTAACCCCCTTTTGGGCACAAAGCCATCTAGGGTTAAATGACAAGGATCCCATATCACACGTATGGAGCAGTCACCAAGACTGACTCCTCTGTGTGAACCCTCATGGGTCAGCCAAGATCGCACGTTGTAACACACAGTCGGGCTAACAACTCTCATTGAGTTGTAGACCCTTTACATTTGCTTGCAAGACTTTCATACATTCTTTCATTATGTTCCACTTTCATTATCTTAAATCTTTCGCTTCGTTAAGATAATTCTTACGTTCATTAACATAATCACACCACGTAAAGCTACATAATAATACGTATAAGTAACATAAAGAAAACATAACATATACATACATAACATCATCACACATCATTTTATAATCATCACACATCATCCACTCATGTCATACATATACATAACAAGTCATCATAGAACATAACCGACCCTCCACGGGACAACAGGGGTTCGGGGGCGGGAGCCCCTAACAGCGGGGTCCTAGGGGCAGCAGCCCCTTGTGGGGTCCAAGGGGCAATGCCCCTGCCCGGGGCGGTGCTGAAACCTTGGTTTATTTTACACCCAGTTTCGCAGAACGGACTGAAATTACGAATCATTCCTTTTTTAACCTAAAAATTCAATCTTTTACACCCAAAACCTTGGTTTTTCATCCATGAAGCTATATCTAAGCTTTTTACATGTTTTCTTACACAAAAATGTGAGTTTTGGACGATTCTTTGTCACTTTCAAAAGCCCCAAACTCTAGAATCTGGGTTTAATCTAAAGAAACAATTAATGATGTTTCTTACCTGGATTCTTGGTCTTTTCTTGTTGTTTGGATGTCCACAAACACCGATCTTCAATCTCTTGATCAATCGAGCCTTGAATCTTCACCTCCTCTCTACTTTCTCTCTCTAAACTCTCTCTCTAGAAGTTGAGTGTTGAGTTGCAGATGAGAGTGGCTCTAGCTGACTCGTTTATATATACCAGGCGTTCTCGGGACCTTAAACTCGTCCAACCCGTAACTCAAAAGGTTAACTCGGTCTATAACCCATTTCCATCTTATTTACATTAAATAATCCCATCTAAGCCTATTATTATTATTTGGCTCGTTTTGACTTTATTTCGGGCGTTACAAGTCCACCCCTGTTATTTAGGTTTTGTACTCGAAACTTGTTAATCGTTGAATAATTGAGGATAAAGCTGCCTCATCTCCTCCTCAGTCTCCCAAGTAGACTCTGATCTCTTCCTGTGCTTCCACTATACTTGCACTAAGGGAACCACTTTATTCCTTAGCCTCTTCTCTTTGCGATCAATGATCGCTACTGGTTGCTCCACATAATTGAGTCGTTCATCTACTTCAATATCCTCCAGTGGTACGACCATATCTTCTTCGTCTAAGCACTTTCTCAAGTGAGATACATGGAATGTCGGATGAATTCCACTTAACTCACTGGGCAATTCCAACATATAGGCCACCTTTCCTACTCGAGCAATGATTCGGAAAGGTCCTATTTATCTCGGGCTCAACTTGCCACGCTTCCTAAACCAAATGATACCCTTCCAAGGTGAGACTTTCAGCATAACTCTATCCCCCACCTTGAACTTAATCGGTTTGCGTCTCTTGTCGGCGTACGACTTTTGCCTATCCTTAGCTGCCTTCATAAAGGCTTTGATCTTTTCCAGCTTCTTAGTCGTAGCCTCAATCACCTCGACGCTCCCTAACTCTTTATTGCCAATATCACCCTAACAAGCAGACGTTCTACATCTTCTACCGTATAGCATCTTATAAGGAGGCATGCCGATGCTGGCATGGTAGCTATTGTTATATGAGAACTCGGCTAACGGTAAGTGGTCGTCCCAACTTCCTCCAAAATCAATGACGCATGCCCGAAGCATATCCTCAAGCGTCTGAATAGTCCTTTCCGATTGACCATCCGTTTGGGGATGATAAGCTATGCTGACATGTAACCTCGTCCCCATCGCATCATGAAATCTTTTCCAAAACTTGGATGTAAACCGGGTGTCACGATCCGATACAATAGACACCGATACACCATGACGACTCATAATCTCCTTGATGAATGGATTCGCGAGTCTCTCACATGAATACATCTCCCGGATCGGTAGGAAGCGAGCACTCTTTGTCAGTCGATCAACTATCACCCATATGGCATCATACCCCTTCGCGGTACGCGGTAACTTCGTGCTAAAGTCCATGGTGATATGGTCTCACTTCCACTCGGGTATATCCAAAGGTTGAATCTTCTCGTATGGCTTTTGATGCTCCGCCTTCACTTGCATACAAGTAAGGCACTTACTTACGTACTCCGCTACGTCACGCTTCATACCCGACCACCAATAATCTTTCTTCATGTCTTGATACATCTTCGTAGCACCGGGATAAATGGAGTACCGAGTCTTATGAGCCTCATCCATGACCTTTACACGTAGATTCCTATAGCGAGGAATCCACATCCGTCCGAATTGAGTTCTAACACCTAGAGTGTTTTCACCCAACTCCTCGACTAGACCTCTCATCCTCTCAGAGTTAAAACGATCTTCCTTCAACGCCTCGTCTTGAAACTCCTTGACCTGCGTCATCACATCAGAGGTCATAATCAACTGATAAGCCTTCACCCGAATCGGCTCGGGTCTCTCCTTTCGGCTAAGGGCATCTGCCATCACGTTGGCCTTGCCCGGATGATACTGGATCTCACAATTGTAATCTTTTATGAGCTCCAACCATCGCCTCTGCCTCATATTCAAATCTTTCTGCATGAAGAAGTACTTCGGACTTTTATGGTCGGTGAAGATGGTGCACTTTGTCCCATACAGGTAGTGCCTCCAAATCTTTAATGCAAAGACCACATCTGCTAACTCCAAGTCATGAGTAGGATAATTAACCTCATGAACCTTCAATTGTTGGGATGCATAAGCTGTAACCTTTCCCTGCTGCATCAAAACACAACCCAACCCCGAGTAAGAAGCATCTGAATAAACCACCAAATCCTCGCTTCCTTTGGGTAATGACAAGACAAGAGCTTGAGTCAACCTTGTCTTTAACTCCTCAAAAGCTTTCTCCTGATCTTGACCCCATACAAACTTCACATCCTTATGGGTTAGCTTAGTCAACGGAGAAGCTATCTTGGAGAAGTCTTGGATGAATCTTCGATAATATCCCGCCAACCCCAAGAAACTACGGATATCGGATGGCTTCTTTGAAGACTTCCATTACATCATCGCTTCCACCTTGGCCAGGTCCACCATAATCCCCTCAGGATTCACCACATGACCCAGAAACTGAACCTCGCACAACCAGAACACGCACTTCGAGAACTTAGCATACAACTTCCCCTTCCTCAGCTTCTCCAACACTTCCCGAATGTGACTGGTATGCTCCGCCTCGCTCCTTGGATAAATCAGGATATCATAACACAATCACTGATTTATCCAACATCGGCCGACACCCTCAATTCATCAAGTCGATAAAAGCAGTTGGCGTGTTTGTTAAACCAAAAGACATAACGAGAAACTCGTAGTGTCCATAATGCGTGCGAAAAGTTGTTTTAGGAATATCTTGCTCCTTCACCTTCAACTAATGGTAACCTGATCGGAGATCTATCCTTAAGAACCAACTGGCACCTTGTCGTTGATTAAAAAAGTCATCAATCCTCGGCAATGGATACCGATTCTTCACTGTCAACTTGTTCAACTCACGGTAGTTAATGAACATCCTCATACTACCGTCCTTCTTCTTCACGAATAAGACCGGAGCACCCCAAGGAGAGATACTCAGTCTAATGAACCCCTTATCAAGCAACTACTGCAATTGCTCTATCAGTTGCTTCATCTCGGCCGGAGCCAACCAATACGATGCCTTAGCTACCGGTTGGGCACCGGGCAAGAAGTCAATCTGAAATTCGATTTCGCGATCCGGTGGCACACCTGGTAAATCATCTGGAGACACGTTTGGGAAGTCACACACTACCGGTACATCGGACAATTATGGTGTTGACGTATCCACATCCTTCACATAGGCCATGTAGGCACTACATCCCCATCTCATGCACATCAATACTTCTACTCCTAATGGGCAACCTAGCACAAATTGCAGCAGAAATGAAACTCCTACTAGCACCAGAATCAAATAACACTGAGGCAAGAGTTTGGTTCACAAGAAACATACCTGATACGACATCGGGGTCTGCCCTTGCCTCCTCTCGGGTAATCGTGAATGCTCTGGCTCTCACCCTCTGCCCGTCATTCCCAGCCTTCTTCATCGCCCCAGATCCTTCAGCCATCGGCTTCTTGCAATCCCTGCTAAGATGGCCGCTTTCACCATAGTTATAACACCTTATAACCCCACACTCTTTAGCCATATGACCAGGCTTCCCACATTTGAAGCAGATGTTTGATCCCCATTTGCGTTCTCTCAAATGCTCCTTCCCGTTTTTACCACATCTCTTTGACCCCGAACCGGATGTGACCACACGTCGGTCATCCACCTTCACAACCTTATTGTTTGGAGCAGCCTCGCCACGTCCAAACCGTTTCCTATTCTAGTTCCGGTCACCACCACCTTTCTTGCTCACCTCAGCCACCACCACCTCTCGCTCATCATATAGCCTTCCAGCCAGGTCAACCACCGACCTGAAAGTACCTGGCCGGGCGGCAATCATGTGCCTGCGGATGTCCGCCGGCCAACCCTGAATATACCTCTTGATCTTTCATGATGCGAGAGTCACCTGATCCGGCACCAGCCGTGCCATCTCCTTGAATTTGCTGGTGTATTGTTGATGTGTCATGGTTCCCGCCTCTAGCTGCAGAAACTCCCTCTCAACCCTATCAAGCTCCCCCTGAGGACAGAATTCCTCGATCACCAACTTCTTCAGCTCGTTCCACCTCATCCTTCCAACCACCCTGCTCCCCTCGGCCTGGACGATATTGTCCCACCAACACAAGGACGAGTCCACGAATAAGTGGGTAGCGAACTTCACCTTCTGGTCTTCCCCGCACTCGCTAATATCAAGTACCGCTCCATCTCTCTCACCCATCGGTGAGCAGCAGCAGTGCCATTACCATTAAAAGTAGGGGGCTTGCATCTTTGGAACGCCCCATAATTACAGCCTCGTGCAGTTTCTTGCACAGGCTCCTCCTCCTCCTTATCAGAGACCACCGTCTTAGTCTCTGGTTGCTCTTTTTCCCCCGTGAGTCTCCTCCTTTCCTTCCTCTCCCCTTCCCTCACAGCCTTGATCACCTCGGTCACCACATATGGCAGGACCGTCTGTATGACCTGGTGAACTTCCTCCACTGCGGCCATTAGGTTAGCACTCTTGTCACCACCCTCCGGATGAGGGGTCTCGGGCTCCTCATGGGCCATCTCCTCAGCCCTAGCCCTTCCTCTTGTGACCCGTGGCCCAGCACCACGTCCACCTCGGCCTCCGCCTCGAGAAGCCTTAGAAGATCTACCCCCAGCCATCCTCTAACACACTATAAGATCCAAACACCAACACGGTCATTCAAGGTAATAGCTCAGTTTATGTCAAGTAGAGTAAGTCCCTAATTACAGTGGCCAGTTGTGATTAGCCACTTACTTTACTCTTCATACCCCAAGCATTTCCTATCCTAACTACATCAGTATCTAAATCTACTAAAGGCACATATATAACATAACATGCGCACATAACACCGGTTCACGTTACAGAAAATACCTGATAGCATGTAGCTACTCGGACAGGCATCCTTCCACTTTGACCCATTCTCAGTTTATGTTTAGGTTTTTAAATATATTTACCCATTTCTCTTAAACTTTGTCTCTAATGCCAACTTGTAATGCCCCGTTCCTGGGACGCTCACACTCGGTCATTCATCGCACATAAAACATAAAACATACATTTAACACATTGCAGCGGAATACTTAAAAACCATTTCATATATATAAATAATTTCTTTTGCAAAATAATACAACATTGTCGACCATTACAAATATTTCATTTGTTTGCATTACATCACAAAAACATCATCGTTATATAAAATGGATGCCATCCCAAAACCTTGCTAAGTAGCTGCGCCCGTGCCATCCTCAGCAATCATTACCTGCCAACTGAAAATGCATAAAAGTCAGCGTTACTGAGTGAGTTCTAGTTTTATAAAAATATATTACCTTTATTCCGTTAAAACATTTTCTTTACTATCGCACGTGATCATACATCGTACATACATCAAGGTAATATTTATTATCTTCCATCATCGTTCATTTCGTACATTTCGCACGTTTCGTACACTTCGCAATTTTTATTATCTTTCACCTCTATCTAGATCCTGTCATATGCTTAACCCCCCTCTTGGGCACAAAGCCATATCATCTAGGGTTAAACGACAAGGATCCCATATCGCATGTATGGAGCAGTCACCAAGACTGACTCCTCTATGTGAACCCTCATGTGTCAGCCAAGATCGCACGCTGTAACACACAGTCGGTTTAACAACTATCATTGAGTTGTAGATCCCTTTACATTTGCTTGCAAGACTTTCATATATTCTTTCTTTATGTTCCACTTTCATTATCTTAAATCTTTCGCTTTGTTAAGATAATAATACTTTACGTTCATTAACATAATCACACCATGTAAAGCTATAGAATAATACGTATAAGGAACATAAAGAAAACATAACATATACATACATAACATTATCACACATCATCGTATAATCATCACACATCATCCACTCACATACACATACATATACATAACAAGTCATCATAGAACATAACCGACCCTCCGAGGGACAGCGAGGGGTTCAGGGGCAGCAGCCCCTAACAGTGGGTCCTAAGGGCAATAGCCCCTAGTGGGGGTCCAAAGGGCAACACCCCTGGCTGGGGCCGTGCTGAAACCTTGGTTTATTTTACACCCAGTTTCGCAGAACGGGCTGAATGGTCTTGATGAGTTTCGGGCATGATTGTATTGATTTTAGGGCTTATTCGTGTAGTTTCGTGTTCGGTTTTGGTTTCAATTTGTACAACAAATACTATGTCCCATTTATGATTGATTAGTGTGATTACAATGATCCTTATAATCAGATATGATCAGATTGGTTCACAAGTGTGTTAAGAAGGCTTGATAATCAAAACTGCATAGCATTGGAGCTTGTTACGAAAAGCAAAACACTATCAATGCGAGAACTATTGTTGTTTAATGGTTTTTGTATAACTAGTTCCTTTTATATTTATTTAGTTAAGCTTTCGTCACTACTTTGATACACCAATCTGTAGTTGCATGATTTTACTTAAAATACAAGTAATTCTTATTCACTTAATCGTGTTACCTTGCTTTGAATTCTTTTTCATCGATCAAGCTTTGTGTTTGTTGGTTAAAGTTTGAATATCATTCCATTAGTGTATACGAGTAGTTTCATGTTTCTTTACACCCGGTTTCCTTGCCTAGATGGTTATAAAGTATTCTTTGAATCAATAGTATTTTAAATTATTCGGTGGATTTTTGAGGTAGTAGTGTTCGAAATTGGTTATGGAATGCTCTTGACGACTTTCGGGCACGATTGTACTGATTTTAGGGCTCATTCGTGTGGTTTCATGTTCGGTTTTGGTTTCGATTTCTACAACAGATAATATTTCCCATTTATGATTAATTAGTGTGATTCTAATGATCCTTAAAATCAGACATGATCAGATTGGTTCAGAAGTGTGTTAAGAAGGCTTGATAATCAAAAGTCCATAGCATTGGAGCTTGTTACGAAACGCAAAACACTATCAATGCGAGAACTATTGTTGTTTAATTTTTTTGTATAACTACTTTCTTTTGTATTTATTTTCTTTAGCTTTCGTTACTACTTTGATACACCAATCTGTAGTTGCATGATTTTATTTATAATAAAAGTAATTCTTATTTACTTAATCGTGTTACCTTGCTTTGACTTCTTTTTCATTGATTCTTATTTAAAGTTTGAATACTTTCATTCCGTTATGGTAATTTGATAATCGATTCTTTTTTAGTTTATACGAGTAGTTTCTTGTTTCTTTACACCCGCTTTCCTTGCCTAGATGGTTATAAAGTATTCTTTGAATCAATAGTTGTCATTTTTAATGATTCGGTGGATTTTGAGGTAGTAGTGTTCGAAGTTGGTTATGGAATGCCCTTGATTAGTTTCGGGCATGATTGTATTGATTTTAGGCATCATTCATGTGGTTTCCTGTTTGGTTTTGGTTTCGATTTGTACAACAGATACTATTTCCCATTTAAGATTGATTAGCATGATTCCAATGATCCTTATAATCAAACATGATCAGATTGGTTCACAAGTGTGTTAAGAAAGCTTGATAATTAAAACTCCATAGCATTGGAGCTTGTTACGAAAATCAAAACACTATCAATACAAGAACTTGTTGGGGTTTGTATGATCATTTACATCTTGTTTAACCATTTAAACATACAAAACGCAGCGGAACATTCAACTTTAATCTTGTTAAAGTTTCTGAAAATAACCATTATCTTGTGTAAATAAACAAACCCATAATAAGAGGATCTTTATTATGTGAAAAGCAAGCATACAATATGATCAAGAACACCCAAAAACGAGATATAATCATACCATAACAAACCTTTCTGGATGCTGTGAAAAACGACCAAAAGGGGCTGAAATGAGTCAAAAGAAAAGCCTAGACTTCAAGGGTAGAAGTCCTCAAGTGTCCGTCCATACCCACAAGCCAACAGGAAACACCATCTTTGCTAGGATTTGGACACCAAAATCGGTCAAAGAAGCTGCTGAAAAACTTGTTCCAGCCGTGAACAACCAACAAGGGTGCTGAACCCTTTTCAGCTTTGAACTCTTTCTTCCATAAGAAGAGTTGATGTTCTTGTGACCATTTTTGCATGTTTGAGAGAGAGATATCTGAAAAGAGAGAGTGTGTGTGCTAGGAGAGGCAAGAACACAAGAGGAACATTAGAAAACCAAAAGAGAGGGCTACCCAAAGGGGGCGGCCGAACCCTTGTTTTCTATTTGGGTTTCCCCCCAAAAACCTTAATCCATTTTAAAAAAGTCTTTTGTAAGTTTTTGCAATTACCCCCTTTAATTATATAACTTATACACACACTCCTTTTATTTGATGTTATTTAACCAAATTAAACAACATTACAAATAATATCCATGAACAAAATATCCATATAAGTTGTTCAATCTCATATGCAACTTATTTAGAAAACCCATTTTCTAAATTGGTGTATTTATTTAATTGCATGATCATATCATCAATTAAATATTAATTGGTGTTTGCTAAGCTTGTTATTGGGTATGACCCGACTTGGATCATAACGTACTAACCACATCAATATTCTATGTGTCTTGGGCATAAAGAATCTAACAATCTCCCACTTGCACAAGATACATAGAAGATTGATGCAAGCAGTAAATACCGCCTAACAACGGTTTACTACCCTTAATACGCATGACTATAAGCCATTCAATAACATCATCCCCTTCAAGTTCCAAACTTGAAATGATTTAGGTGAATCAATCATTTATCCTTTTGTTACAGATGTCATGTTAAATCCAAGGACACAGAATGATCATTCCTTGTTGATTTAACTTAATCAGGCCTTAGACATCATACTCTCAACGAATAAGAGGAACAAATCCCATCTTGACTACATACGTTTCTCACAATCACCTTATGTCATACCTGAACATAGCCTTATGTACTGATCATTATTTCATATCAGCGAAGAACTAGCTCAAGGTATAACACTTGGTGAATATCAAAACCCAATATGTATCTCAGGTCAGAGGATACCAAATGATATTCGCCTTTACTCAAATTTACTTATGATCAATCAATAAGATTCCATGTAGTAAGATTTGAGACGCGGGTCAGTCCAATATTCGTATCCCACGAATATCTATGAACCTTGGCAGCAACCAATTGCTCTATATTCATGCCTTATGAATATTCACCAATCCAAGTTCATAATAGTCTTACATTCATATTTGTTCCCACAAATATGACCGACTACGGACATTTAGAATAAAAGAATTATTCATGGATGTAAACATGCTAAAAGGGAACATAACTCAAATATATAAAAGAGTTAAATATTACAATTGTTCCATGTTTTATATGCTAAACAGATCAATTCTAATCACCAGTAAATCGAAGTCCTAAGGCACAAGTATGACCCTCATACTTTGCCCTCATCAAGGAGCTTCGTTAGTGGATCAGCAATGTTTTGATCTTATGAACTTTACGAATACATATCTTTACCCTTTTCAACTCCATCCCTTATGATGTTGAATCTCCGCTCAAGGTGCTTAGTCTTTTGATGAGTACGGGGTTCCTTGATTTGAGTAATCCCACCCACGTAATTACCAAAGATTTCTAGGGGGTCTTGAATGGTAGAGATCACCCCTAGATAAGCAATGGACAAATTTATCCATGCAGCTTCCCAAGCTGCCAATGAAGCGGCTATGTATTCGGATATTTGTAGTGAACAATGCTACCGTGTCTTGCTTTGAACCTTTCAAGGACACTTCTCCTACATTCATAATGGAGGTATACCCCAATTATGATCAAAATCATCTCGATCAGTTTTTGGAAGCCTGCATCCGTGTAACCCTTTACAACGACTTCCTTTTCAATAGATCCGCATATTAGAAACATATCCTTAGTCCTACTAAGGTATTTCAATATACTTTTAAGAGCCATCCGATGGTTATTTCTATTGGTATCTACTTTGTCATACTTAATAAGCATGACTCGTCCGGTCTAGTGCATATCATCACACAAATGATGGATCCTATAGCAAATGTGTATGGGATATCCTTCATTTGATTTTGCTCATCCTATGAGCTTGGACATTGAGACGTAGTCAACACTGTCCTCCTTGAATAGGTACCATACCTTTCTAAGAGTTTTTCATCTTGAACCTTTTCAAGATTTTATCAATATATATGCACTTTGGTTTAACCCTATCAACCACCTCGATCTATCCTTATAGATCTTTATTCCAAAATATGGGTGGCTTAAACGAGATCTTATATGAAAAATATCTTCCAAGCTAGGTTTTAACACCTTCCAAGGTTGGAATATTATTTCCAAATAGTAGTGTGTCATCAACATACAACACTAAGAATACAATTATGCTCCCACTAGCCTTCATATATATATATACAACCTTCTCGATGCTTGTTTCAATCCATAGATTGATCACTTTAACTTATATGCATTATTAGGATGTCATGGATCGACAAAACCATCATGCTGAACTATATGGACAGTCTCTACGAGATGTTCATTAAGAAAAGCGGTTTTGACATCCCATTTGCGAAAACTCATATTCAGAATATGCAGTTATGGCACATAGTATCCTAATCGACTTTAGCATTGCCACGGGCGTAAGAGTCTCATCATAATCAACCAATTGAGTTTGATGGAAACCTTATGCTATAAGTCTTGACTTATAAGTATTCAAGTCTCCATGCATATTTGTTTTCGTCTTGAAAACCCACTTGTATCCAACCGGTTGGAGTTAAGTGGAGGGTCAACCAATTCCCAAACTTGGTTGTTATACATGGATTGCATCCTTACGTTCATAGCTTCTAGCCATTTGTCCCAATCCAAATTGGACATAGCATCTTGGTATATGGTTAGCCTACAGGGGTCAACCACATAGCATCCATTCTTGGAATGTTCATATCACTTAGATGGAATACTAACTCTACCAGTTTGTGAACGTTTTGTGTATATTTATCAACCTCTTGATTATCATCAACAACCTCTTGTTGTTAGCTAGTGTCAACCAAAAGTGTACCGGCTTGTGGATTTTGATCCTTATCAAGTTCCACAGTTCTATACGTCATTCCTTCCATAAAGAACTCGGTTTCCAAGAACTTAGCCTTTCGAGCAATAAATACTTTTGCTCTGTTGAGTCGAAGAAACAGTATCCTATACAGTCTCTAGGATATTCAACTAATCCACACTTCCTTGGTCCGGGTCATATTCAAAATATGAGACTTAAAGAGCAATGCGAAAACCCAAAATGATAAAGGTGGTAAGCTCATAGCCATAATAAATTGAACCATATCCAAATAGGGTTCAGTTTCTTCTTTATCAGAATGAAGAACACAGATAGTTATGTAGAGTTGATATTCTACTTCATTATTGAAGATTTTGAACATTTCAAAAGCTTCATACTTGTGCGTCATCAAGTGCACACAATAATAGCGACTGTAATCGTCGGTAAAATAATGAAGTATCTTTCACCAATCTTTGTCATTGTCTTAAAAGGACTACATACATCCAAATGTATCATTCCTAGTAAGTCTTTTGGTTCACACTTATCAAATGAAACATTTTCATTTGTTTCCAAAAGACCATTCTTTTGAAGTGTTTGAATCCAATTCTTGTTAATGTGACTAATACGATAATGTCAAAGATAATAATAACTTAAACCCATTTTAAGTTTCTTTGTGCTTAATGTGTATTATAAGTTATTGTAGGACGAATTATCATGAACCAATTCATGAATATCATTAAAAGGTATGTCCTTAAAATGAAATACATCATCCATAAAACTTAATACCATTATTTACAAACTTTAAATCATGATCACATTGTTTTAATAGGAAACCTTAATTATGTTCCTAGTCAAACTAGGTGCATACAAAAGGTTTTGAGAACAACTTCCAAACAATTTGAAAGTCTCAAAATAGAGTTTCCTTCCTTGAAGCGCATATTTCTTTTGAACCCCTTTGCAACAATTGCAAGAATGAGTTTCACATCCGGTATCCAATACCCATGTGTTTGAAGAAATGACATTTAATACGATGTGTGAATCATGGAAATTGTATTTGAGGTTTGCCCAACATCCCTCTTGTCTTTCAACTCCTTGAGATAGGAGGAACAATTCCTTTTCATTGTCCTATCTCTCCATACTCAAAGCATGGAACGTTCTTCGTTACCTTAGGCTTCATAGGCTTAGGCTTTTCGAGGTTTCGCATTAACCTTTGCTTTGATGTATTCCTTTCCTTTGGCAATAATTGCCTTAGGATCGGGATTGGCCATTTATTATAGCCTCCCTCATTGATCGAGAGAATAGGTAGAACCTCTCTACCCATCCCTGCCTCGGTTGCTTTGAGCATTGCGTGAAGTTCACCAATGCTCTTGTCCCACCCATTCATATTACAGTTTATTATGAATGTCACAAACCTTTAGTTAGGCAATCAAGGATCAATCCTTGGCCAACTACTTTGAGACAGGACAGTTAAGCATCTTGAGGCTATCAATGTGGCTTTTCATCTTAAGAATATATAAGATGATATCGATTGGGTTTCTTCCATGTGACATGTATAAAATGCTCGAACCGTTTCGTAGCAATCTACTAAAGTTTGTTGAAGGAACATTTCCTTCAAACTAGATTATCATGTCATATGCCCCATGATGCTCCAAACCCTTTTGGAGTTCGGGAATCATATTCCCAACATGAGGTAGGATACTTGCATAGAATCTTTAGTGTGCCTAAGCCAATCGTCAAAAGGCCTTAACATCAACAGCGTTGGTGGGTGAGGTATGGGATCGTCAAGGACATAGGCCTTTACTCATTTTGAGAACGATTCTCAAATTTCGAAATTGAGTCCATAAGTTTATTATGGTTAAGACGATCCCCTTTTAAGATGGTTCTCGGTGATAGGGTAGGGACGGTCGGGGTAGTAACATCGTGGTTTGCGGCCATTACTACAAAATTACAAAGTTCATTTTAGTATTTCTGAAAAAATTACATTTTAACTATTAAAACCCTTTACATGTCTCATAGACAATTAATAATTAAAATCTAGAATCCAACGTTACATTTAAATGATGGTTAGGTGACCTTTATCCCATTATTTAAATTAACAAGGTAGTCAACAGTTGACAATTGCAACCTATTGCAACTTCTAGTCTTATGGGATCGGTTAAACATCATATGTTTAGTCGGCATGTTTAATCCCATCAACACCATTGTACGCCATGCTTCGGTGACCCTAATCACATGGTTTCCAATTCAAGTCGTCCTACTTACACACACGTGTGAGTTTTCACATACAAGCAGTTAGGTGACCTTTATCCCACAAGTACGTTAGACTCACCTCAAAGATACAAGTTCCCTACAAGTGGTTAGGTGACCTTTATCCAACAAATAGTTCCCAAGAAATTCGAGTGTCGTGTAAAAGGATGGTGTTAGACTTGTTACCAAAGGGATTTAAGTTTCCATTAATTCTAGTTATGAAAACTCTATGTACCTTGTATTCGCATGCTTTCAAATACATGGTACCCTATGGTTCTCTTTTAATAAAACTTCTTTTATTAAATCATTAATCCTTTTAATAACATTTTATTAACCACTTAATGATTAGAAACCATAAAATTTTAGCTTGTTAAGTTTGCAAATGAGTTGGTTTTGCATATCCAAATATCAAACAACAATCATACAACAAACAACCAAACAAGCATAATCATACAAACATATGTGCATAACCATAGCCACTAAGTTGACTACACTTGTTTGCCATCACAAGTGTTGTCATAAGGTCTTTCCTAAGGGTTCAACATAACACAAATGATGAGATCTCCAAAGACCCCCACTTGAACTTGCATCCAAATGCTTCAAGTCCATCCTTTGTGTCTTCCTTTTGTGCTTCCATCCCGAGCATCTTCTTTTACAAAATATATATCCTAATACATATTTTCTAGTAAAAGAAAAATACTCCTAATCTATTTATTACATTGCCAAATGAATAAACAAATTACAACCCAAATAGAAACACAAAAGAAATTATTACAACCCATAAAGATGAATACAACCAACATGACAAGATTACAATCAACCAAATCCAAAACATACATGGTCTAGGCTATGTTATGCACTAATATATGTATCCATATACATCATTTAACAAGCAAAATAAACCCCATCAAACCCCAAATTTTCAGCCAACATAAACTGAAAATTAGGGTTTGTTTGTCCAAACAAACAACAACCAAAACATATCAACCAATTGACATTTCTATCTTTCAAAGTTTAATCATAAGCATGAAGATGTAACTTTGAAAGACATGGGGTTTATTAAATCAACCAAAATCAGCCTCAAATGACTTGATAAACATCCTTTAAAACTGATTTTACAAGGATAATGATGCTAGTTTCCACATAACCGGCTCTAGATGCCATTGTTGGGGTTTGTATGATCATTTACATCTTGTTTAACCATTTAAACATACAAAACGCAGCGGAACATTCAACTTTAATCTTGTTAAAGTTTCTGAAAATAACCATTATCTTGTGTAAATAAACAAACCCATAACAAGAGGATCTTTATTATGTGAAAAGCAAGCATACAATATGATCAAGAACACCCAAAAACGAGATATAATCATACCATAACAAACCTTTCTGGATGCTGTGAAAAACGACCAAAAGGGGCTGAAATGAGTCAAAAGAAAAGCCTAGACTTCAAGGGTAGAAGTCCTCAAGTGTCCATACCCACAAGCCAACAAGGAAACACCATCTTTGCTAGGATTTGGACACCAAAATCGGTCAAAGAAGCTGCTGAAAAACTTGTTCCAGCCGTGAACAACCAACAAGGGTGCTGAACCCTTTTCAGCTTTGAACTCTTTCTTCCATAAGAAGAGTTGATGTTCTTGTGACCATTTTTGCATGTTTGAGAGAGAGATATCTGAAAAGAGAGAGTGTGTGTGCTAGGAGAGGCAAGAACACAAGAGGAACATTAGAAAACCAAAAGAGAGGGCTACCCCAAAGGGGGCGGCCGAACCCTTGTTTTCTATTTGGGTTTCCCCCCAAAAACCTTAATCCATTTTAAAAAAAGTCTTTTGTAAGTTTTTGCAATTACCCCCTTTAATTATATAACTTATACACACACTCCTTTTATTTGATGTTATTTAACCAAATTAAACAACATTACAAATAATATCCATGAACAAAATATCCATATAAGTTGTTCAATCTCATATGCAACTTATTTAGAAAACCCATTTTCTAAATTGGTGTATTTATTTAATTGCATGATCATATCATCAATTAAATATTAATTGGTGTTTGCTAAGCTTGTTATTGGGTATGACCCGACTTGGATCATAACGTACTAACCACATCAATATTCTATGTGTCTTGGGCATAAAGAATCTAACAGAACTATTGTTGTTTAATGTTTTTTTATAACTAGTTCCTTTTCTATTTATTTAGTTAAGCTTTCGTGACCAGTTTGATACACCAATGTGTAGTTGCATGATTTTTCTTAAAACACAAGTAATTCTTATTTACTTGATCATGTTACCTTGTTTTGACTTCTTTTTCATCGATCACGCTTTGTGTTTCTTGTTTAAAGTTGGAATACTTTCATGCCGTTAGTGTAATTTGATAATCGATTCGTTATGAGTGAATACGGGTAGTTTCTTGTTTCTTCACACCCGGTTTCCTTGCCTAGTTGGTTATAAAGTATTCTCTGAATTGATAGTTGTCCTTTTAAATAATTTGGTGGATTTTTGAGGTAGTAGTGTTCGAAGTTGGTTATGGAATGCTCTCAATGCATTTCGGGCACGATTGTATTGATTTTAGGGCTTATTTGTGTGGTTTCGTGTTCAGTTTTGGTTTCGATTTGTACAACAGATTCTATTTAATATTTATGATTGATTATTGTGATTGCAATGAGCCTTATAATAAGATATGATCAGATTGGTTCACAAGTTTTTTAAGACGGCTTGATAATCAAAACTCCATAGATTGGAGCTAGTTACGAAAAGCAAAACACTATCAATTCGAGAACTATTGTTGTTTAATGTTATTGTATAACTATTTCCTTTTTTATTTTTTTAGTTAAGCTTTCGTGACTACTTTGATAACCCAATCTGTAGTTGCATGATTTTTCTTAAAATACAAGTAATTCTTATTTACTTAATTGTGTTACCTTGCTCTGACTTATTTTTCATCGATCTTGCTCTGTGTTTCTTGTTTAAACTTTGAATACATTCATTCCGTTAATGTAATTTGATAATCGATTCTTTTTCAGTGAATACAAGTAGTTTCTTGTTTCTTTACACCCAGTTTCCTTACCTAGATGGTTATGAAGTATTCTTTGAAACAATATTTGTCATTTTAAAATATTTGGTGGATTTTTGAGGTCGTAGTGTTCGAAGTTGGTTATGGTATGCTCTCGATGAGTTTCGGGCACGATTGTATTGATTTTAAGGCTCATACATGTGGTTTTGTGTTCAATTTGGGTTTTGATTTGTACAACAGATACTATTTCCCATTTATGATTGATTAGTGTGATTACAATGATCCTTATAATCAGATATGATCAGATTGGTTCACAAGTGTGTTAAGAAGGTTTGATAATCAAAACTGCATAGCGTTGGAGCTTGTTACGAAAAGCAAAACACTATCAATGCGAGAACTATTATAGTTTAATGTTTTTGTTTAACTACTTCCTTTTCTATTTATTTAGTTTAGCTTCTGTGACTACTTTGATACACCAATATGTAGTTGCATGATTTACTTAAAATACAAGTAATTCTTTTTTACTTAATCGTGATACCTTGCTTTGACTTCTTCTTCATCGATCACGCTTTGCGTTTCTTATTTAAAGTTTGAGTACTTTCATTCTGTTATTATAATTTGATAATCGATTCTTTTTGAGTAAATATGAGTAGTTCATGTTTCTTTACACCCGCTTGCCTTGACTAGATGGTTATAAAGTATTCTTTGAATCAATAGTTGTTATTTTAAATGATTTGGGGGATTTTTGAGGTAGTAGTGTCCAAAGTTGGTAATGGAATGCTCTCGATGAGTTTCGGGCACGATTGTATTGATTTTAGGGCTCATTCGTGTGGTTTTGTGTTCGGTTTTTGTTTCGATTTGTACAACAGAAACTATTTCCCATTTATGATTGATTTGTGTGATTACAATGATCCTTATAATCAGATATGATCAGATTGGTTCACAAGTGTGTGAAAAAGGCCTGATAAACAAAACTGTATAGCGTTGGAGCTTGTTCACTATTAATGCGAGAACTATTGTTGTTTAACGGTTTTGTATAACTAGTTCCTTTTCTATTTATTTAGTAAAGCTTCCATCACTACTTTGATACACCAATTCTTAGTTGCGTGATTTACTTAATATACAAATAATTTATATTTACTGAATAGTGTTACCTTGCTTTGACTTCTTTTTCATCGAATACGCATTGCGTTTCTTGGTTAAAGTTTGAATACTTTCATTCCTGTTATTGTCATTTGATAATCGATTCTTTTTGAGTGAATACGAGTAGTTTCTTGTTTCTTTACATCAAGTTTCCATGCCGAAATGGTTATAAAGTATTCTTTGAATCAATAGTTGTCATTTTAAATGATTCGACGACTTTTTGAGGTAGTAGTGTTCGAAGTTGGTTATGGAATGCCCTTGATTAGTTTCGGGCACGATTGTATTGATTTTAGGTCTCATTCGTGTGGTTTCCAGTTTGGTTTTGGTTTTGATTTGTACAACATATACTATTTCCCATTTATGATTGATTAGTATGATTCCAATGATCCTTTAATCAGATATGATCAGATTGGTTCACAAGTGTGTTAAGAAAGCTTGATAATCAAAACTCCATAGGATTGGAGCTTGTTATGAAAAGTAATACACTATCAATACGAGAACTACTGTTATTTAATGTTCTTGTATAACTAGTTCCTTTTCTATTTATTTAGTTAAGCTTTCGTCACTACTTTGATACACCAATGTGTAGTTGCATGATTTTCCTTAAAATACAAGTAATTTTTATGTACTTAATCATTCTACCTTGTTTTGACTTCTTTTTCATGGATCATGCTTTTCGTTTCTTGTTTAAAGTTGGAATAGTTTCATTCTGTTAGTGTAATTTAATAATAGATTCTTTTTGAGTAAATATGAGTAGTTTCTTGTTTCTTTACGCCTGGTTTCCTTGCCTAGTTGGTTATAAAGTATTTTTTGAATCAATAGTTGTCATTTTAAATAATTTGGTGGATTTTTGATGTAATAGTGTTCGAAGTTGGTTATGGAATGCTCCTGATGCATTTCGGGCATGAATGTATTGATTTTAGGGCTCATTCGTGTAGTTTCGTGTTTGGTTTTGGTTTCGATTTGCACAACAGATACTATTTCCTATTTATGATTGATTAGTGTGATGGCAATGAGGCTTATAATCAAATATGATCAGATTGGTTCACAAGTTTGTTAAGAACACTTGATATTCAAAACTCCATAGCATTGGAGCTAGTTAAGAAAAGAAAAACACTATTAATTCGAGAACTATTGTTGTTTATTGTTTTGTATAACTAGTTCCTTTTCTATTTATTTAGTTAAGCTTTTATGACTACTTTGATACACCAATCTGTAGTTGCATGATTTTACTTAAAATACAAGTAATTCTTATTTACTTAATCGTGTTACGTTGCTTTGACTTCTTTTTCATCAATCATGCTTTGCGTTTCTTGTTTAAACTTTGAATACTTTCATTCCGTTAGGGTAATTTGATAATCGATTCTTATTGAGTGAATACGAGTACTTTCTTGTTTCTTTAAACCCGATTTCCTTGCCTAGATGGTTATTGCAGGACCGGTGAAGGGTATGCACTTACAACACAACAACGCAATGAGGAGAGTTCCTTAGAACACTTAACAGATCAAATAGGGAACTGGTTAACTTAAGTGGAAGATGCTAAGACTACAAGTAAGAATGAGACAGAACAAGATGACAAACAACACAAGTAATTGGTTTTCAAGAATGTTGTATATTGCTTCTCAAGTTCTATTACAAATGTTACAAAGCATACTTAGAAAGTTACAAGTACTAGAGATACATATACTATATCCTATAGCCGGCCATACTTTGAAAGCCAGCTGGATACATAAGACTAGACAACAAAATCAAATGTAGAGTCAAAAGGCAGATTGCCTTTTGACTAGTGACTATGACATGCCATAGCTCACATCCTAATATATTACAAAAAGGATAAAAGTGCATAAAGTAGAAAGCACAGACTCAAGACCTCAATGTACAGTTACCAAAGCATGGACCTTTTCACCAACTCGTGTAAGTTGGTGACTATACAGAGTTGCAGCAGAAAGGTGGTCTAGCTTTATGGTAAAGTACATCAGATAAAAGCATGTCTCTAAAAGTCATCGGAAGAAATTTGTCTTCACTCTTTAGCTTCGAAATACTTTGTCTTTGAAGCTTCGGAAGACTTCACTTTTGGCTTCGGAAGATGTTGGTCTTGGCTTCAGAAGATTTTACACTTAGAGTATTTCTAGTGCAAGGTGTAAAACTTCCGAAGCATTTCTACTTATGTTCTTCAGTGCATGCATGCTACCAAAACATTTGAAGATCTACAGTTGTTGACAGTCCTCATAATGATGATGACCATTCCCTTCTTCATTAGATGGTCAGGATCACTCAGACTCTCATAGTATCTTCTCATCTCAAAGACATATTGAGGTATGTTTAATAAGTCTTGCCATGTGTAGACATCTTCATCACCTTGATCTCTGATCACATGCCATCTTTTTGGATTAGTTGTGAAGGTCTAGGATAAGATAGGTCTCTTAGCTGCAAGAGGAGCCACTTGGATTGGAGTTGATTGGGCTGCCTCTTCATGCACTTTTTCAGGTTGATTTGACTCACCCTGAGGTGTAGAGGTGGATGATTTAGGCTTCTTCTTCTTCTTTGACTTTGGTTTGGAAGCCATTCTCTTCCTCCTCTTTGAAGACTTTAACTGAGAAGACTGGTCTGCAGTACCTTGTTGATCAGCTTTGTCTTGCTCAGTTGGGTGTTCCTCCCTCACAAGTTTAGAAGGAGAGGGAGTTTGACCCTGTTGTGGATCAGAATATGAAGCTTGCTGAGGCTCAGCAGGATGTCCAGGTTGTCAACCTTAACCTCCACTTCAGGAGGAGCTTGACTTGGAGGGGAGTGTAAGTCAATTAGCTCTCCACTTTTGATCTTCTGCTTGATTACCCTGATGTGCTCATCCATTATGGATAGAGACATAAGGCCAAGCCTCCTTCCGGAGAATCCATGCAGCTTCAAGAAGCTTATCATCCTTTGTCTGTCAGTAGACTTCTTCATGCTCTTTTAGATGATAGCTCTTGACTTTGCAGCCTCTTGCTCATCTTTCTCTTTGTTTCCTTTTATTCTTTGAGTACTTAAAGTTCAAGTTGTTTGAGATACTCAAACTCAATGTACTCAAAGGACAAGGGAAGAACTGCAGATGCCTGGTAGAGACCTGTGGCACTCAGGTAGTTGATCATGTTTTGCCTATCTGTTTCCTTGTCTACCTGAGGTTCTTGTGTAGCTGCCACAGTCTCTTGCACAGAGCTTTCGTGAACTGGGGAGAGAGTAGGAACATGCTTGTATAATCTTTTCTGTCTCTTCTCCTCTTTGAATTGGAGAAGTAGCCTTGCATCCTCTACTTCCTTCATCTCTCTTGACACTTCCATGTCAGCCAGTTCATTTAGTTCCTCTAAGGGGAGAGATATAATCTCATCTATGTCATAGTTCCTGGTCTGCAGGTAAGTAATCCTGACTGCCCTCAACTCATCATCTTGAGTCTTTGGTCTGGGGGTAGCCCTGATTGCAGCTTGCATAAAGCCTGAAGACCCAGAGGAACTTCTCCCCTTAGCTTCCTCTTCCTCTCTCTCTCCTCCTCCTCAATCTCCTCAAGAGTTAGAATCCTTTTACCTTTGTTACCCACAGACCTTTGTGACACAGGGTGGAGAGATCTTTGGCCTTCACTGCTTGGTGTTGCATCCAAGCTCTGGCCAGAGAGAGGTTATGAGACACCTTCACCAGCAGGTGTTTCACTGAGGGGATGAATTTCTAAAGTAGTTGTTGGTGTGACAGGGCTCTCAGGCTTTATCACTGGGCCTTCAGCAAAGGTTTTCCCTTTGAAGCTAATCTTAGGGTCTGCCTCAACATCCAGTTGACCAATGACATTACCAGATTGCCTTTGTCTCCTTCTTAGACTGAACTCTTTAGTAATTCTGCCTTGAATCCTTTGTGCCAGCCTGTCAGCTTGTCTAGATTGACTTGGGTTGACAAGTGGCATGTTGATCAAGTCAAGACCTTCATAGTAGTTCAAGGTCTGAAAACTGAACACCTTTTGCTGCCCTTGAACTCTTTGAAGAATTAAGGCTTCTTCTATCAGTATCATACCCGCACCCAATAATGTAGTTAGAAGTTCCTTGAGGTGGGGATGATATAGCCCTTGGAATGCCTTCCTCAAAGAGGCTCCTAATGATAGAGTCTATAATGTCCATATTAATGTGAACTTGAGGAAGTTGCTGAGTATGCACAATTGCAAGTGAGGATGGTGAGTGTAATGACTTTCTCCCCTTTTTTGGTAGCATCACCCTCTTACATAGGTGAGCTAGAAGTTAGGTCAATCACATTCACAGGTTCTTGTGTTCCTGGTTGAGCTCTCCTTAAAGGTCTCCCAGCTAATTTTTCCCTGAGATAAGATATCTCAAGTTGCTGATCATTGACCTTGTTGTGCAGGGTAGTCACCTGTGATTCAAGGTGACTAACCTTAGAGACTAAATAGGAGCATGTTTTTGACAGTTTTTGCACCTTTAGTCTCAAATTTCCCTTATCTTCATCAGAAGAATCATTAGGGGATGAGATGATTGGACCAAAGTCCTCTCTCTCACCACCAGCTTCAAGTTCTTGGCTGCTGGATGTCCTCTGCACATTGACAGCCTCAGTTGAAGTGTTAATGGGCTGAGTTGCCATGGTTGAGTTTGTAATGATGTAATCACTTGCAGAAGTGAGAGCCTCTTCCATATGGACCTCCTGAACAGGTTCAGCGAGATCCACCTCAGTGATAGGTGACTGATGTGGGCTAGACAAAGGAGACTCAGGAGTACTCATCTCTCTTTGAGTAGGGAAAGAGTAGAGAGACTCATGGTACTCACTAAAACCTAAGTCTTCATCAGTATAGAATGAGAGGTTGGGAATGTGTTGATTTAAGTCTAAAGGCTGGGGATGGTAACTGTCCTCTGAAGGTTTTTTTCCTTGAGTGTTGAGACTCAGAGTGAAGGCTTAAGGCAGTTGGGCTTGTGAGCTCATCAGGGTGAGCATGAGGAACCTCACCACTAATTCTTGAAGAGATGGGAGTGGTTTGCTCCTCAGGAGAAGTGGGAGCTCTAGTATCCACTTCCTCCTATATGGGTGAGTGTATGGGGGCCTGCACAAACTCAATAGCTTGAGCAGGGCTTCGTTTGGATTTTCTTTGGTAGGTGAGGATAATTTGTAGTCTTTTTGGTGGTTGGGAGGTAGAAGGTGTGGGTTCAACAATAGCTTGTGTTGCTAGGTTGTCACCTTGAGCAATGAGCTCTAACATTTTTGGGACAAGGGCTGTTTCTACCCTTGAGAAGCCTACAGTTGGCTTCTTCATGATTTTAAAGATGTCGGACTTCATCTGTCCCAATTTAAGAATATTACCTGTTTCCCTCAACTGTGAGCCCAGTTCACAGTTGAGAATGTATTGAACATATCTGGGAAACATGTAATACTCTAAGGAGTCCAAGCTAGCAAACATATTTGTATAAACAAACTGAGAGTACCTGAACTTGACCCTTTGAACAATTCCATGCACTATGAAGGATAGATCCTCAAGAATCTGGCCCACCCTCCATGCTTGTTTGACAAGCTGTGGATAACCACATGAAGCAAGTATTTCCACTGGGATGAGACCTTCCCTTTCTTGTAGGTTTTTATAGAGAAATCTTCCTCATAGCCCATCTACTCAAAAGAATGATTTACAACTTCTTTTGGGAAGGACAACTCACATTCTTCATCATCCAGCTACAAGTGAGTGTTGATGATGGCCGGAGTGATGAAGATTGTCCTCCCTTGCACTGTGGCAGACAGTGCCTTCTCCCCATCCATAATGACCTCTTGACATGTCTTCCAAAATTAAAGCAAATGATCCTCATAGAGAGTAGGATCAATGGTTAGGGAGGTGAAGTAGTTGGATAGAGCTAGAAAACAACAAACTTCTGAGAAACTCTCATCTTTCTCAGAGTTCAACAGAGCAACCTGGTTGTGTTGCCTGTGAAGTTGCCTGGAGAAATCAGGGTCGTTTTTGTGGTTTAGGTTGGCCATTTTGAGAAGCTTAAAGGTGAAGGAAGGTGAAGAACAATGGCGGTTTGGGAGAATTTAGGTTTAAGGAATAGTGTAATTGAAGAAGATAGTAAAAGAGGGGGGAACAGTTGGGTATTTATGTGAAAAGGATTTAAGACAAAGTTAATGAAACAAGATAAATTTTAAAATCCGAATGTCAGTCCCACCTCTGAAATGTAGTTTACTTTTGCCCAAAAGGTAGTTTTCTTGGAAGTCGAGAAATCTTCCGAAGGTTATTTGCTCCAGAAGTTCTGAAGAAAAAGCTTCCAAAGGCAAATTGGCTTCGGAAGATATTTCAAAGGTTTTTTGAGAAATTTGCTTCAGAAAAGAGCTAACACTCAGAGTTTTTATTCCAAAAGGAATGAAAAACTTCCGAAGGTAAATAGCTTTCGGAAGAAACTTGTTCTTTTAAAACATAAAATTACTTAAGTTGATTTTAAGCTTCAGAAGACATTTCAGAAATTTCTTCCAAAGGTAAAATTACTGAAGTAGTTATTTGTTTACTAGGACATAAACTTCTTCTGAAGGTAATTTTAAATCTTCCGAAAGGAAAAGAGATCAAAATTTTCAAAAATCTAAGAAATGTCTTTTGAAAAGATTTTCTTCCAAAGAAAACAAGGGCTTATAAAGGTAATGAAATAGAAACCTTACGATACATAGGTTTTAGAAATAATATGATTAAGTTTTAAGAAAAACTATTCAAAGTTAATCATCCCAATAGCTGATACAAGATATTTAAATCTCTGTTCATCAAAAGCTTTGGGGAACAGATCGGCATATTGTTCATTTGTGTTAACTTTGACTAGTTTGATTAATCCTTTTTCAAAGTTATCTCTAATTAAATGATACCTGATATTGATATGCTTTGTCCTTGAGTGCTGCACAGGATTTTCTATGATTAATATAGCATTGTTGTTGTCTATATGGATGGGAGTCTCTTTGAAGTTGAATCCATAGTCTAGCATCTGATTTTGAATCCAAAGCACTTGAGCACAACAGCTTGCCGCAGCAATGTATTCAGCCTCAGCAGTTGATGCAGACACACAGGATTGTTTCTTACATTGCCAAGAGACTACCCTTCCACCAAGAAATTGACATCCCCTTGATGTAGACTTTGCAGTCATGTTGCAACCACCATAGTCATTATCTGTATAAGCATATAGATTAAAGTCAGAATTCTTTGGATACCAAAGGCCAAGTGATGGAGCACTTTGAGATATCTTAAAATTCTTTTGACAGTGACCAGGTGTGACATCTTGGCGTTGGCTTGATATCTTACACAAATGCATGTAGCAAACATGATATCAGGCATGCTAGCTGTGAAGTAAATAAGAGACCCAATCATTGCCCTGTAGAGATGCTCATCAACACACTCCCCCTCAAGATCAGGTCCAAGGGAGTGGTTTCTGGCTATGGGTGTCTTAGCAACATTACAATCAGTCATGTTGAACCTTTTAACTATGTCTTGTACATACTTTGACTGACTTATGAAGATGACATTGTCAACTTGCTTCACTTGAATTCCTAGAAAGAAATTGAGTTCCCCCATGGCACTCATTTCAAACCTGTCCTTCATCAGCTTCTCAAAGTCTTTGCAGAGCTTTGGATTAGTTGACCCAAAGATAATGTCATCTACATATACTTGAACTAGCATTATGTCATTTCTTGTTCCTTTGATGAAGAGAGTTCCATCTATAGTACCCCTTTTGTATCTATGCTGACAGAGATACTGAGATAGAGTCTCATACCATTTCCTTGATGCTTGGTGCAGCCCATAAAGAGCTTTATCAAGCCTGCAGACATAATCCGGATGATCAAGATTTGCAAACCCAGGTGGTTGTCTGACATACACCTCTTCAACAATCACCCCATAAAGAAAAGCACACTTGACATCAAGTTGGTAGACCTTGAAGTTCTTGGATGCAGCAAAAGCTACAAATATCCTAACAGCTTCAAGTCTTGCTACAGGAGCAAAGAGATCTATGTAGTTAATTCCTTCTTCTTGAGTATACCCTTGAACAACTAGTCTTGCCTTGTACTTGATGACAATTCCTCTATCATCCTTCTTATTCTTGAACACCCATTTGGTTCCTATGGTTGTTTTCCCTTGAGGAAGAGGACATAGGTTCCAAACCTTTTACTTTTGAATTGAAGCAGCTCTTGCATAGCTTCAACCCAACTTCCATCCTTTAGAGCCTCATCAATTTTCTTTGGCTCTATCTGGGACAAGAAACAAGAATGAAGACAAACATTTGCATCATGGGTTTGTCCTCTTGTTCGCACCCCTGAATCAACATCTCCAATAATGTTTGTGGTAGAGTGAGACTTGTGGATCCTTAGCTGAGGGATCACAGCAAGTTGCTTAGACAGATCTAAATTTGAGAAATTCTAATTTGGCAAGGAAGATTCACCCTCCACATCAGCACACTTATCAAGATTGACTTGATCCAATGAGTGTGTGACATCATTGATGTTGTCTTCTATGGAGTGGTTATCAGTGTCAAGAAATTCTTGATCACTTTCACCACCACCATTTTCTCCAACATTTGAAGCTCCTTCATTTGAGTTTTGTGCCTCTAAGCTGGAATTTGAAGGCACCCTAGAAGTATCAGCAAGATTTGTCGTTGATATGCTGGTAGAAGCTTCATTTGCAGGATTAGTTACCAGTGGAGATGAAGATGTGTAGCTTGAAGGTCTTCTTAGCTCAAATCTTGGGTCAGGATCACCTGTAGGTAGTATATCTATGGACCCTGAAACATGCTCACAAGATTTGTTAAAACAGTTGGTAACTAAATCAAGATCAAATAGCCAATCCGGACCAAAACCTTTCACACTGGGAGTGAGCTCATTGAAAGTCATATTGACTAACTCCTCAACTACTCTAGTTTTGAGATTGTATACTCTATAAGGTTTAGCTTGAGAAGAGTATCCAATGAAGTGTCCATCATCTGATTTCTCAGCAAACTTGGCAATTTGATCTTTGGTATTCAAGATGGTGCAAGGACATCCAAATGACCTGAGAAAACCAATGAAAGGTTTTCTCTTGTGCCAAAGTTCATAAGGAGTCTTACCATGTGTCTTAACCACTAAAACTCTATTTTGCACAAAGCAAGCAGTGTTTATTGCATCTGCCCAGAAGGTGATGGGCAGTTTAGAGTCAGACAACATAGTTCTTGCAGCTTCAATTAGTGTCCTGTTTCTCCCTCAGCAACACCATTTTGCTAAGGAGTCCTGGGAGCACTATATTGTCTTGTAATACCTTTTTTCATCACAAAATGTGTCAAGGATTTGATTCTTGAATTCAGTTCCTTGATCACATCTTATGGTTTTCACCTTATGATCACATTGATTCTCAATCTTTAAGATGAAATTCTTCAGAATCTCAGGGGTCTCATCCTTAGTTCTAAGGAAGAAAACCCAAGTGAATCTTGTAAAGACATATTTAATCACCAAACAATAAGAGGTCCTTCCTAGACTCATTACACTGGCGGGGCCAAAGAGATCCATATGTAATAAGTGTAGGGGATTAATGATGGAATTTCTTTCCTTTGGCTTATGAGATACCTTGTGTTGCTTCCCTTTCAGGCATGCGACACAATGGTCATCACTTGTAAACTCTTACTTTGGTATTCCAGTTACCAAATCATTCTTAATTAATTTATTCATGTTTTTAAAGTTTACATGGCACATTCTTTTATGCCAGAGGAAAGACTCATCATTATTTACTTTAGATAGAAAGCATGAAATTTCTCATGAGGGGGATGTTTCTTGCAAATCCATCTTGTACATGTTCCCTTTCCTGGGGGCTTTGAGCAGGATGTGCTCATGAGGAATGACCAACCCAGGCCTAAGAACAATGCACTCATGCTCAGTGAAGAGCATGTTATGACTCTGATCACAAAATTAGGATACACTCAAAAGATTGTACCCAAGCTCCTTGACAAAGTTTACCTTCTCAATGCTGAGCTTACCATTTATGACTTTGCCCCTTCCTGTAATGTAACCTCCTGCAACTGGTCCTCCATTAATTCTTTCAAACTTTTGGAGTAGTGACCTATTGCCTGTCATGTGCCTGGAACAGCCACTATTAATGATCCATACATTTCTGTTTGTCTTGAGTTGTTCCTACACAAAAGAGATGGTTAGTTACATTTGGAAACCCAAGCCTCATTGGTCTTGGGCTCATCAATAGAAGTTGAAGACAATGCAATAGTAATTGATCCTATAGTCATGCTAGAAGGATCATTTGCTGATGTTGATGAAGAACTTTTAGCCACTTGGTCTTTCTTTGACTTCCACACCACTTTTGGAAGCTTAGACTTGACCTTCAATACTTCAGAAGTTTTGATGACTTCAGAAGTTTTGATGACTTGACCTTCGGAAGATCTTGCTTTCACTACAGCAGGCTTCAGTGCTTCGGAAGTATTCCTTTCTTCTGAGACCAAATTTTCTTCCGAAGGCAAGTTTCCACTTGTCTTTTTCTTCATTTTGGAGCTTCCGAAGGAAAAAGATTTTCCTTTCGAAGCTTGCTTCTTCTTCTTCTCCAAACTCTTAGAAGTTTCTTTCTTGGTCATGTGGAGAGTACTCTTTGGATTGTAAACACGGTCCTTCGTAAGATGAGAGGTACTCCCACACATAACACAGTCCATTTTCTTCCTTCTAGGAGTTTTCTTTTGTGAACATGGCTGAACTTGATCACTTTCCTTCTCCATCTTCATCTTTGCAGATGTTGTGGCAATTCTTGTAGGGATAGAACTACCTTTGGAGCTGGATGGTTCAGGTTGTACAGTAGTGGTGCACAACTGATCAGCCTTCTTCTTGATGATGGGATGATTTGGACATGAACCAGAACCCTTGTTGATGGAGTTCAAGTTGATGTCTTTAGCCTTCACCACTTCAAATTCTGCAGAGATGAAGACTTGTTTTTGTGCAGAATTGAAGGTGGCCTTGATCTCTTGAGCCTTCTTGGACTTTCTTTTGGCATTCCTAATCATGTTCTTTCTCCTTGACTTAGTCATCCCAACAGCTTTGCCCTCCTCAGAGGGATGGTGACCCTTCTTAGAATGCTCTTCTTCACTCTTCTTGGAGCCATTCTCCACCATCTCCTCTTCATCCTCTTCAGTCATAGGATCTATGAGGGGAAACTCATCTTCACAAGTTCCACACGTAGGAGATCTTACAGACAAGATTGTGTGTGGAGGAGCTATCTCACAAGATCCCAGTCCCTGCTTATTTTGATAACAAACTTTTGCATGCAAGGATGATGATATTATGTTCTTGAAGGTCTCTTCTTCAAGAACACATTTTTCTACCCTGGCTTTGTTGATCACAAGCTCAGCCTGGCATTCAGTTAACTTAGTAATGAGGTCTTTGATCTCAGTCCTGTAGTTTGTGTGCTCAGGTTTAAGAGTTGAAATGGTTTTCTCTAAGTCCTCTATCTTTAATTTATAATCATTTTTAGCTCTCTTAAAATCAGCTTTTAAGATATCCAAGGACTCAAGATCAGATCTCATTTCTAAGTTATAGGATCTGTATCTATTAACTTTAGTAATGCATTCAGGAGTACAAATATGTTCCAATACCTTGGTTTCATCGTGGTCTGGCATGAGTGCTTGGTTTGGAGATGCATCTTCTACCTGAAAGCTCTAGTCAAAGCCTCCTTCTTCAATAGCAACTGCAGCTTGCTGCTTTAGCTTCTCATTCCGGGGGGGCTTTCTCAGTGTAGTTTGGTCTGGCTTGTGTTTGGCCACCATTTGTCCTTGGTGCCTTACACTCCCTTGCAATCTGGTTACCGTTGTAACACTTTACTTTGCTTTTATCCAGCCCAAACTGTCCACTGGCTGCATTGCTTGAAAAATTTCTCCCTGTCCTCTTGTAGAACTTATTGGCTCTATGAGTGAGAAGAGCCATCTGCTGGACTATCTCCATGTACTCCATATCATCTAGATGGATTCAGTCCAAATCTTCAAGAGTGAAGAAAAAGTTGCTTGTGGTTTCATCAGCAGAGACAAAGGCATGAGAAGAACTTGTCTCTTGGAAAGGACTTCCTTGAGTGTAGTTTTCCCTTGGAGTCTCTGGGAAGGTGATGAAAGAGCCCTTTTGTGAGTTGTCAGGGTAGCATATAAGAGGATGTTGTGGTTCAATGCTTTCCTTTTCAACAACATGGAGGGCTGGACTCAGTTGATTGCTAGAGATAGCAGATGAGTTTTGCATGTTCATCTCCATCTGGTAGCCACTAAGAATACCATACAACTCTGTAAGAGTGAGAGTCTTAAGGTTCTCAGTCCTCTTGATAACAACACGGTAATGTGTCCATTGTCTACGAAGAGAGGATATAAACTTCCTTACAATATCCCTGTTCTTAAGAGTTACACCAACATCTATTAGAGTATCCACAATCTCCACATACTTGAAGTATTGTTGAGTCATGGTTTCACCTACCTTGAAGGTGAAGTTTTCAAACTGCTGCTTCATGAGATTCTTCTTGTTCTCCTTTGCTTTAGTGGACCCCTCATACATCAGCTTCAGTGCTTCCCATAGTTGCTTGGCAGCTTTGTACTTCTTGAAGCCTCTGTAGATGGAGTTTGGAAGAGCAGTTTGAAGGGCTGTCATGGCTTTTTGATCAATCTCTATTCTCTTCCTGTCTGCTTTAGAGTAATCAGCCACAACCTTTGGAATCATACCACCACTAGTAGTAGAAGTGGTGCTTGGTATGTAAGGTCCTTCAACAACAGATTCCTGCATCCTGGAGTCTTGAGACTTGATGAAGCCTTCCATTCTTTGACACCAAGTATCAAAAGTCTTCAGGAGTGATCAGTGGAGACTTTGTCATAATTCCAGTTTCCATATCAGCTTTGGTAATAGTTGCAATTTGAGTTGTTAAGTATTCTGTGTGTGTGTGTGAGGGATCTTAAGATGGTGAGATCTTATATCAAGAGCCTGGAATGCTCTGATACCAAATGTAGGACTGGTGAAGGGTATGCACATACAACACAACAACACAATGAGGAGATTTCCTTAGAACACTTAACAGATCAAATAGGAATTGGTTAACTTAAGTGGAAGATGTTAAGAACACAAGTAAGAATGAGACAGAACAAGATGGCAAACAACACAAGTAATTGGTTTTCAAGAATGTTGTATATAGCTTCTTAAGTACTATTACAAATGTTACAAAGCATACTTAGAAAGTTACAAGTACTTGAGATATATACACTACATCCTACAGCCGGCCATACTTTGAAAGCCAGCTGGATACATAATACTAGACAACAAAATCAAATGTAGAGTCAAAAGGCAGATTGCCTTTTGACTAGTTACTATGACATGCCATAACTAACATCCTAATATATTACAAAAAAATAAAAGTACATAAAGTAGAAAGCACAGACTCAAGACCTCAATGTACAGTTACCAAAAGCATGGACCTTTTCACCAACTCGTGTAAGTTAGTGACTATACAGAGTTGCAACGGAAAGGTGGTCCAATTTTATGGTAAAGTACATCAAATAAAAGCATGTCTCTAAAAGTCTTCGGAAGAAATCTGTCTTCACTCTTTGGCTTTGGAAGACTTTGTCTTTGAAGCTTTAGAAGACTTCACTTTTGGCTTAGGAAGATGTTGGTCTTGGCTTGGGAAGATTTCACACTTAGAGTATTTCTAGTGCAAGGTGTAAAACTTCCGAAACATTTCTACTTATGTTCTTCAGTGCATGCATGCAAAGAGACTTTGAATGTTTTGGCTGCATCAGACTTATAGGAATCCTTACAGTTATAAAGTATTCTTTGAATCAATAGTTGTCATTTTAAATGATTTGGTGGATTTTTGAGGTAGTAGTGTTCGAATTTGGTTATGGAATGCTCTCGATGAGTTTCGAGCACGATTGTATTGATTTTAGGGCTCATTCGTGTGATTTTGTGTTCGATTTTGGTTTTGATTTGTAAAACAGATACTATTTCCCATTTATGATTGATAAGTGTGATTACAATAATCCTTATAATCAGATATGACTAGATTGGTTCAGAAGTGTGTAAGAAGGCTTGATAAACAAAACTACATAGCGTTGGAGCTTGTTACGAAAAACAAAACAATATCAATGCGAGAACTATAGTTGTTTAATGTTTTTGTATAACTAATTCCTTTTCTATTTATTTACTTAAGCTTTCATCACTACTTTGATACACTAATCTATAGTTGCATAATTTTACTTATAACAGAAGTAATTCTTATTCACTTAATCGTGTTACCTTGCTTTGACTTCTTTTTCATCGATCACGCTTTGTGTTTCTTGGTTAAAGTTTGAATACTTTCATTCTGTTAGTGTTGAGTGAATAAGAGTAGGTTCTTGTTTCTTTACAACCAATTTCCTTGCCTAGATGGTTATAAAGTATTCTTTGAATCAATAGTTCTCATTTTAAATGATTTGGTAGATTTTTGAAGTAGTACTGTTCGAAGTTGGTTATGGAATGCTCTCGATGAGTTTCGGGCACGATTGTATTGATTTTAGGCCTCATTCGTGTGGTTTCCTCTTTGGTTTTGTTTTTGATTTGTACAACAAATACTATTTCCCATTTATGATTGATTAGTGTGATTCCAGTGATCCTTATAATCAGATATGATATGATCAAATTGGTTCACAAGTGTATTAAGAAGGCTTGATAATCAAAACTGCATAGCGTTGGAGCTTGTTACGAAATGCAAAACACTATCAATGCGAGAACTATTGTTGTTTAATGTTTTTGTATAACTAACTCCTTTTCAATTTATTTAGTTAAGCTTTGTTCACTACTTTGATACACCAATCTGTAGTTGCATAATTTTACTTATAATACAAGTAATTCTTATTCACTTAATCGTGTTGCCTTGCTTTGACTTCTTTTTCATCGATCACGCTTTGTGTTTCTTGGTTAAAGATTGTATACTTTCATTCCATTAGTTTAGTTTGATAATCGATTCTTTTTGAGTGAATACGAGTAGTTTCATTTCTTTACACTCGGTTTCCTTGCCTAGATGGTTATAAAGTATTCTTTGAATCAATAGTTGTCCATTTCAAATGATTCGGTGGATTTTTGAGGTAGTAGTGTTCGAAGTTAGTTATGGAATGCTCTCGATGAGTTTCTGGCACGATTTTATTGATTTAGGGCTCATTCATGTGGTTTCGTGTTCAATTTTGGTTTCGATTTGTACAACAGATACTATTTTCCATTTATGATTGATTAGTGTGATTCCAATGATCCTTATAATCAGATATGATCAGATTGGTTCACGAGTGTGTTAAGAAGGCTTGATAATCAAAACTCCATAGCATTGGAGCTGGTTACGAAAAGCAAAACACTATCAATGCGAGAACTATTATAGTTTAATGTTTTTGTATAACTACTTCCTTTTCTATTTATTTAGTTTAGCTTTTGTGACTACTTTGATACACCAATATGTAGTTGCATGATTTACTTAAAATACAAGTAATTCTTTTTTACTTAATCGTGATACCTTGCTTTGACTTCTTTTTCATCGATCATGCTTTGCGTTTCTTATTTAAATTTTGAATACTTTCATTCTGTTATTCTAATATGATAATTGATTCTTATTGAATGAATACGAGTAGTTTAATGTTTCTTTACACCCGCTTTCCTTGCCTAGATGGTTATAAAATTTTCTTTGAATCAATAGTTGTCATTTTAAATGATTTGGTGGATTTTTGAGGTAGTAGTGTTTGAAGGTTGTAATGGAATGCTCTCGATGAGTTTCAGGCACGATTGTGTTGATTTTTGGGCTCATTCGTGTGGTTTCGTTTTCGGTTTTGGTTTCGATTTGTATAATAGAAACTATTTTCTTTATGATTGATTAGTGTGATTACAATGATCCTTATAATAAAATATGATCAGATTGGTTCACAAGTGTGTTAAGAAGGCTTGATAATATGATGATGTCAAATCAATGGAGGGCGATTTAGGGTTTCTTGCGAACTAGGGTTCCTTGGCTGAATCTTGGTCGATTTTTAGTGTTTCTTGATTCTTGTTTCATCAGCTTTCAATCTTGTGTACTAGTCCTATATTCTACAACCTCTTCGGTGGAGTACGAGAACTGGTAGACAAACGGCTAATCAACGAGGATTTTTCATTAAGGTTTGCATGTAACTTAGGGTTTGCATGAAACCTTGTTTCTTGAGAGTTTTACTAGGTTTTTGATTTCGAATACTGATTTTAAGGGCTTAGTGGGTCTGTAACTAGTCACACCTATTGTTATTGTTAAGCTTGATTAGTACGAATCCCATTAACCTCTCAAGAATCTGTTGTTTGAGTTTCAAGATTAGGGTTTTTACTGCTTTGTGTTTGTGAGGGTTCGTATTCGGAAGTCGATATTTTTTTCATGGAGAAAGTTATGAATCAAGGAAATATGTCAGGGTTTGCGGTTAAAGTCATTAATACTGATGGTAATCCCCAGCCTCGTCGGGGTATTTTGAAGAATGTTCGAACAAAAGAAGCCTGGCAGCACCCAGGTAACGTTGCAGGCCAGGTAATCAAGGAAAATAGTGTTCATGCAGAAGATGGGGGGTCTGTGCAGACAAATGGTAATACTGAGTCAAAGGTTATGGAGGAAGGATCAACTCTTAGGGAGGAAGGCAAGAACGAAGGGGAACAGAAGCCTATTCCAAAGCCCTCGTATGCGTCCACAGTAACATCAGGAGTACCAAAACTGAAAGTAAACTTCAGATATATGGAATGCTTGGAGAATGAAGATGGAGTTGATGTGGTCCTGCCTAAGGAATCTGTAAGGAGAGTTCAAGAAAATCTTGCATTCACATTGTATGGCTCTTTCTAGGTCAACGAGATGCGTTTCCTGTTGTAGACTATTATGTTAAGCAACAATGGAAGAAGTTTGGGCTAGTTAAGGCTATGATGAATGATAATGGGTTCTTTTTCTTTAAGTTTAACGATGAGAAAGGTATGATGGATGTTCTAGAAGGAGACCCATGGTTAATCCTTTACAAACCTTTATTCTTGAACATTTGGGCAGCCAATACTTCATTAAAGAAAAAGGACATATGTAAAGTACCTGTTTGGGTTAAATTACACAATGTGCCGCTTGCTGCATATACGGAGGAGGGATTAAGCATGTTAGCTTCGAAAGTAAGAAACCTAAACTCTTGGATGCCTATACACATGGCATGTGTGTTGATATGTGGGGGCGAAGTAGTTATGCTCGTGTACTATTGGAGATTTCGGCAGAAAAGGATCTTAAGGAGGTAATCACCATTGCTATACCAGATTTAGAGGGAAACAACTACACGAAAGAAACAATTCAAGTTGAATACAAATGGAATCCACCGAGATGTAAACATTGTTGTGTATTTGGCCATACGGGGACAGCATGCTCTAAACGATTGAAAGAGGATCCAAAACCACCTATAAAGGTAGATACCGAGGGGTTTCTTGAAGTTACAAGGAAGAAGAGTGCAAAGAAGAATGGAATTCATGTGAACAAACAGAAACCTCGGTTCGAATATAAACCTGTGAATAACAAGAGCAATCCGACTCCAAAGGAGAATAAAGTGGCTAGTGAAGTAGGGGAGTCGAATTCCTTTGGGGTGTTAACTGATTATGAGGATGAAGAACAAGGTCCATCACTTAAGAACACCTCACCTTCTTCATCATCCAGCTGCTGGTGAGAGTTGATGATGGCCGGAGTGATGAAGATTGTCCTCCCTTACACTGTGGCAGACAGTGCCTTCTCCCCATCCATGATGACCTCTTGGCAGGTCTTCCATAATTCAAGCAGATGATCCTCATAGAGAGTAGGACAATGGTAAGGGAGGTGAAGTAGTTGGATAGAGCTAAGAAACAGCAAATCTCTGAGAAACTTTCATCTTTCTTAGAGCTTAACAGAGCAACCTGGTTGTGTTGCTTGTGAAGTTGCATGGAGAAATCAGGGTTGTTTCTATGGTTTAGGTTGGCCATTTGAGAAGCTTAAGGGTGAAGGAAGATGAAAAAAGGCGGTTTGGGAGAATTTAGGTTTAAGGAATAGTGTAATTGAAGAAGATAATGAAAGAGGGGGGAACCGTTGGGTATTTATATGAAAAGGATTTGAGACAAAGTTATTGAAAGAGGATAAACTTTGAAATCCGGATGTCGGTCCCACCTCTGAAAAGTAGTTTACTTTTTCCCGAAAAGTAGTTTTCTTGGAAGTCGAGAAATCTTCCGAAGGTTATTCGCTTCGGAAGTTCTGAAGAAAAAGCTTCCGAATGCAAATTGGCTTCGGAAGATATTTCAAAGGTTTTTGAAAATTTTGCTTCGGAAGAGAATTTACACTCAGAGATTTTCATTCTAAGGAGAATAAAAACTTCCAAAGGTAAATTGCTTTCGGAAGAAACTTGTTCTTTGAAAACATAAGAGTACTTAAGTTGATTTTAGACTTCAGAAGATATTTCAGAAATTTCTTCCGAAGGTAAAATTACTGAAGTAGTTATTTGTTTACTAAAACATAAATTTCTTCCGAAGGTAATTTTAAATCTTCCGAAAAGAAAAGAGATCAAAATTTTCAAAAATTTAAGAGATGTATTTTGAAAAGATTTTTCTTCCAAAGAAAACAAAGGGCTTATGAAGGTGATAAAATAGACAATTTAGGACACACAAGTTTTAGAAATAATATGATTAAGTTTTAAGAAAAGCTATTCAAAGTTACTCATCCCAATAGCTGATATAAGATATTTAAATCTAAGCTCATCAAAAGCTTTGGTGAACAGATCAGCATATTGTTCATTTGTGTTAACTTTGACTAGTTTGGTTAATCCCTTTTCAAAGTTATCTCTAATCAAATGATACTTGATATTGATATGCTTTGTCCTTGAGTGCTGCACAGGATTTTGTGTGATGGAGATAGCACTGTTGTTGTCTATATGGATGGGAGTCTAATTGAAGTTGAATCCATAGTCCAGCATCTGATTTTGAATCCAGAGCACTTGAGCACAGCATCTTGCAGCAGCAATGTATTCAGCCTCAACAGTTGATGCAGACACATAGGATTGTTTCTTACATTGCCAAGAGACTACTCTTCCACCAAGAAATTGACATCCCCTGATGTAGACTTTGCAGTCATGTTGCAGCCACCATAGTCACTATCTGTATAAGCATACAGATTAAAGTCAGAATTCTTTGGATACCAAAGGCCAAGTGATGGAGCACTTTTGAGATATCTTAAAATTCTTTTGACAGTGACTAGGTGTGACATCTTGGGGTTGGCTTAATATCTTGCACAAATGTATGTAGCAAACATGATATTTGGCCTGCTAGCTGTGAGGTACATAAGAGACCCAATCATTGCCCTGTAGAGATGCTCATCAACACACTCCCCCTCAAGATTAGGTCCAAGGGAGAGATTTCTGGCTATGGGTGTCTTAGCAACCTTACAATCAGTCATGTTGAATCTCTTAAGTATGTCTTGTACATACTTTGACTGACTTATGAAGATGCCATTGTCAACTTGCTTCACTTGAATTCCTAGAACGAAATTTAGTTCTCCCATGGCACTCATTTCAAACCTATCCTTCATCAGCTTCTCAAAGTCTTTGCAGAGCTTTGGATTAGTTGACCCAAAGATAATGTCATCCACATATACTTGAACTAGCATTATGTCATTTCCTGTTCCTTTGATGAAGAGAGTTCCATCTATAGTACCCCTTTTATAGCCATGCTGACAGAGATTCTGAGATAGAGTCTCATACCACTTCATTGGTGCTTGGTGTAGCCCATAAAGAGATTTATCAAGCCTGCAGACATAATCAGGATGATCAGGATCTGGAAACCCAGGTGGTTGTCTGACATACACCTCTTCATCAATCACCCCATAAAGAAAAGCACACTTGACATCAAGTTGGTAGACCTTGAACTTCTTGGATGCAGCAAAAGCTAGGAATATCCTAACAGCTTCAAGTCTTGATACAGGAGCAAAAACATCTATGTAGTCAATTCCTTCTTCTTGACTATACCCTTAAACAACTAGTCTGTCCTTGTTCTTGATGACAAGTCCTCTATCATCCTTCTTATTCTTGAAAACCCATTTGGTTCCTATGGTAGTCTTCCTTTGAGGAAGAGGACATAGGTCCCAAACCTTTTGCCTTTTCAATTGAAGCAGCTCCTCTTGCATAGCTTCAACCCAACTTCCATCCTATAGAGCCTCATCAATTTTCTTTGGCTCTATCTGGGACAAGAAACATGAATGAAGACAAACATTTGCTTCATGGGTTTGTCCTCTTGTTCTCACCCCTGATTTAACATCTCCAATGATGTTTATGGTAGGATGAGACTTGTGGATCCTTAGCTGAGGGATCACACCAAGTTGCATAGACAAATCTAAATTTGAGAAATTCTGATCTGGCAATGAAGATTCATCCTCCACATCAGCACACTTATCAAGATTGACTTGATCCAATGAGTGTGTTGTCTTCAATGGAGTGGTTATCAGCATCAAAAAATTCCTGATCACTTTCACCACCACCATTTTCTCCAACATTTGAAGCTCCTTCCTCTGAGTTTTGTGCCTCTAAGCTGGAATTTGAAGGCACCCCAGAAGTATCAGCAGGATTTGTTATTGATGTGCTGGTAGAAACTTCATTTGCAGGATTGGTTACCACTGGAGCTGAAGATGTGTAGCTTGAAGGTCTTCTTAGCTCAAATCTTAGGTCAGGATCACCTGTAGGTAGTATATCTATGGACCCTGAAACATTCTCACAAGATTTGTTAAAACAGTTGGTAACTAAATCAAGATCAAATAGCCAATCCGGACCAGAACCTTTCACACTGGGAGTGTGCTCATTGAAAGTCACATTGGCTGACTCCACAACCACTCTAGTTCTGAGATTGTATACTCTATAAGCTTTAGCTTGAGAAGAGTATCCAATAAAGTGTCCATCATCTGATTTCTCAGCAAACTTGGCAATTTGATCTCTGGTATTCAAGATGGTGCAAGGACATCCAAGTGACCTGAGAAAACCAATAAAAGGTTTTCTCTTGTGCCAAAGTTCATAAGGAGTCTTACCATGTGTCTTAACCACTAAAACTTTGTTTTGCACATAGCAAGCAGTGTTCACTGCCTCTGCCCAGAATGTGATGGGCAGTTTAGAGTCAGACAACATAGTTCTTGCAGCTTCAATTAGTGTCCTGTTTCTCCTCTCAGCAACACCATTTTGCTAAGGAGTCCTAGGAGCACTATATTGTCTTGTAATACCTTTGTCATCACAAAATGTATCAAGGATTTATTCTTGAATTCAATTCCTTGATCACATCTTATGGTTTTGACCTTGTGATCACATTGATTCTTAATCTTTAAGATGAAATTCTTCAGAATCTCAGGGGTCTCATCCTTAGTTCTCAGAAAGAAAACCCAAGTGAATCTTGTAAAGTCATCTGTGATCACCAAACAGTAAAAGGTCCTTCCTAGACTCATTACACTGGTCGGGCCAAAGAGATCCATATGTAAAAAGTGTAGGGGATTAATGATGGAATTTCTTTCCTTTGGCTTGTGAGATACCTTGTGTTACTTCCCTTTCAGGCATGCAACATAGTGGTCATCACTTGTAAACTCTTTCTTTGGTATTCCAATTACCAAATCATTCTTAATTAGTTTATTCATGTTTTTAAAGTTTACATGGCAAATTCTTTTTTGCCAGAGGAAAGATTCATCATTATTTGCTTTAGACAAAAAACATGAAACTTCTCTTGAGGGAGATGTTTCTTGCAAGTCCATCTTCTACATGTTCCCTTTCCTGGGGGCTTTGAGCAGGATGTGCTCATGAGGAATGACCACCCCGAGCCTGAGAACAATGCACTCATACTCAGTGAAGAGCATGTTATGACTCTGATCACAAAATCGGGACACACTCAGAAGATTATACCCAAGCTCCTTGACAAAGTTTACCTTTTTAATGCTAAGCTTACCATTTATGACCTTGCCCCTTCCTGTAATGTAACCTCCTGCATCTCCTCCAAAAGCAATTGGTCCTCCATCAAATCTTTCAAACTTTTGGAGTAGTGACCTATTGCCTGTCATGTGCCTGGAACACCCACTGTCAATGATCCATATATTTCTATTTGTCTTAAGTTGTTCCTGCACAAAAGAGATGGTTAGTTACATTTGGAAACCCAAGCCTCATTGGTCTTGGGCTCATCAATAGAAGTTGAAGACAATGCAACAGTAATTGATCCTATAGTCATGCTAGAAGGATCATTTGCTGATGTTGATGAAGAACTTTCAGTCACTTGGTCTTTCTTTGACTTCCACACCACCTTTGGAAGCTTAGACTTGACCTTTAATACTTTAGAAGTTTTGATGACTTCGGAAGTTTTGATGACTGGACCTTTGGAAGATCTTGCTTTCACTGCAGCAGGCTTTAGTGCTTCGGAAGTATTTCTTTCTTCCGAGACCAAATTTTCTTCCGAAGGCAAGTTTCCACTTGTCTTCTTCTTCATTTTGGAGCTTCCGAAGGAAACAGGTTTTCCTTTCGAAGCTTGCTTCTTCTTTTCCAAACTCTTAGAAGTTTCTTTCTTGGTCATGTGGAGAGTACTCTTTGGATTGTAAACACAATCCTTAGCAAGATGAGAAGTACTCCCACACATAACACAGTCCATTTTCTTCCTTCTAGGAGTTTTCCTTTGTGAACAAGGCTGAACTTGATCACTTTTCTAATCCATCTTCATCTTTGCAGATGCTGTGGCAATTATTGGGTGGATAGAACTACCTTTGGAGCTGGATGGTTCAGGTTGTATAGCAGTGATGCACAACTGATCAGCCTTTTTCTTGATGATGGGATGATTTGGACATGAATCTGAACTCTTATTGATGGAGTTCAAGTTGGTGTCTTCAGCCTTCACCACTTCAAATCCTGCAGAGATGAAGACTTGTTTCTGTGCAGAATTGAAGGTGGCCTTGATCTCTTAAGCCTTTTTGGACTTTCTTTTGGCCTTCCTGATCAAGTTCATTCTCCTTGACTTGGTAATCCCAATAGCTTTGCTCTCCTCAGAGGGATGGTGACCCTTCTTAGAATGCTCTTCTTCACTCTTCTCGAAGCCATTCTCCACCATCTCCTCTTCATCCTCTTCAGTCACAGAATCTATGAGGGGAAGCTTATCTTCACAAGTTCCACACCTAGGAGATATTAAAGACAAGATTGTGTGTGGAGGAGCTATCTCACAAGATCACAGTCCCTACTTATTCTGATAACAAACTTTTGCATGCAAGGATGAGGATATTATGTTCTTGAAGGTCTCTTCTTCAAGAACACATTTTTCTGCCTTGGCTTTGCTGATCACAAGCTCAGCCTGGCATTTAGTTAACTTAGTAATAAGGTCTTTGATCTGAGTCATGTAGTTTGTATCCTCATGTTTAAGAGTTGAAATGGTTTTCTCTAAGTCCTCTATCTTTAGTTTATAATCATTTTCAGCTTATTTCAAATCAGCTTTTAAGATGTTTAAGGACTCAAGATCAGATCTCATTTCTAAGTTATAGGACCTGTATCTATTGACTTTAGCAATGCATTCAGGAGTACAAAGATGTTCCAATACCTTGGCTTCATCGTGGTCTGCCATGAGTGCTTGGTTTGGAGATGCATCTTCTACCTAAAAGCTCCAGTCAAAGCCTCCTTCTTTAACAGCAATTGCAGCTTGCTGCTTTGGCTTCTTATTCTGGGGGGCTTTCTTAGTGTAGTTTTGTCTGGTTTGTGCTTGGCCACCATTTGTCCTTGATGCCTTACACTCCCTTGCAAAGTGTCCCATCTGGTTACAGTTGTAACACTTTACTTTGCTTTTATCCTGCCTAAACTTTCCACTGGCTGCATTGCTTGGAAACTTTCTCCCTGTCCTCTTGTAGAATTTCTTGGCTCTGTGAGTGAGAAGAGCCATCTGCTGAACTATCTCCATGTACTCCAGATCATCAGGATGGATACAGTCCAGATCTTCAAGGGTGAAGAGAAAGTTTCCTGAGGTTTCATCAGTAGAGACAAAGGCATGAGAAGAACTTGTCTCTTGGAAAGGACTTCCTTGAGTGTAGCATTCCCTTGGAGTCTCTGGGAAGGTGATGAAAGGGCCCTTTTGTGAGTTGTCAGGGTAGCATATAAGATGATGTTGTGGCTCAATGCTTTCCCTTTCAACCACATGGAGGACTGAACTCAGTTGATTGCTAGTTACCAGATGAGTTTTGCATGTTCATCTCCATCTGGTAGCCACTAAGAATACCATACAACTCTGTCAGACTAAGAGTCTTAAGGTTCTCAATCCTCTTGATAATAACACAGTAATGTGTCCATTGTCTAGGAAGAGATGACATAAACTTCCTTACAATGTCCCTGTTCTTAAGAGTTACTCCAACATCCATTAGAGTATCCACAATCTCAACATACCTGAAGTATTGTTGAGTCATGGTTTCACCTACCTTAAAGGTGAAGTTTTCAAACTGCTACTTCAGGAGATTCTTCTTGTTCTCCTTTTGTTTAGTAGACCCCTCATACATTAGCTTTAGTGCTTCCCATAGTTGCTTGCCAGTTTTGCACTTCTTGAAGCCTCTGTAGATGGAGTTTGGAAGAGCAGTTTAAAGGGCTGTCATGGCTTTCTAATCAATCTCTAATCTCTTCTTGTCTTCTTCAGAGTAATCAGCCACAACCTTAGGAATCATACCACCACCAGTAGCAGAAGTGGTGCTTGGTATGTAAGGTCCTTCAACAACAGAGTCCCACATCCTGGAGTCTTGAGACTTGATGAAGCCTTCCATTCTTTGACACCGAGTATCAAAGTCTTCAGTAGTGATCAGTGGAGACTTTGTAATAGTTCCAGTTTCCATATCAGCTTTTGTAATAGCTGCCATTTGAGTTGTTAAGTATTTTGTGTGTGTGAGGGATCTTAAGATGCTGAGATCTTATATCAAGAGCCTGAAATGCTCTGATACCAAATGCAGGACCGGTGAAGGGTTTGCACTTACAACACAACAACACAATGAGGAGAGTTACTTAGAACACTTAACAGATCAAATAGGGAACTGGTTAACTTTTCGTGAAAGATGCTAAGAACACAAGTAAAGATGAGACAGAACAAGATGGCAAAAAACACAAGTAATTGGTTTTCAAGAATGTTATATATTGCTTCTCAAGTTCTATTACAAATGTTACAAAGCATAAAGGAAAGTTACAAGTACTTGAGATACATATACTACATCCTACAACCGGCCATACTTTGAAAGCCAGTTGGATACAATTGACTAGACAACTACAAAATCAAATGTAGAGTCAAAAGGCAGATTTGCTTTTTGACTAATGACTATGACATGCCATAGCTCACATCCTAATATATTACAAAAAGGATAAAAGTACATAAAGTAAAAAGCAGAGACTCAAGACCTCAATGTACGATTACCAAAAGCATGGACCTTTACACCAACTCATGTAAGTTGGTGACTTTACAGAGTTGCAGCGGAAAGGTGGTGTACATCAGATAAAGGCATATCCTCAAAAGTCTTCAAAAGAAATCTGTCTTCATTCTTTGGCTTCGGAAGACTTTGTCTTTGAAGCTTCGGAAGACTTCACTTTTGGCTTCAGAAGATGTTGGTCTTGGCTTCAGAAGATTTTACACTTAGAATATTTCTAATGCATGGTGTAAAACTTCCAAAGCATTTCTACTTCTGTTCTTCAGTGCATGCATGCAGAGAGACTTTGGATGTTTTGGCTGCATCAAACTTATAGGAATCCTTACAGCGTGTTCGATGACGGAGGCTAGCAGGAGTTGTTTTTTGCTGCTATAACTAGTATTAACGGCTAGTTTGTTTTGGTTGATATAGTTTTTGTCCTTTTGGTTGTTTAACTTTGTAGGCTAGTTTCCAATCTTGACAAATGCCTTGAGATTGAACTAGTGTAGAACTCATCTACACTACTTTTTTTGTATTGCTGATTTATGTTAATATAATCACCAGGGTGACCTTTTACAAAAAAAAAAGAAGGCTTGATAATCAAAACTGCATAGCGTTCGAACTTGTTCACTATTAATGCGAGATTGTTGTTTAATGGTTTGTATAACTAGTTCCTTTTCATTTATTTAGTTAAGCTTTCATCACTACTTTGATACACCAATCTGTAGTTGCATGATTTTACTTAAAATACAAGTAATTCTTATTTACTTAATCGTGTTACCTTGCTTTGACTTATTTTTCTTTGATCACGCTTTGCGTTTCTTGGTTAAAGTTTGAATACTTTCATTTCGTTAGTGTAATTTGATAATCGATTCTTTTTGAGTGAATACGAGTAGTTTCTTGTTTCTTTACACCCGGTTTCCTTGCCTAGATGATTATAAAGTATTATTTGAATCAGTAATTTTCATTTTAAATGATTCAGTGGATTTTTGAGGTAGTAGTATCGAAGTTGGTTATGGAATGCTCTCGATGAGTTTCAGGCACGATTGTATTGATTTTAGCGCTCCTTCGTGTGGTTTCGTGTTTGGTGTTGGTTTCGATTTGTACAACAGATACTATTTCCCATTTATGATTGATTAGTGTGATTACAATGATCCTTATAATCAGATATGATCAGATTGGTTCATAAGTGTGTTAAGAAGGCTTGATAATCAAAACTGCAAAGCGTTGGAGCTTGTTATGACAAGCAAAACACTATCAATTCGAGAACTATTGTTGTTTAATGTTTTTGTATAACTAGTTATTTTTCTATTTATTTAGTTAAGCTTTCGTCACTACTTTGATTCAGCAATCTGTAATTGCATAATTTTACTTAAAATACAAGTAATTCTTATTCACTTAATCATGTTATCTTGCTTTGATTTCTTTCTCATCGATCACGCTTTGCGTTTCTTGGTTAACATTTGAATACTTTCATTCTGTTAGTGTAATTTGATAATCGATTCCTTTTGAGTGAATACGAGTAGTTTCTTGTTTCTTTACATACGGTTTCCTTGCCTAGATGGTTATAAAATATTCTTTGAATCCATAGTTGTCATTTTAAATGATTTGGTGGATTTTTGATGTAGTAGTGTTCGAAGTTGGTTATGGAATGCTCTCGATGAGTTTCAGGCACGATTGTATTGATTTTAGGGCTCATTCATGTGGTTTCGTGTTCAGGTTTGGTTTCGATTTGTACAACAGATACTATTTCCTAGTTATGATGGATTAGTGTGATTCCAATGATCCTTATAATCAGATATGATCAGATTGGTTCACAAGTGTGTTAAGAAGGCTTAATAATCAAAACTCCATAGCATTGGAGTTGCATTATTTTACTTAAAATACAAGTAATTTTTATTTACTTAATCGTGTTTGTTGGAGCCTTGAAGATTAGCATTAGTTTTTAGTTTTTGGGTTTGTCATAGTGTGGGGACTTATTTGTATATATATGTTCCTTAGTTTCTTTGATTAGTATAAATAGGATTCTATGTATTTTTGTAGGTAGACTTGAAAATAGAACTCTCTCATATTGTACGTTGTAATCCTTTGCTAATATCAATGAAACTTTTGTAAATTATTGTTATATTTGCTTAGTTTGATTACTTTGTTCATATTGTCAATTGCATTACATCATTAACACAGATCGATCCATTTGAACCTATCAAATGGTATCAGAGCCTTCGGTTCAGTGATTTGGAGCTTAAAATCAACTTTTGAGCATCTGTGAATCACTTGAATCTGTATTTGATAGCAATTGTTCAATTAATTGTTGATTTCAGTTGTGTTTCATTATTAGAAACATGAATTGAATCACAATTGAGTGATTTCACACCTTCAGATCTGAATTTTCATCAGATTTGAGTGCGAACAGTTCTTCATATTCGAACTCTAATTTCAGCAAAATTCTTATTAATTGTTGTTAATTGAAGAGATATTATGTTAAAGGATTGATAATCGGTGCATATTACACTTGATTGAAGAGTTTCAGATCAATTAATCAAGTTTTGAAAAATTTGTTAAGATCAAGTTGTTACGAAGATAATGAATTAGGCATTTGGTGTGTTAGAATCATCTTAAATTCAGCTAAGTGTTTAGGCGCATGAACACTGTTTAGGCGCTTTAACACTATTTAGGCGTTTCAGAGTGGACGTTTTGACACTGTTTGTGGATGTTTTAGCACTATTTGGATGTTTTTCAGAAACTAAGTCACAGGCGCTTAGACACTGTTTGGGCGCTTTACAACTGTTTGGGCCCTTTGAAACTGTTTGGGGGCTTTGAAACTATTCAAGTATTTCTACTTTTGGGCGTTTCAGAAATTTACTAAGGCATTCCCTTAGGTGTTTTTAAGTCAAAGTGGGCATTTCACAACTATTCAGGCGCATCAGATTCAGACTTTTCTTTCAACACTTAGAAAATTTTTCAAAAAAAAATTAAAATCCAAAAATATTGTCATTTCTTTTCTTCATTTAAAACTTTAAAACAACAAAAATATTATCTTTTCCGAAACTCAAAACTTAAAAATTGGATAAGTCTGAAGATTCTGAGAACAGAGTCCCAAAGTTGAAGAATAGAGCTGAGTGCAAGAACTGGTCACTCAGACTGAAACACCATCTAAACTCTATTGATACTGATCTCTGGAAATCAATAGAGAAAGGACCTCACATTCCTGTTACTTCTGATGGTCCTAATAGAGGTTTGTGTACACTAAAGATTCACAAGAGCCTTATCCAAAAGATGGTTTACATGGGGATGATCTGAAGAAAGTGAAGAATGATGATATTAAAGCCTATTGTCTTATGTGTAAAGGGTTACCTTTGGAGGTTATATCTAGGCTTGAGGGTTACCAAACTGGGTATACTATGTACAAAGCCTTGAAAATCATCTGTGAAGGAGGAAAAGAGATTCAAGATCTCAAAAGATAGAAACTGAAAAGGAAACTTGAGCTATTTGAGCATATCTCTGGAGAAACCATAAACCAAATGATGAACAGATATGTGCAACTTACAACAGAAATGTCAACTTTAGGGATTAAGAATATCTTAAAGACCTAAATGATAGACTTCTAAATGCACTTCCATCATCCTAGAAACAAATAGTAACCTTGTTAAAACATACTGAAAAGTTTTCCATGGACCTTGATCTGTTAATTGCAAAGATTAAGTCAGTGGAAATTGATGAAAACTCAAGGAATAATGATAGAGCTGCATCTACTTCTCAATACAAGTATGTTGCTTCTCCAGCAAATACTATAGAGAATGCTTTTCTTGCCAATGATTAAACCACTCTAGAAGATGCGGGTGACTTATTTGTGGGAGCAGGATTTTTTACTAGTACACCTGTCTACTCAACTCAACCACAATCACAGTCTCCTCCAAAACCTCAAATGCCTAAAACTCAAAACAAGACTCCATCTTCTAACTCTGCTAAACCTAGCAAAGTTAAAGATGCTATAAACATCCTTTTACAGGATGAAGAGTCCAAATCTGCCTTTACAGCCTTTATGGCAAGTTTTCAAGCATATCAGGGTAGCCATTTAACTCAAGTTGATTGCAGGATCTATTTGAGATGGATCCAGATGATGTTGAAGATGTTGGGTTTGTAACATGTTTATCAAAGATTGTTTAACCATTTAAACAAAAAAGCGCAGCGGATATATAGAGCTAAAACCGTGTTTTAGTTGCTGAAAATAAGCCATTTTTTACCAACAAATCAAACCCAAGAATGAGGATCATGTATGTGAAAAGAAATGCTATCAAACAACACCAACCATAGGGTGTTCACAGAATGCTACCTTTCTAAGAACAAAGAGATTAGAGATGGATGTAGGATGAAGAAGATGATGATGTTCTTGAATGCAAGCCTCCAAAAGAGAAGACCTCAAGTTAGTATACCCACAAGCCCTTGCAAAACACCCAACTTGTTAGGAAGTGCAACACCAAAGTCTTCTTCTTGCACCTCTTTTCAAATCCGAAAATTTCAGCTAGAACCTCCTTCAAATCCGAAAGTTTTCAGCAAGAAACAAGAAGAGAGAGTTTGCTATGTGTGTGAGAGAGAGTGTGCATTGAGTGGAGTGTGAAATTAGTTCAAGTCTTGTATTAAAACAAGAAAAAGGAATCCCAAGGAGGGCAACCAAGGGGCTGCCAAAAATCATGTTTAAAATTGGGTTCCCACCGACTTTAATTTTATAAAATATATCACACTCTTTAACCCATAAGTTTATAAACTTAAAACCCTTTTAATTTTATAACTTGAACACACTTTTATTTTTTATTTTTTAACCTACTTAAAAAATAATACAAATAATTTCTCATGAACAAAATTATCCATATAATATTGTTCTATTTCAAAAGCAATAATTTAGAAAGCCCATTTTCTAAATTGGTGTCAACATTTATTTGTATGATCACATCAACAAATAAATATTTATTGGTGTTTGTTTAGCTTGTTATTGGGTATGACCCGACTTGGATCATAACGTACTAACCACATCAATCTTGTATGTGTCTTGGGCATACAAGATCCAATGATCTCCCACTTGCACAAGATTCATAGAAGATTGATGCAAGCAGTAAATACCGCCTAACAACGGTTTACTACCCTTAATATGTATGACTTAGTGCAATTTAATAATATCATCCCCTTCAAGTACCTTACTCGAATTGTTTTAGGTGAATCAATCATCTATCCTTTTGTCACAGATGTCATGTTAAATCCCAGAGACACAGAGTGATCATTCTCCATTGATTTAACTTTTTCAGGCCTTAGACATCTTACTCTCAACGAATAAGAGGGACAAATCCCATCTTGACTACATACTTCTCTCACAATCACCTCGTATTATACCTGAAATCAGCCTTATGTACTGCCATGTTTCAGAACAGCAAAGAATTAAGTCAAAGTATAACATTAGGTGAATATCAAGACTCAATATGTATCTTAGGTCAGAGGATACCAAATGATAATCACCTTTACTCAAATTTACTTATGATCAATCAAGAAGATTATTTGAGATGCGGGTCAGTCCAATATATGTATCCCATAGATATTTATGAACCTTGGCAGCAACCCTTTGCTCTATATTCATCCATATGAATATCCACCAATCCAAGTTCATAATAGTCTTACGCTCATACTTGTTCCCACAAGTATGAATGACTACGGACGTTTTGAGTAAATTATTTACTCATGGATTTTTAAACATGCAAAATAGGAACATTAGTTGAAACATTATAACCAAATAATTTATTCAAGTAATAAAAGGTTCCAATATCCAAATACAAAATTAAAGATCAAATCCAGTCACTAGAATATCGAAGTCCCATGGCACAAGTATGACCATCATGCTTTACCTTTTTAAGGAGCTTCGTGAGTGGATCCGTAATGTTTTGATCCGTGTGAAATTTGTAAATACATATCTTTTTTTTTCAAATTCATCCCTTATGTAGTTAAATCTCCGCTCAATGTGCCTAGTCTTTTGATGTGCACGGGGTTCCTTGATATGAGCAATCGCACCCTCATTATCACAAAGAATTTCTAGGGGGTCCTGAATGGAAGGGACCACCCCTAGATTGGCAATGAATTTCTTCAACCATGCAGCTTCTTGAGCTGCTAATGAAGTGGCGATTTATTCTGACTCTATAGTTGATAATGCCACCACATCTTGCTTAGAGCTCTTCCAAGAGACTGCTCCTCCATTCAAGATGAAAATGTGTCCCGATTGTGATCGTGAATCATCCTGATCAGTTTGGAAACTCGCATCCGTGTAACCTTTTACCACGAGTTCCTCCTCATCAGATCCATAGATTAGGAACATATCTTTAGTCCTCCTTAGATACTTAAGTATGTTCTTAACAGCCATCCAATGACTATTTCTAGGATTTTGCTGGTATCGGCTCGTCATGCTCAAAGCGCATGACACGTTCGGCCTAGTGCATATCATTGCATACATGATGGATCCTATAGCAGACGCATACGGGATTCCCTTCATTTTGTCTTGCTCATCCTTTGAGCTTTGACATTGAGTCGTACTCAATATCGTTCCTCTTTGAATAGGTACCATTCCTTTCTTAGAGTTTTCCATCTTGAACCTTTTCAAGATCTTATCAATGTATGCACTTTGATTTAAACCTATCAACCGCCTTGATCTATCCCTATAGATCTTTATTCCCAAAATATAGGCAGCTTCACCAAGATCCTTTATGGAAAAACAGCTTCCAAGCCAGGTTTTTACACTTCCAAGGTTGGAATGTCATTTCCAAATAGTAGGATGTCATCGACATACAATACTAGGAAAATTATAATGCTCCCACTAGCTTTCTTATACACACATGCTTCATCAGCGTTTTTGATGAACCCAAATTTGATTACCTTTTCATCAAAACGATGATTCCAACTTCTTGATGCTTGCTTCAATCCATAGATTGATTTCTTTAAGTTGCATACTTTGTCAGGATGTTTTGGATCGACAAAACCTTCAGGTTGAACCATATAGACATCTTTCTCAAGATATCCATTTAGAATAGCGGTTTTGACATTCATTTGCCAAATCTCATAATCATAATGAGCAGCTATGGCAAATAATATCCTAATAGACTTTAGCATTGCAACCGGCGAGAAGGTCTCATCATAATCAATCCTTTGAGTTTGAGTGAAACCTTTTGCTACAAGTCTAGCTTTATAAGTATCCAAGTTTCCATGCATATCGGTTTTCTTCTTGAAAACCCACTTACTTCCAACTACCTTGGAGTTAAGAGGTGGCTCAACCAAGTCCAACACTTGGTTATCATACATGGATTGCATCTCAACGTTCATGGCTTCAAGCCATTTGTCACAATCCAAATTGGACATTGCATCACGGTATGTGGTTGGTTCATCGGAATCTACCACATAGCATCCATCCATGAAAAACCCATATCTTTCAGGTGGATTACTAGTTCTACTAGATCTGCGAACGTTTTGTGTGTATTGATCAACCATTTGATCATCATCAACATCCTCATGTTGAGTGCTAGTGTCAACCAAACGTGTATCGGGTTGTGGTTCTTGATCCTCCTCAAGATCCACTGTTCTACTGCTAGCTCCTTCCATAAGAAACTTAGCTTCTAAGAACTAAGCCTTCTTGGCAACAAACTCCTTTTGTTCCAATGGATCATAGAAATAATATCCCATAGAATCTCTAGGATATCCAATAAAGATACACTTAGTGGAACGGCTTTCTAACTTGTTTGATATGGGAGTCTTAACATAAGCCTCACATCCCCACACCTTTAAATATGATAGAGATGGAACCCTTCCATGCCATATTTCAAAAGGTGTCTTTTCCACTTTCTTGTTGGGGCCATATTCAAAATACGAGCTGTAGAGAGCCAATCGAAACCCCAAAATAGAGGTAATGAGCTCCAGGTGGAGATAGTTGTGAGACAATCCAATAGAGTTCGATTCTTCCTCTCGGACACACCATTGTGTTGTGGTGTTCCAGGTGGAGATAGTTGTGAGACAATCCCACAACTTAAAAGATGATCTCTAAAAGCATCACTTAGATATGCACCTCCTCTATCGGTGCGGAGATTTTTTATTGACTTGTTGAGTTGATTTTCTACTACATTCTGGAAGGTTTTGAACATTTTAAAAGCTTCATCTTTGTGTCTTAACAGGTACACATACCCATATCGACTATAGTCGTCGGTAAAGGTAATGAAGTATCCTTCATTGTACCTAGTCATTGGCTTAAAAGGACCACATACATCCGAATGTATGATACCTAATAATTCTTTTGCCTTTTCGGTTTTGCCACTAAAAGGTGCCTTAGTCATTTTGCCTTGTAAACAAGATTCACATACATTAAATGAATCATATTCACTTGCTTTTAAAAGATCATTCTTTTGAAGTGTTTGTATGCGCTTCTTGTATATATGAACAAGACGGAAATGCCAAAGATAGGTGTCACTCAAATCCAATTTGAGCTTTTTGGTGGTGGTTTGGTACAATGAGCTATCATATAATGTGTTTTCACGAACCAACTCATAAATACCATTAATAGAAATAGCTTTAAAATAAAATATGTCATTTAAAAAAACATGAATTTCATTTTCAATAAATGTCAAAACATAACCATATTGTCTTAATTGGGCAACTGAAATAATGTTCCTAGTCAAACTAGGAGCATACAAAACATTGTTCAAAATTGCTTCCAAACCATTTGGAAGCTTTAAGATGTAGTCCCCTCGGTCTTCAACTTGAACTTTTGCCCCATTCCCCATGTAGAGGCTTGCATCCCCTTTCTTGAAGTCCTTACTTCTTTTGAACCCCTGCAACAAATTGCAAATATGAGTTCCACATCCGGTATCCAATACCCATGTGTTAGAGGATATTAAAATGAGATCAATATGAATCTTGAAAATTGTACCTAAGGTTTGCCTGGCATCCCTCTTAGCTTGCAACTCTTTGAGATGGACAGGACAATTTCGTACCCAATGTCCTATCTCCCCACACTTAAAGCATGGGTCATTCGAAGCAACCTTTTGCTTCTTCTCCGCTGGTTTTGGTGGTGGCGCTTTTACCGCTCCCTTTCCCTTTCTCCTAACGTACCCTTTACCCTTGGCAACACTTGCCTTGGGTGCGGGGTTAGGCCTCTTCTTGTTCCCACCTTCATTGATGGTGAGAACGGGTAAAACATTTTTACCCATGGCCGCCTCGGCAGTTTTGAGCATAGAGTGAAGCTCACTTATGTTTTTGTCACACCCGTTCATGTTATAATTCATAACAAAGTTGTCAAACCTTTTTGACAAAGAGTTGAGGATCAAATTCGTAGCCAACTCTTTCGAGACGGGACAATTCAGCCTTTCAGGCGGTCAATGTGGCTCTTCATCTTTAGTACATAAGATGAGACCGATTGGGTGTCATCCATACGACATGCATGGAGTGCTCGAACCGTTTCGAAGCGCTCTACCCTTGCTTGTTGTTGGAACGTTTCCTTTAACTTGGTAATCATGTCGTGCGCACCGTGATGTTCGTACTCCTTTTGGAGATCCGGAGTCATACTTGCCAACATGAGGCAAGACACTTGGACCGAGTCCTCAGTGTATTTCACCCAATTATTGAAGGCCTCCTCATCTTCCTCATTGGGTTGATCGGGAATTGGATCGTCTAAAATATATGACTGTTTCTCTTGCTTGAGAACAATTCTCATGTTTCGAAACCAATCGATAAAGTTGTTATGGTTTAGACGCTCCTTTTGGAGAATGGTTCTTATTGATAGGGTATGAGCGGACGGGATATCATTGTTTTCATTGTTTTTGGTTGTCATCTATAAAATTTAACAAAGTTCAATTTTAGTATTTTCGATATTATCATATTTTAATTATTAATACCCTTTAATGTGTCTTACACAATTTTAAAATTCTAGAATCCAACGTTACATTTAAATAGTAGTTAGGTGACCTTTGTCCCATTATTTAAATTAACAAGGTAGTCAACGTTTGACAATTGCAACCCTTTGCAACTTCTAGAGGTATGGGATCGACTTAAACATCATATGTATAGCCGGCATGTTAATCCCATCAACACCATTTGTAAACCACATTGTAGGTGATCCATTTAACATGGTTTGCAAATCAAATCACCCTACTTACACACACATCTAGGTTTACCAACACGAGTGGTTAGGTGACCTTTATCCCACAAATATGATATTCCCGCCTCAAATCACAAGTTCCCTCAAAATGGTTAGGTGACCTTTATCCCATTAAGAGTTTTCAAGTGACTAAAGTGTTGTGCAAAAGGATGGCGTTAAACTTGTTTTCAAAAGAAATTTTAAGTTTTCATAATTCTAGTTTAGAAAACTCTATGTACCTTGTATTTGCATGCTTTCAAACACATGGTACCCTATGGTTCTCTTTTTAATAAAACCCCTTTTATTAAAATCATTAATCCTTTTAATAACCTTTTATTAACCACTCAATGATAAGGAACCATAATTTTTCAGCTTGTTATGTTTGTTAATAAGTTTGTTATGCATATCCTTATATCAAACAACAACCATAAAATAAACAACCAAACAAGCACAACCATACAATCACAAGTGCATAACCATAGCCACTAAGTTAACTACACTTGTTTGCCATCACAAGTGTTGTCATTTGGTCTTTCCTAAGGTTTAATAATAACACATTAAAATGTGTCCATGAACTCCCACTTGAATCCGCATCCAAATGCTTCAAGTGTCCATGTCTTTGTATCCTTCCTTTGTATCTTCTTTTGAGTCTCCAACTTGTGCATCTTCTTTTACAAAATTTATATCCTAATAAAATTTTTCTAATAAAATAAATGCACCTAATCTATTTATTACATAACCAAAGAATAAATAATGTACAACCCAAAGATACAAACACAAGATTATTATTACAACCCTTTAATGAAAAGAACCAAACATGACAAACATTCAACCAAATCCAAAACACACTTGGTCAAGGCTATGTTATGCACCAAAACATGTATCCAAATACAATATCCAAGAACAAAATGAACCCCTTTTTTAACCCTTAAAATTTCAGCCAACATAAACTAAAATTTTAGGGTTTTTATCCAAACAAAACAATCAACCATTTGACATCAATCTTTCAAGGTTTATTCTAAAGCATGTAAAATAAAACTTTAAAGACAAGGGATTTATACATCCAAAATAAAATCAGCCCCTAATGGGTTGAAAATGTCCAACAAACCTAACTTTTCTTGGACTTTTGAAGCAAGTTTTCCACATAACCGGATCTAGATGCCATTGTTGGGTTTGTAACATGTTAATTCAAAGATTGTTTAACCATTTAAACAAAAATACACAGCGGATATATAGAGCTAAAACCATGTTTTAGTTGCTAAAAATAAGCCATTTATTTACCAACAAATCAAACCCAAGAATGAGGATCATGTATGTGAAAAGAAATGCTATCAAACAACATCAACCATAGGGTGTTCATAGAATGCTACCTTTCTAAGAACAAAGAGATTAGAGATGGATGTAGGATGAAGAAGATGATGATGTTCTTGAATGCAAGCCTTCAAAAGAGAAGACCTCAAGTTAGTATACCCACAAGCCCTTGCAAAACACCCAACTTGTTAGGAAGTGCAACACCAAAGTCTTCTTCTTGCACCTCTTTTCAAATCCGAAAATTTCAGCTAGAACATCCTTCAAATCCGAAAATTTTCAGCAAGAAACAAGAAGAGAGAGTTTGCTATGTGTGTGAGAGAGTGTGTGCATTGAGTGGAGTGTGAAATTAGTTCAAGTCTTGTATTAAAACAATTAAAAGGATTCCCAAGGAGGGTAACCAAGACGCTGCCGAAAATCATGTTTAAAATTGGGTTCCCACCCATTTTAATTATATAAAATATATCACACTCTTTAACCCATAAGTTTATAAAATTAAAACCCTTTTAATTTTATAACTTGAACACACTTTTATTTGTTATTATTAAACCTACTTAAATAATAATACAAATAATTTCTCATAAACAAATTATCCATATAATATTGTTCTATTTCAAAAGTAATAATTTAGAAAGCCCATTTTCTAAATTGGTGTCAACATTTATTTGTATGATCACATCAACAAATTAATAATTATTGGTGTTTGTTTAACTTGTTATTGGGTATGACCCGATTTGGACCATAACATACTAACCACATCAATCTTGTATGCGTCTTGGGCATACAAGATCCAACAGAAGAAATGGATCTAAACTGGCAAATGGTGATGATAGCTTATAGAAAACAAAAGCATTCATATGTGAACACAAACTATAAGCCAAGTGCAAACAAAATAGTTGGCTTTGATAAGTCAACGTCAAAGTGTTTTAACTGTAACAGCTATGGTCAATTTTCTAGAGAGTGCAAAGCTCTAAGAACACAAGGAGGAAATTGTCAAAGTAGCTCTAACAGTCAGAGATATCATCAACAGGCTCATAAGACACTTCAGAAGCCATATCAGAGTCTACCAATGCAAGAATTGAAAGAAGAAACAAAAACCACTGAAGAACCAAAGAAAGCACTAGTTATCAGCATCAAGGATGGTTATGATTGGAGTGCTTATGCAGAACAGTTTACTACATATATTACTTCTGTTCTAGCACTTATTTCTGAGATTAACAATGAAGACTGGTCTGAAGATAAAGATCCAAAGGCAGAAGGAGAATCAAACAATGAGGAAGACTATGACTGGAGCGACAAATCTGACCCAAAGGAAGATTCTGAAGAAGTTGCTCTTATGGCACAGTCAGAACAACCTAAGGTTGTAAACTCATCATCTGATACTGAGTCTTCAAATTCTTATCCAAAACTTCCAGTGGAAGTAAGAGAGAAAATGTGCACTAAAGCATGTTTTGAACAAGTAGAACACTACAGAACCTACTCATTCAAAATATGTGGTAAACTAAAATAAGAAGAGTTAATGCACAATAAGCTGAAAGCTGATCATAAATTTCTGATGATAAAATCATATCTCTTAAAACTTCTTGAAACAATACTTTAAAATAACTTGAACTTCTAAAGAAGCATCTTGAGAGATGACAAAAACCCTTGAACAAGAGAAATGGGCACATGCAGCAACTCAAATTGATTTAGCCAAAGTGAAAAGCTGAAAAACTATTGTTGAGCAATTGGTAAATGGTAGTAAAGACAAAGATAAAATAGGGTTAGGATTTACACATGAACCTATGCCTGGATCAATCTCCAATACCTTACCTGAAAATTTTAATACTCATGACCATTCGCCAGAGAATAAAGCTAAGCTTAAATAATTTCAAGAGAAGAAAAAGAATGTTCAATCTAATATCAAGAGTGAAATCGAAAAGATAATTATTGAAATATTCGAGGAGAAAGACTCAGAAAAGATAAAGAATGGTCATCCCATTAAAGTCAAATCTTATGAACTTCAACAAAAGAACAAAAAGCTGTTTGTACCAAAAGGTGAATGTGTTATTGAAAAGTGTGAACTTGAACAATATGCTAACAAAGTTAATGAAATCAATAACAAGTTAAAAGGGAAATCTAAAGAAGAGAAATCAGAGACTTCCTGTTCTGATGATTCAAGCTCTTCTGAAACAAACCAAATTGATCAAAAACTAAAAGAATCTAAAAAAGAATCTTCTCAAGATTCAATTAAAACCCAAAGCACTAAAAATTCATCAAGAACAAGAAATCAAAGAAGAAGAAAAGCTTATTCTAAAGCTAAACAGTCTGAACCAATCAATCAATCAAGACAAATTAAACCAGTGAAGTTTGTGTCAGCAGGAACGTTTGACATGAACACAATCTCTAAAACAACATCAAAACCTAAGATCAAATCTAACTCTGATCTGAAAACATGTTCAGGTTTAGTTCGTTGTTCATAAAAGATTTGTGTCTAAGGAGTTAAAGAATTGTGAAAATGTTCAAAAGCCAAATCCTAAAAATCAAAAGACCAAACTCACAGTAAAAACAACAAATTAACCTGACTACCCCTTAATCTAGACAAGGATCTAATGTGGCTTCCACATCTAGGGTTAAGCAAATGTTGTTCAAACAGCCACAAAGGTATTGTGACATATGTGATATGTACAATCATAACACATCTAAGTATTATTTTAACATGTAAGGCCCATGTTCCTTCAAAATGTTACTTCCATCAGCTTGGTGTTGTGTAGTGTCACCTGATGAAGTTTGAGGGTCAACAGGTGAACTACTGGTTAAAGCTCCACTATCCCTTGAGATAGTTATACTGTTAGATCTGCCAATAGAGGAGCTTGATTTGTTGTAGCTCTTGGAGAATTTGGAATAGGTCTGGGTAGCTCAAACAGTTGGTTATCATCAGAATCACTTTGAGCACCTGTTCCAGCTGAAACATTCTCACAAGATGGTTTAGAATAGTTTGGAAACAATTCTAAATCAAAGATATGATCAGGGCCATTCCCCCTAACACAAGGAGTATGCTCATTAACTACAATGTTGAAAGATTCCTCAAATTGTTGATTTTTAATGTTATAAACTCTATAAGCTTTAGAGTTAGAGGAATATCCAACAAAGATGACATCATCCGACTTTTCAGCAAATTTTGCCAAATTGTCTTTTGTGTTAAGTATGGTACACCTGCTGCCAAAGGACCTTAGAAAGCCAATGAACGGTGGCCTCTTGTTCCATAGCTCATAAGGGGTTTTTCTATGTGGCTTAACTACTAGAACCCTATTCTGCATATCGCATGCAGTTCTGACTGCCTCTGCCCAGAATGTTAGAGGCAGCTTTGAATCAGCTAACATAGTCCGAGCAGCCTCAATAAGTGTTATGTTCCTCCTCTTAGCAACACCATTTTGTTGAGGAGTTCTAGGGCACTATATTGTCTGGCAATCCCTTTTGAGTTACATAATGAGTCAAGAACGTGGTTCTTAAACTCAGTCCCTTGATCACTTCTAATTATTTTAACCTTGTGATCAATTTGATTTTCTATTTTAAGGATAAAAGATTTTAAAGTTTCAGCAGTTTCATCTTTGGTTCTAAAAAAGAATACCCATGTAAATCTAGTAAATCATCAACAATCACAAGGCAATATGATTTCCTTCCAATGCTCATTATACTTGTGGGACCAAATAGATCCATGAGCAATAAGTGTAATGGAGTAGTGATAGAGTTAACAACTTTGGATTTATGAGATGCCCTGTGTTGCTTCCCTTTCAGGCATGCAACACAGTTATCTTTGCAGAAAAATTCATTTTTAGGCAAACCATGTACCAAGTTATTTTTAGCCAATTTATTCATTGTCTTAAAATTTAAATGAGACATTTGTTTATGCCATAGTGTTGACTCATCACCATCAGCTTTGGAAAGAAAGCATGATACTTCTCCCATTAGGGAAGCATTGTTCAAATCCAGTTTGTACATATCCCCTTTCCTAGGAGATCTAAGAAGCATCAATTCCTGAGGAATTGTCATCCCGGGTTTGAGGATAATGCACTCATATTCTGTGAAGAGCATTTGATGCTTTTGATCATAGAACTAAGAAACACTTAACAGGTTGTGTTCAAGCTGTTTGACAAAGTTAACTTTGTCAACTTTTAATTTTCCGTTGGATATACTTCCTCTGCCAGAAATGTATCATCCGGCCTCACCTCCAAACTGGATAGACCTCCAACATAATGTTGAAATTGTTGAAGGAGAGATATGTTTCCAGTCATGTGCCTGGAGCATCCACTATCCACAATCCAAACATTGTTATTCTTGTCATATGAATGTCCCTGCACATAAGATGAGATGATTAGTTTTGATTGGAAACCCAAGCCTTGTTGGTCTTGGGTTCTTCCAATGATAGTGACATAATTGAACCAAAATTTATGCATGGGGGTTCAATGGATGTCTTTGAAGAAGAGTTTTGGGCTGCAGCATCTTCCTTGATCTTCCATTCCATCCCTTGGTTGATCATGGAGGATGAGCTTGTTGAAGCTTTTGCAGCTTGGCATTCTTTCGAAGATTCTTCCTTTTCGGAAGAAGCCTTCACCACCTTTTTCTTCCGAAGTAGTCTTCTTCTGGGATGGTCTCAAGGGGACTCTTTTATTCTTTTGAGTCTTGACAGCTTTAGCTCCTGAAGCCATTTTCCCTTCAGAAAAAGGACCTTCTTCTGAAAGCAACCTTGCTTCGAAAACAAGCTTTCCTTTTTCATCACTTGAACCATTTGATATGGTCCGAATGAGAAACCTTCCCTGACTCCTTCATTTTTAACATTATTTGCATAATGTGTGCTAGCAGGATTGTAGTAACAATCTTTGGCCATGTGGTTTTGCAGACCACACATTATGCATGCAATGTTAATCTTTTGGGAATTTGAGGATTGTTGTTTCTTGTTCTTTTTCTCTTCATCAGTAACCTTTCCCTTTAACTTCTGATCCTTTGGTAGGACAGGAGTGCTGGTACTACACTCCTTTCCTGAATCAGAATTTCCTACCACCTGGAATCCAGCTGAGATGAATACACCCTTTTGCTTTGGGTCTATCTTCAGCTTAGACTCAGTCACTTTCTTGGTAGTTTTTCTGGCTGCCTTAGCTCTGCTTCTTTTGGCTTTGGTGGTCAGGAGTTGATCATCACTAGTAGGAGAGGGTAAAATTACCTGGTTCTTCCCTGTGATGGTCTCCATTGTTGCATCACTCTTTGACACATGAGAAGGTGGGTCAGCAGATGGAACCTCTTGCTCTTCAGTACCACACCTTAGTTGTCTTATAGAATCATAAGAGTGTGGTGGAGCAATTTCATTGGTTCCCAACCCACCTTTGTTTTGGTAACAAAGTTTTGAGTGAGAGGATGATGCAAGAATTGCTTGGAAGTTTTGCTCAGAAATAGCATACTTCCTGGCTTGAGCCTCAGCTATGACAAGCTGGGCTTGAGCCTCAGACAATTTGGATATTAAATCCTTTATTTGAGTCCTATAGTTTGTGTGTTCATGTTTTAATAAGGACATAGTTTTCTCCAACTCCTTATTATTTCTTTGATAGTCAGATTCAGCGCTTTTAAAATCAGATTGTAAAACATTTAAAGACTCAATATCGGATTTAATCTCCATATTGTAGTCCTTATACAATTTAACCTTAGCAATACATGCAGGAGTACAGAGATGTTCATATACCTTATTGTCATCTGTTCCGGCCATGAGTACTTGAGCAAGACTCACATCCTGTACCATGAAGCTCCAATCAACTTCTTGAGCCATTGCAGCTGTCTCTGTTGACTTTCCAGTGGGCTTTGATGTAGAGGGATGTGTGGAGGCCTGTGGGGTTCTCGGATTCGACTTGGGAGCCTTGCATTCCCTTGCAAAATGACCAAGTTGCTTACAGTTGTAACATTTGGCCTTGGTTTTGTCAAACCCAAATTTGCTGTTGATTGGGTTCTGGGGAAATTGCCTTCTAGTTCTCTTAAAGAACTTCTTTGCTCTGTAGGTTAGAAGAGCCATTTGTTGGACTATGTCCACGTATTCCACGTCATCTGGGCTGAAGCACTCTAGATCATCAAAGCAATACTGATAATCACTAGAGTGTCCACTTCCTGAGACAAAAGCACAGCTGTCCTGAAAGGAGCTTTGCTGAGCTTGTTGAGACCTTGGAGTCTCAGGAAATGTGATATATGGCCCAGAAGAACAGGATGGCTACTGGGTGTAAGTCAGGTACTGTTGAGGTTGGGAGGGTCCTGAGCCTTCAGCAACCATTAAAGCGTTGCTAGCAGGAAGACTCAAGGGTCTGCTTGTTTGATGAACTCTCTTATTCTCCATTTCCAAATGGTATCCATCAAGGATGCCATAGAGTTTGATCATGGTGAGTGTGTTCAGGTTTTCTGTTCTCTTGATAGAGACATAGTAGAACGTCCACTCATTGGGAAGTGCACTCATGAACTTTCTTGTGAGGTCTCTAAGTTCAAGAGCAATTCCCATAGACTGGAGGGAAGAAATGAGATCCATGTACCTGAAGTATTGTTGGCTGAGGGTCTCTCCAGCAATGTAGGTGAAGTTTTCGAACTGCTGCTTCAGTGAGTCCTTCTTGGAGTCATTTGAGCTTGAGTACATGTGAGCAAGTGCATCAAACAGTTCTTTGGCTGACTTGCAATGCTCAAACCCCACCATGATGGAGTTGGGAATTGCAGTCATGAGAACAGTCATAGCATTACTATCAATGTCCAGCTTCTTCCGGTCCTCATCAGAGTAATCTTTAACATCTTTCTCTATCATGGCACCATTTCCACCATCTACCTTGGCTTATACGGGCCATTAACAATAGATTGCCACAGCTTGCTGTCTTGATACCTGATGAAGCCTTCCATTCGTCTGCTCCATGACTTGAAGTTTTCAGGGGTGATGATGGGTGCTTTAGTCATCGTCCCCATCTTTACTTCAGACTTGTTGAGGGTCATTTTGAGTGTGGTATAAGGAGGAGTGAAAAATAGGTTGGTTAGGATGGTAAGATCTCACAATCAAGAGCCTAAAAAGCTCTGATACCAATTGCAGGATCGGGTTTTGTCACTTAACACTTAGATTTCTCTCAAAATCACTTATATTACACTCAAATCAGATGAAGTAGAATCTCTTCTAAGAGTTGATAATAATATAATAAGTAGCAAAGAACACAAGGAAATAATTTTCAAGGCACTTGTATATATTACTTCTCATCTCAAAGTATTACAAGACTCTTACAAGCATGAAACATGCGTTACAATGAGAAACTATATATACTAGATCCTACAGCCAGATATACTTTGATACCAGCTGGAAACCTAAGACTAAAGCATATACTACAATGCAAAAGTTAAGGTATCTTAGATAAAGTATTATCTAAGATATGGTAGTCATGACATGTCCATGACTTACCTTTTGTCACCAACTAAAGTTGCCAACTGTACTAACTTATAAAAGTAAACAGTGGAATAAAGTATGGTCAACTACATGGATTTTGGGAAAACGCCATGCAGTATCTCAGAGGTCTGCAGCAGAGTGTCAGGGAGACCATACTTATGTCCACTGGATAATAGTAGTGTCTTCCGAAGGTAAGTTGGCTTCGGAAGAACAAGTTCTTCCAAAGCCACTTATACTTCGGAAGAGGCTTCTGTACTTCCGAGGCTTGAGAACTTCTTTCATACTTTGGAAGTTGACTTCTGATCTTTCACTCTAAGTCTTTGATCTTCGAAAGTGAATACTTTGTCTTCAGAAGTTGGAGTTTTCCTTCGGAAGTAGGTTTTACACTTTGTTTTCGGAAGAGCCCCTTTTTCCTTCGGAAGTTCCGCACTTAGCTTCGGAAGTCCTTTATTAGTTGCACCAAAATAGTCTAAGTGATTTGGTTTTGGTTGCACCAGCCTTTCTAGATCCAACAATCCGTAGACTAGTGGGCAAGTCGAAGTAAGTAATCGGGGTACCAAGCGGATTCTGGAGAAAACAGTCGGATCAAATCGTAAGGATTGGTCCGATAAGGTAGAAGATCCTTGAACTACCAATCTTTTTTTCGGATGATTTATGGGAAAACGTGTTATCTAATAGTGGAGTTAGAGCATCGTGCATATTGGGCATTGAGGACTGTGAATTAGATATGTCCGCGGCTGGAGCGAATCGATTTCACCAGTTGCACAAGTTGGAGGAATTAGAGATCATGCGTACGCACATTCAAACGATACAAGGAACGTACGAAATAATTACATGATCGTCACCTTAAAGGTAATAAAGAATTCAAGTGTGGGGATCAGGTGTTGCTGTACAATTCGCGATTGAAATTGTTTCCTGGAAAATTAAAGTCCCGATGGTCGGGACCATACACTGTGCGCGAGGTATTTTCATATGGAACAATTAAAATCGAGGAAAAGTTGTGGATTATTAGGTTTTTAAAATCTTTAAATTAAATGAGCTTAGCTAGTACGTCTATTTTTCAAATTTGGTATCACGGTTGCTTGTTAAGTTGTAATTCTATTGATTGTGACTCAATAGTTGATTGTATCTTTAGAAAAATGGGTTGCGTTAATTTATTTTTGCATCATGCATTTAAACTTGTTGATGTTAAATATGTCATGTGATGAGTTTGCTTAGGAACAAGCAAAGTTCAAGTGTGAGGATATTTGATATAATCTAAAATATACATGTTTAATACAGATATTCTCCTACACTTAAATAGTATTTGGGTTACTTTTTATTATATATACTCCATAAAAAGTTCACATTTGTATTTTGATGATTTTAAGAGACTATGAGTTAAAACGATGAATTTAACTAGACTTGAAACCGATGGTAAATAAAACCTAAACAAAATATGAAAAAAATTGTAAAAATAAAACAAAGCCAAACGTAGAGTAAGTTAATTGATTAATGTGATATTTTTTTAATTGGTCCAGTTCAAGTTATCTATTAAACTTAAAATATAAAATATTTAATTTCAATAATTTCAAGGTCCACTTGTATAATTTCTTTTGTTGATATTGAATTAATACGTGGATCTACTAGTTGTGTTCAAAACAAGTTCACTAAATGTTTTTCACCAATTAAATTATTGTTTGTAATTTTCACAAGATGATTTCTTTTTAATTAAATTACTTGTTTAAGTTGGATACAGAAACATCAAATAGGAGAATTGAGTTGAGATAACAAGGAATTAGGCTTAAAGGCCCAACATCACCACCACATATTTCATACAGAAAAAAATGGAACCCTACAAAAAAGAAGAATATAAAAAACTGCAGGACCGGTGAAGGGTGGTCACTTACAACACAACAACACAAAGAGGAGATTAACTAAACTTAATCAAACAGTATATTGGCTTAACCACAAGAATGATACTAAGAACACAAGAAATAAGTAAGAGACAGAACAAGAGAACACAAGAGATTGGGTTTCAAGGATGCAGTATATTGCTTTCTCAAGTTCTATTACAAGTGTTACAAAGCATAAAGAAAGATACAAGAACATGGAATACCTATACTACAACCTACAGCCGGCTATACTTTGAAAGCCAGCTGGATACAATTGACTAGACACAAACAAAATCAATTGTAGAGTCAAAAGGTATATCTACCTTTTGACTTGTGACTATGACATGCCATAGCTCACATCCTAATATATTACAAAAAGGATAAAAGTACATAAGGTAGAAAGCATGGACTCAAGACCTCAATGTACAGTTACCAAAAGCATGGACCTTTCACCAACTCATGTAAGTTGGTGACTTTACAGAGTTGCAGCGGAAAGGTGGTCCAGCTTTATGGTAAAGTACATCAGATAAAGGCATATCTCTAAAAGTCTTCGGAAGAAATCTGTCTTCACTCTTTGGCTTCGGAAGACTTTGTCTTTGAAGCTTCGGAAGACTTCACTTTTGTCTTCGGAAGATATTGGTCTTGGCTTCGGAAGATTTTACACTTAGGATATTTCTAGTGCATGGTGTAAAACTTCCGAAGCATTTCTACTTCAGTTCTTAGTGCATGCTTGCAGAGAGACTTTGGATGTTTTGGCTGCATCAGACTTATAGGAATCCTTACAAACTCCCCCTAGGCTGATGCTACCAAAACATTTAGAAGATCTTCAGATGTTTGTAGTCTTCAGCATAATGATAACCATACCCTTCTTCATTAGATGGTCATGATCCTTCAGACTCTCATAGTATCTTCTCATCTCAAAAAGATCATGCACAGGTAAGTTGATTATGTCTTGCCATGTATAGACATTCTCAACACCTTGATCTCTGATCACATGCCATCTTTCTGGATTAGTAGTGAAGGTCCAGGATAAGATGGGCGTCTCAGCTGCAAGAGGAGCCACTTGAATTGGAGTTGGTTGGGCTGCCTCTTCATGCACTTCCTCAGGTTGATCTGACTCAGCCTGAGGTGTAGAGGTAGATGATTCAGGCTTCTTCTTCTTAGACTTTAATTTAGAAGCCATCCTCTTCTTCCTCTTAGAGGACTTTAACTGAAAAGACTAGTCTCCAGCACCTTGTTGATCATCCTTGTCTTTCTCAATTGGGTGTTCCTCCCTCACAGGTTCAGAAGGAGAGGGAGTTTGACCCTGCTGTGGATCAGAAGATGAAGCTTTCTGAGGTTCAGCAGGAGGTCCGGGTTGTGTTGTCTCAGGTTGTTCAACCTTAACCTCCACTTCAGGTGGGATTTGACTTGGAGGAGAGTATAAGTCAATCAGCTCTCCACTCTTGATCTTCAGCTTGATTACCCTGATATGCTCATCCATTATGGATAGAGACATAGGGCCAAGTCTCCTTTCGGAGAATCCATACACCTTCAAGAAGCTCATCATCCTTTGTCTATCAGCAGACTTCTTCATACTCTTTTGGATAATGGCTCTTGACTTTGAATCCTCTTCCCTTATTTTTCTCTTTGTAGCTTTTTGTTCTTTGAGCACTTGAAGTTCAAGATGTTTGAAATACTCAAACTTAATGTACTCAAAGGACAAGAGAAGAAGTGCAGATGTCTGGTAGAGACATGTGGCACTCAGGTAGTTGATCATGTTTTGTCTATCTGTTTCTTTGTCTACTTGAGGTTCTTGTGTAGATGCCATAGTCTCTTGCACAGGGCTTTCTTGAATTGGGGAGAGAGTAGGAGCATGCTTGTATAGTCTTTTCTGTCTCTTCTCCTCTTTGAATTGGAGAAGTAACCTTGCATCCTCTTTTTCTTTTATCTCTCTTGATACTTCCATGTCAGCCAGTTCATTTAATTGCTCTAAGGGGAGAGATATAATCTCATCTACGTCATAGCTCCTGGTCTGCAGGTAAGTAATCCTGACTGCCTTCAACTCATCATCTTAAGTGTTTGGTCTGGGGGCAGCCCTGATTGCAGCTTGCATAAAACCTGAAGACCCAAAGGAACTTTCTCCCCTTAGCTTCCTCTTCCTCTCTCTCTCCTCCTCCTCAATCTCCTCAGGAGTCAAAATCCTTTTTCCTTTGTCACCCACAGACCTTTGTGACTCAGGGTGGATAGAGGTTTGGCCTTCATTGCTTGGTGTAGCATCCATGCTCTGGCCAGAGAGAGGTTGTGAGACACCTTCACCAGCAGGTGTTTCACCAAGGGAATGAATTTCTGAAGCAGTTGTTGGTGTGACAGGGCTCTCAAGCTCTATCACTGGGCCTTCAGCCAAGGTTTCCCTTTGAAGCTAATCTCAGGGTCTGCCTCAGTATCCAGTTGACCAATGACATTACCTGATTGCCTTTGTCTCCTTCTTAGGCTGAACTCTTTAGTAATTCTATCTTCAATACTGAGTGCTAACCTGTCAGCTTGTCTTGATTTGCTTGGATTGACAAGTGGTATGTTGACCAGATCAAGACCTTCATAGTAGTTCAAGGTTTGAAAATCAAATACTTCTTGTTGCCCTTGAACTCTGTGAAGAATGAGGGCTCTTCTATCAGCATCATACCTCCACCCAATAATGTAATTTTGAAGTTCCTTGAGGTGGGGATGACATAGCCCTTGGTATACCTTCCTCAAAGAGACTCCTGATGATAGAGTCTATAGAGTCCACATTAATGGGAACTTGAGGAAGTTGCTGAGTATGCACAATTGCAAGTGAGGATGGTGAGTCCTCAATGTCCATACTCTCTAAAGAACTCCCAGGTTCTGTGTTTGTAATGACTTTCTCCTCCTTTTTGGTAGCATCACCCTCTTGCATAGGTGAGCTAGAGGTTAGGTCAACCACATTCACAAGTTCTTGTGTTCCTGGTTGAGCTCTTCTTAAAGGTCTCCCAGCTAGTTTTTCCCTGAGATAAGATATCTTAAGTTGCTGATCATTGACTCTATTGTGAAGGGTAGTCACCAGAGATTCAAGGTGACTAACCTTAGAGACTAAATAGGAGCATGTTTTTGACAGTTTTTGCACCTTTAGTCTCAGATTCCCATCTTCTTCATCAGAAGAATCATTGGGGGATGAGATGATTGGACTAAAGTCCTCTTTCTCACCACCAGCTTCAGGTTCTTGGCTGCTGGATTTCCTCTGCTCATTGACATTCTCAGTTGAGATGTCAATGGGCTGAGTTGCCATGGTTGAGGTCTTGATAATGTAATCACTTGCAAAAGTGAGAGCCTCTTCCAAATGGATATCCTGAACAGGTTTAGAAGTATCCACCTCAGTTATGGGTGACTGATGTGGGCTAGACTGAGGAGACTCAGGAGTACTCATCTCTCTTTGAGTAGGGGAAGAGAAGAGAGACTCATGGTACTCACTGAAACCTAATTCTTCATCAGTATAGAATGAGGTTGGGAATTGGTTGGTTTAGATCTAAAGGCTGGGGATGGTAGCTGTCCCCTGAAGGTTGTTCACTTGAGTGTTGAGACTCAGAGTGAATGCTTAAGGCAGTTGGGCTTGTGAGCTCATCAAGGTGAGCATGAGGAACCTCAGCCCTGATTGTTGAAGAGATGGGAGTGGTTAGCTCCTCAGGGGAAATGGGAGCTCTAGTGTCCACTTCCTCTTGTGTTGGTGAGTATATGGGGACCTGCACAGACTCAATAGCTTGAGCAGGGATTTGTTTGGATTTTCTTTGGTAGGTGAGGGTTACTTGAGGCCTTTTTGGTGGTTGAGAGGTAGAAGGTGTGGGTTCAACACTAGCTTGTATTGCTAGGTTGTCACCTTGAGCGATGAGCTCTAACATTTTGGGGACAAGGGCTGTTTCTACCCCTGAGAAGCCTACACTTGGCTTCTTCATGATTTTAAAGATGTCGGGCTTCATCTGTCCCAATTTTAGAATATTATCTGTTTCCCTCAACTGTAAGCCCAGTTCACAGTTGAGAATGTGTTGAACATATCTAGAAAACATATAATACTCTAAGGAGTCCAAGTTAGCAAGTAAATTTGTATAGACAAATTGAGAGTACCTGAACTTGACCCCTTGAACCATTCCATGCACTATGAAGGAGAGATCCTCAGGAATCTAGTCCCACCCTCCATGCTTGTTTGACAAGCTGTGGATAACCACATGGAGTAGGTATTTCAACAGGGATGAGACCTTCCCTTTCCTGAAGGTCTTTACAGAGAAATCTCCCTCATAGCCTATCTACTCAAAGGATTGATTGACAGCTTCCTTTGGGAAGGACAACTCACCTTCTTCATCATCCAGCTGCAAGTGAGTGTTGATGATGGCCGGGATGATGAAGATTGTCCTCCCTTACACCGTGGCAGATAGTGCCTTCTCCCCATCCATAATGACCTCTTGGCAGGTCTTCCAAAATTCAAGCAGATGATCCTCATAGAGAATAGGATCAATGGTTAGGGAGGTGAAGTAATTAGATAAAGCTAAGAAACGGAAAATCTCTGAGAAACTATCATCTTTCTCAAAGCTTAACAGAGCAACCTGGTTGTGTTGCCTGTGAAGTTGCATGGAGAAATCTGGGTTGTTTATGCGGTTAAGGTTGGCCATTTTAGAAGCTTAAGGATGAAGAAAGAGGAAAAGCAAAGGCGGTTTTGGAATTAGGTTTGAGGAATAGTAGAATTGAAGAAGATAGTGAGGGAGAGGGGATACCGTTGGGTATTTATGTGAAAAGGATTTGAACCAAAGTTAATGAAAGAGGATAAACTTTGAAATCCGAATGTCGGTCCCACCTCTGAAAAAGTAGTTTACTTTTGCTCAAAAAGTAGTTTTCTTGGAATTCGAAAAACTTGTTGTGCAGGGATGAGGATATCATGTTCTTGAAGGTCTCTTCTTCAAGAACACTCTTTTCTGCCCTGGCTTTGCTGATCACAAGCTCAGCCTGGCACTCAGTGAGCTTGGTTATGAGATCTTTGATTTGAGTCCTAAAATCTGTGTGCTCATGTTTTAGAACTGAAATGATTTTCTCTCAGTCCTTTATCTTTAGTTTATAATCATTTTCAGACTTTCTAAAATCAGATTTAAAAATGTTTAAGGACTCAAGATCAGATCTCATCTCCAAGTTATAGGACCTGTATCTATTAACTTTAGCAATGCATTCAGGAGTACAGAGATGTTCCAATATCTTGGCTTCATCATGATCCGCCATTATTGCTTGGTTTGGAGAAGCATCTTCCACCTAAAAGCTCCAGTCAAACCCTCCTTCTTCAACAGCAACATCAGCTTGTTGCTTTGGCTTCTCATTCTGAGGGGCTTTCTCAGTGTAGTTTGGTCTGATTTGTGCTTGGCCACCATTTGTTTTAGGTGCCTTACAATCTCTAGCAAAGTGGCCCATCAGGTTACAGTTGTAACACTTGACTTTTCTTTTGTCCAAGCCAAACTTTCCACTGGTTGCATTGCTTGGAAACCTCCTTCCAGTTCTCTTGTAGAACTTCTTGGCTCTGTGAGTGAGAAGAGCCATCTGCTGGACTATTTCCATATATTCCAGATCATCTGGATGGATATAATCCAGGTCTTCAAGAGTGAAAAGAGAGTTGCCACAACTTTCATCAGTAGACTCAAAAGCTTGAGAAGAGCTTGTCTCTTGGAATGGGCTTCCTTGAGTGTAGTTCTCCCTAGGTGTCTATGGGAAGGCGATGAAAGGTCCCTTTGGTGAATTATCAGGGTAGCATATGAGATGATGTTGGGGTTCTATGCTATCCCTTTCGACCACGTGCAGGGCTAAACCCAATTGATTGTTGGAGTTGCTAGATGAACCTTGCATGTTCATCTCCATCTGGTAGCCACTGAGAATCCCATATAACTCTGTCAGAGTAAGAGTTTTGAGATTTTCAGTCCTCTTGATCACCACACAATAGTATGTCATTGCCTAGGAAGTGAGGACATGAACTTCCTTACAATGTCTCTATTCTCAAGAGGAACGCCTCCATCCATAAGGGTATCCACTATCTCAACATACCTGAAGTATTGCTGAGTCATGGTTTCACCTGTTTTGAAGGTGAAGTTTTCAAACTGCTGCTTTAGGAGATCCTTCTTCTTCTCTTTGGCTTCAGAGGAGCCTTCATACATCAGTTTTAGTGCATCCCACAGCTGTTTAGCTGTTTTGCACGAAACCTCTGTACACAGAGTTTGGAAGGGCAGTTTGAAGAGCTGTCATGGCTTTTCTGTCAATCTCTACTCTCTTCCTATCTTCATCAGAGTTGTTAGCCACATCTTTGGGGATCATACCAGCACCAGTAGCAGAAGGAGTGCTGGGTATGAAAGGTCCATTTTCAACAGACTCCCGCATTCTTGAGTCTAGAGACCTGATGAAACTTTCCATTCTCATGCACCAGGTATCAAAGTCATCAAGAATGATTAATGGGGACTTGTTCATGGTTCCAGTTTCCATATCAGTCTTGGAAATGGCTGCCATTTGAAAGTTTAGTATTTGTGTGTGTGAGGGATCTTAAGATGGTGAGATCTTATATCAAGAGCCTAAAAAGCTCTGATACCAATTGCAGGACCGGTGAAGGGTGGTCACTTACAACACAACAACACAAAGAGGAGATTAATCAAACTTAATTAAAGAGTAGATTGGATTAACCACAAGAATGATACTAAGAACACAAGTAATAAGTAAGAGACAGAACAAGAGAACACAAGATATTGGGTTTCAAGGATGCAGTATATTGCTTTCTCAAGTTCTATTACAAGTTTTACAAAGCATAAAGAAAGATACAAGAACATGGAATACTTATACTACAACCTACAACCGGCTATACTTTGAAAGCCAGCTGGATACAATTGACTAGACACAAACAAAATCAATTGTAGAGTCAAAAGGCATATCTTCCTTTTGACTTGTGACTATGATATGGCATAGCTCATATCCTAGTATATTACAAAAAGGATAAAAGTACATAAAGTAGAAAGCATGGACTCAAGACCTCAATGTACAGTTATGCAGGACCGTTAAGGGCTTGAACAAAATTACAACACAACAACACAATGAGGATAATAACTAAACTTTGATCAAATAGTGAACTGGATTAACCAAGTTGATACAAAGAACACAAGTAAAGTAAAGAGACAGAACAAGAGAGTTGGGTTTCAAGGAGGCAGTATATTGCTTTCTCAAGTTCTTTTACAAGTGTTACAAAGTATAAAGAAAGATACAAGAACTTGGAATACTTATACTACAACCTACAACCGGGTATACTTTGAAAGCCAGCTGGATACAATTGACTAGACACTAACAAAATCAATTGTAGGATCAAAAGGCATATCTGCCTTTTGACCTTGTGACTATGACATGCCATAGCTCACATCCTTATACATTACAAAAAGGATAAAGTACATAAAGTAGAAAGTTACAGACTCAAGACCTCAATGTACAGTTATCAAAAGCATGGATCTTTTCACCAACTCATGTAAGTTGGTGACTTTACAGAGATGCAGTGGAAAGGTGCTTTATGGAACAGTACATCAGATAAAGCATGTGTACTAAAAGTCTTCCGAAGAAATCTGTCTTCATAGGATGAAGCTTCGGAAGACTTTGTCTCTGAGGCTTCGGAAGACTTCATGTTTGGCTTCGGAAGATGTTGGTCTTGGCTTTGGAAGATTTTACACTTAGAGTATTTTCTAGTGCATTGTGTAAAACTTCCGAAGCATTCTTTACTTCAGTACTTAGTGCATGTTGCAGAGACACATTTGATGTTTTGGGTAGAATCGTACTTAAGGAATCCTTACAAACTCCCCCTAGGCTGATGCTACCAAAACACTTAGAAGATCTTCAGATGTTGGTGGTCTTCAGTACAAACATGACCATTCCTTTCTTCATTAGATGGTCAGGATCATCAAGACTTTCATAGTATCTTCTCATCTCAAAGAGATCATGCAGAGGTAAGTTGATTATGTCTTGCCAGGAGTAGACATTCTCAACACCTTGATCTCTGATTACATGCCATCTTTCTGGATTGGTAGAGTAAGTCCAGGACAAGATGGGTGTCTTAGTTGTTAGAGGAGCCACTTGCATAGGAGTTGATTGGGCTGCCTCATCATGCACTTCCTCAGGTTGATCTGACTCAGCCTGAGGTGTAGAGGTAGATGACTTAGGCTTCTTCTTCTTTGTCTTTGGTTAGCAGCCATTCTCTTCTTCCTCTTAGATGACTTTAACTGGGAAGACTGGTCTGCAGCACCTGTTTGATCATCATTGTCTTTCTCAGTTGGGGTGTTCCTCCCTCACAGGTTCAGAAGGAGAGGGAGTTTGACCCTGCCTTGGATCAGAAGATGAAAGCTTGCTGAGGCTCAGCTGGAGGTCCGGTTGGTGAGGTGTCTCAGGGTTCAAACTTACACCTCACTTCAGGTGGGACCAATTGATTGGGAAGGGAGAGAGGAGAAGTCAATCAGTTCGCCACTCTTAATCTTCTTGCTTGATCACCCTTATATGCTCATCCATTGTGGATAGAGACATAGGGCCAAGTCTCCTTCCGGAGAATCCATATAGCTTCAAGAAGCTTATCATCCTTTGTCTGTCAGCAGACTTCTTCACACTCTTTTGAATGATGGCTCTTGACTTTGCAGCTTCTTCCCTTAGCTTCCTTTTGGTTGTCTTTCTTTCTTTGACTAGCTCAAGTTCAAGTTGCTTTAGGTACTCAAACTCAATGAAGTCATAGGACAGGGGAAGAAGTGCATCTGCCTGATAGAAGCCTGTGGCACTCAGGTAGTTGATCATCTTGATCCTATCTTCTTCTTTATCTACCTGAGGTTCTTGTGGAGCCACATCTTCCTGTGCAGGACTTTCTTGAACTGGAGAGAGAGTGGGAGCATGCTTGTAGAGTCTTTTCTGTCTCCTCTCCTCTTTGAATTGGAGAAGTAGCCTTGCATCCTCTTTTTCTTTCATCTCTCTTGACACTTTCATGTCAGCCAGTTCATTCAGTTCTTCTAAGGGGAGGGAGATGATTTCATCAATATCATAGTTCCTGGTCTGTAAATAAGTAATCCTGACTGCCCTTAACTCATCATCTTGAGTATTTGGTCTGGGGGCAGCCCTGATTGCAGCATGCATAAAGCTTGATGACCCAGAGGAACTTTATCCCCTTAGCTTCCTTTTCCTCTCTCTCTCTTCCTCCTTAATTTCCTCAGGAGTCATTATCCTTTTCCCTTTGTCACCCACAGACCTTTGTGACTCAGGGTGAATAGAGGCTTGGCCTTTATTGCTTGGTGTAGCTTCCATGCTCTGGCCAGAGAGAGGCTGAGAGACACCTTCACCAGCAGGTGTCTCAGAAGGAATTTGAACCTCTGCAGCAGTTGTTGATTATGAGACAGGGGTCTCAGGTTCTGCCACTGGGCCTTCAGTTAAGGTTTCCCCTATGAAACTAATCTTAGGGTCCACCTCAACATCCAATTGACCGATGACATTGCCTGATTGCCTGAGTCTCCTTCTTAGAGTGAACTCTGCAAGGATCCTATCTTGGATTCTTTGAGCCAACCTGTCAGCTTGTCTTGAATTGCTTGGATTGACAAGTGGCATGTTGACTAGATCCAATCTTTCATAGAAGTTCAGGCTTTGAAAATCAAACACTTCTTGTTGCCCTTGAACTCTGTGAAGAATAAGGGCTCTTCTGTCAGCATCATACCTCCACCTTATAATGTAGTTTGAAGTTCCTTGTGGTGGAGATGAGACAGCCCTTGGTATACCTTCCTCAAAAGACTCCTGATGATTGAGTCTATAGAGTTCACATTAATGTGAACTTGAGGAAGTTGCTGAGAATGCACAACAGCAAGTGAGGATGGTGAGTCCTCTATGTCCATTCTCTATGAAGAACTCCCAGGTTCTGTGGCTGCAATAACTTTCTCTCCCTTTTTGGTAGCATCACCCACTTGCATAGGTGAGCTGGAGGATAAGTCAATCACTTCCACAGGTTCTTGTGTTCTTGGTTGAGCTCTCCTTAAAGGTCTCCCAGCTAGTTTTTCCTTTAGATATGAAATCTGAAGTTGCTGATCATTGACCCTGTTTTGTAAGGTAGTCACCTGAGATTCCAGGTGACTAACCTTAGAGACTAAATAGGAGCATGTTTTTGACAATTTCTGCACCTTTAGTCTCAAATTCCCCTCTTCTTCATCAGAAGAATCATTGGGGGATGAGATGATTGGACCAAAGTCCTCTCTCTCACCACCAGCTTGAGGTTCTTGGCTGCTGATTTTCCTCTGCATACTAGCAATCTCAGTTGAGATGCCAGTGGGCTGAGTTGCCATGGTTGAGGTCTTAATGATGTAATCACTTTCAAAAGTGAGAGCCTCTTCCATATGGACATCCTGAACATGTTCAGAAGTGTCCACCTCAGTAACAGGTGACTGATGTGGGATAGACTGAGGAGAGTCAGAGGTACTCATCTCTCTTTGAGTAGGGGAGGAGAAGAGAGACTCATGGTACTCACTGAATCCGAAGTCTTCATCAATATAGAAGGATAGGTTGGGAATTGGTTGGTTGAGATCTAAAGGCTAGGGATGGTAACTGTCCCCTGAAGGTTGTTCACTTGAGTGGTGAGACTCAGAGTGAAGGCTTAAGGCTGTTAGGCTTGTGAGCTCATCAGGGTGAGCATGAGGAACCTCAGCCCTGATAGGTGAAGAAATGGGAGTGGTTTGCTCTTCAGGGGAAGTAGGAGCTCTAGTGTCCACTTCCTCCTGTAAGGTTGAGTATATGGGGACCTGCACAGACTCAATAGCCTGAGCAGGGGTTCGTTTGGATTTTCTTTGGTAGGTGAGGGTTATTTGTGGTCTTTTTAGTGGTAAAGAGAAAGAAGGTGTGGGTTCAACACTAGCTTGTGTTGCTAGGTTGTCACCTTGAGCAATGAACTCTAACATTTTGGGGACTAGGGCTGTTTCTACCCCTGAGAAGCCTACAGTTGGCTTCTTCATTATTTTAAAGATGTCGGGCTTCATCTGTCCCAATTTAAGAATATTACTTGTTTCCCTCAACTGTGAGCCCAGTTCACAGTTAAGAATGTGTTGAACATATCTAGGAAACATGTAATATTCTAAGGAGTCCAAGTTTGCAAGTAAATTAGTATAAACAAATTGAGAGTACCTGAACTTGACCCCCTGAACCATTCCGTGAACTATAAAGGAGAGATCCTCAGGAATCTTGTCCCATCCACCATGCTTGTTTGATAAGCTGTGGATAACCACATGGAGCATGTATTTCCACTGGGATGAGACCTTTCCTTTCCTAAAGGTCTTTACAGAGAAATCTCCCTCATAGCCCATCTGCTCAAAGGAATGATTAACAGCTTCCTTTGGGAAGGACAACTCACCTTCTTCATCATCCAGCTGCAAATGATGGTTAATGATGGCCGGGGTGATGAAGATTGTCCTCCCTTGCACTGTGGCAGACAGTGCCTTCTCCCCATCCATAATGACCTCTTGGCAGGTCTTCCAGAATTCAAGCAAGTGATCCTCATACAGATTAGGATCAATGGTCAGGGAGGTTAAATAGTTGGATAGAGTTAAGAATTGGCAAATCTCTGAGAAACTTGCATCTTTCTCAGAGCTTAACAGAGCAACTTGATTATGTTGCCTGTGAAGTTGCATGGAGAAATCTGGGTTGTTTCTGCGGTTAAGGTTGGCCATTTCAGAAGCTTAAGGGTGAAGAAAGGTAGAAAGCAAAGGCGGTTTAGAGAATTAGGTTTGAGGAATAGTGGAATTGAGGAAGATAGTGAGAAAGAGGGGGAACCGTTGGGTATTTATGTGAAAAGGGATTTGAACCAAAGTTAATGAAAGAGGATAAACTTTGAAATCCGGAACTCGGTCCCACCTCTGAAAAAGTAGTTTATTTTTGCTCAAAAAGTAGTTTTCTTGGAATTCGAAAAGCTTCCGAAGGTAAATTATCTTCGGAAGTTTTAATGAAAAAGCTTCCGAAGCTAAAAAGGCTTCGGAATATTTTCCTGAGAGTCTTGAGAATTTATGCTTTGGAAGAGAAATAAACCCTTGAATGCTTTGTATAAAGAGCAACAAAGCTTCCGAGAGTTAATTTTACTTCGGAAGGAAAAAGTCCTTAAAAACAAATAAGTGTCTGAGATAAGAATTTAAGCTTCGGAAGAAAGATTTAGACTTCTTCCGAAGGTAAAATTTCTTAGACAGTTATTTATTTTGAAGATATGATTTTCTTCCGAAGATAAAATTTTATCTTTCGAAGTATCAAAAATTTTCAAGAATCTAATAAAAGTCTTCAAAAAGAATTTTACATCCAAAGAAAACATGAGCTTATGAAAGTGATGAACTAGACAACTTAGGACACACATATTTTAAGAAGAAATAATTAGAATTAGTTTTAAAAAAAAAGTCTACTCAAAGTTAATCATCCCAATAGCTGATATCAGATATTGAAATCTCTGTTCATCAAAAGCTTTTGTAAACAGATCAGCATATTGTTCATCTGTATGAACTTTGACTAGTTTAATTAATCCCTTTTCATAGTTATCTCTTATTAAATGATACATGATGTTGATGTGTTTGGTCCTTGAGTGCTGCACAGGGTTCTCAGTGATAGAGATAGCACTATTGTTGTCTATGTGGATAGGAGTCTCTTTGAAGTTAAATCCATAGTCCAGCATCTGATTTTGAATCCAAAGCACTTGAGCATAGCAGCTTGCAGCAGCAATGTATTCAGCCTCAGCAGTTGATGCAGACACACAGGATTGTTTCTTGCATTGCCATAAGACAACCCTTCCACCAAGGAATTGACACCCCCCAGATGTAGACTTTGCGGTCATGTTACAACCAACATAATCACTATCTGTATAAGCATACAGATTGAAGTTAGGATTCTTTGGATACCATAGACCAAGTGTTAAAGCACCTTTGAGGTATCTTAAAATCCTTTTCACAGTGATTAAGTGAAACATCTTAGGGTTGGCTTAATATCTTGCACAAATACATGTAGCAAACATGATATCAGGCCTGCTAGCTGTAAGATACAAAAGAGACCCAATCATAGCTCTGTATAAATGTTCATCTACACACTCCCCCTCAAGATCAGGTCCAAGGGAGTGGTTTCTGGCTATGGGTGTCTTAGCAATCTTACAATCAGTCATGTTGAACCTCTTGAGTATGTCCTGAACATACTTTGACTGACTTATGAAGATGCCATCTTCAACCTGCTTCACTTGAATTCCAGAAAGAAATTTAGTTCTCCCATTGAACTCATTTCAAATATGTCTTTCATCAGCTTCTCAAAGTCTTTGCAGAGCTTTGGATTAGTTGAACCAAAGATGATGTCATCTACATGATCTTTCCACGTAAATCCCCATAACAAGGAATCCACATCCGTCCAAATCGGGTTCTAACACCGAGAGTGTTTTCACCGATCTCCATGACTAGACCTCTCATCCTTTCAGAGTTAAGACGATCTTCCTTCAACGCCTCGTCTTGGAACTCCTTGACCTGCTTCATCACATCAAAGGTCATAATCAATTGGTAAGCTTTTAACCGAATTGGTTCAGGCCTCTCCTTCGGCTAAGGGCATCCGCCACTACGTTGGCCTTTCCCGGATGGTAATAGATCTCGCAATCATAATCTTTTATGAGCTCCAACCATCGCCTCTGCCTCATATTCAAGTCCTTCTACTCGAAGAAGTACTTCAAGCTTTTGTGGTCGGTGAAGATGGTGCACTTTGTCCCGTATAGGTAGTGCCTCCAAATCTTTAATGCAAAGACCACAGCTGCTAGCTCCAAGTCATGAGTAGGTTAATTAAACTCATGAACCTTCAATTGTCAGGATGCGTAAGCTATAACCTTTCCTCGCTGCATCAACACGCAACCCAACCCTGAGTAAGAAGCATCTGAATAGACAACCAAATTCTCGCTTCCTTCGGGTAATGATAAGACTGGAGCTTGCGTCAAACTCGCCTTTAGCTCCTTAAAAGCCTTCTCTTGATCTTGACCCCATACAAACTTCACATCCTTGCGGGTCAACTTGGTCAAGGGAGAAGCTACCCTAGAGAAGTCTTGGATGAATCTTCTATAATATCCCGCCAACCCCAAGAAACTAAGGATCTCAAATGGCGTCTTTGGAGACTTCTATTGCATCACCACCTCCACCTTTGCCGGGTCCACCATAATCCCCTGGGATTTACCACGTGACCCAAAAACTAAACCTCGCGCAACCAGAACGCGCACTTGGAGAATATAGCATATAATTTCTCCCTTCTAAGCATCTTTATCACTTCCCGAATGTGTCTGGCATGCTCCTCTTCGCTTCTCGAATAAATCAGGATATCATCAATGAACACAATCACTGATTTATCCAACATTGGCTGACACACTTGATTCATCAAATCCGTAAAAGCAGCTGGTGTGTTAATTAGACAAAAAACATCACAAGGAACTCGTAATGTTCATAACGTGTGTGAAAAGCTATTTTAGGAATATCTTGCTCCTTCACCTTCTACTGATGGTAGCCAGATCGAAGATCTATCCTCAAGAACCAACTGGCACCTTGGAGCTGATCAAACAAGTCATCAATCCTTGGCAATGGATACCGATTCTTCATCGTCAACTTGTTCAACTCACGGTAGTCGATGCACATCCTCATACTAATGTCCTTCTTTTTCACGAACAAGACCGGAGCACCCCAAGGAGAGATACTCGGTCTAATGAACCCCTTATCAAGCAATCCTTGCAGTTGCTCCATAAATTCCTTCATCTCGTAGGGAGCCAACCGATACGGTGCCTTAGCAACAGGTGGGTATCAAGTCAATTTGAAATTCGATTTCACGGTTCGGTGGCACACCTGGTAAGTCTTCTAGAAATACGTCCAGAAAGTCACACACAACCGCTACATTAGACAATTGAGGTGTTGACGTATCCACATCCTTCACGTAGGCCAAGTAGGCACTACATCCATGTCTCATGCACTTTCCCGCCACCGCCATCGGAAGCACCTTCGAAATCGTAGTGACTCAGTCACCGTAGATTGTCACTGAACTCCCGTCAGGTGTTGTCAGTCGAATCATCTTCTTGCCACATATGATATTCACCTCGTAGTCCGCCAACCAATCCATTCAAAGGACTACATCGAACCCGCCTAAGGTCATCACAAACAGTCTAGCAGGAAACTTATGACCTTCTAGTTCTATGTCACAACCTTCTATCAGATCAAAAATCCTGGTAGACTTACCTACGGCAATTTTTACATCAAAGGGCTCATCAATACTCCTACTCCTAATGGGCAACTTAGCACAAAAGGCAGCAAAAATAAAACTCCTACTAGCACCAGAATCAAATAACATAGAGGCAATAGTTTTGTTTACTAGAAACATATCTGACACCACATCAGGGTCCGTCCTAGCCTCCTCCCGAGTCATCGTGAAGGCTCGGGCGCTCGCCTTCTACCCTTCTGTCCCAGTCGTCTTCTTCACTCCGGAACTCTCAGCCCTTGGCTTCTTACAGTCCCTGCTCATATGGCTCTCTCCACCACAGTTATAACACCTTCTTACCCTGTAGTTTTTCACCACATGTGTTGTCCTTCCACACCTTAAATAGACATCGGATCCCCATCTACACTCTCCCGTGTGCTCCTTCCTGCACTCACCACACTTCTTCGACCCCGCACCGACCCTCGCAACCTTATTATTTGGATCGGCCCCGCCACGTCCAAACCGCTTCCCATTCTAGTTTTTGTCACCACCACCTTTCTTACCCACCTCAGCCACCACCACTTCTCACTCGTCATACAGCCTCCCAGCCAGATCAACCACCGACCTAAATGTGCTCGGTCAGGCGACGATCATGTGCCTGCGGATATCTGCCGGCAAGCCCTGGATGTATCTCTTGATCTTCCGTGACACTGGTGTCACCTGATCTAGCACCAGACGTGCCATCTCGTTGAATTTGGTGGTGTACTGTTGGTGCGTCATGGTTCTCGCCTCCAGCTGCAGGAACTCCCTTTCCACCTTGTCAAGCTCCCTATGAGGATAGAACTTCTTCAGCTCGTTCCACCTCATCCTCCTGATTGCCCCTGCTGCCCTCAGCCTGGATAATATTGTCCCACCAACACAAGGCCGAGTCTACGAAGGAGTGGGTGGCAAACTTCACCTTTTGGTCTTCCCGGCACTCGCTGATATCAAGTCCCGCCTCCATCTCTCTCACCCATCGGTGGGCAGCAGCAACAGTGCTATTGCCATCGAAAGTAGGGGGCTTGCATCTTTGAAATGCCTCGTAGTTATAGCATCGTGCAGCTTCCTGCACAGGCTCCTCCTCCTCATCCTCTTCACTAGAAACAACCGTCCAGTCTCCGGTTGCTCCCTCTCCCTCGCGGGCCTCCTTCTTTCCTTCCTCTCTCCTTCCCTCACAGCCTTAATCACTTCAATCACCATAGACGGCAGGATCGTCTGCATGACCTGGTGGACTTCCTCCACCATAGCTTTCTTCACTGAGGCCCTTAGGTTAGCACTCTTGTCACCACCCTCCGGATGAGGGGTCTCGTGCTCTTCATGATCATCTCTTCAGCCTAGCCCTCCCTCTTGTGACTCGTGGTCCAGCACCATGTCCACCACGACCTCTACCTCGTGAAGCCTTAGAAGATCTACCTCCAGCCATCCTCTAAACACGCTATAAGATCCAAACACCAACACAGTCATTCAAGATAATAGCTCAGTTTATGTCAAGTATAGTAAGTCACTTACTTTACTCATTATACCCCAAGCATTTCCTATCCTGACTACATCAGTATCTAAATCTACTAAGAGCAAACAAATCACGTAACATGCACACATAATACCAGTTAACTTTACAGAAAATACCTGTGGCACGTAGCTACTCGGACTGGCATCCTTACAGTTTGTCCCATTCTCAGTTTAAGTTTAGGTTTTTGAAAATATTTACCCATTTCTCTTAAACTTTGGCTATGATACCAACTTGTAAGGCCCCGTTCCCGGAACGCTTACAGTTGGTCATTCATCTCACATAAACATAAAACATACATTTAGATTTGCTAAAAACATCGCATCGTAATACGTAATAAACCATTTCATATATTACTAACTGTTTTTGCAAAACAATACAACATTGTTTGCCGTTACAAAATCTCATTGTTTGCATTACATCACAAAAACATCATTGCTATACAATATGGATGCCATCCAAAAATAGTAGCTGCGCCCGTGCCATCCTCAGCAACTTTAACCTGCCAACTGGAAAATACATAAAAAGTCAGCGTTGCTAAGTGAGTTATAGTTTTATAAATAAAATACTTTTCATTCGTTTGAACCCGTTTCTTTACTTTTGTTCGTGATCATGCATCATACGTACAAATAGATAATCTTATTATTATCTTTCATCATCATTCGTCATTCGTTATCATTCATTCATTCATTCTCTTTCATCTCGTACATTCCATATGTTCATCATTAACCTTTACTTATCATTTGGACCAATGCCCTATACTATACCCCAAACTTAGGCACGAAGCGGGTACTGGGCCGAAGTCTAAGCAATGGTCACACTACGCAGCTTGCAGATAATAACACTCAAAGGGGTTAATTTCTTCCTAATTTCGCTGCTAATTTTGCTGCCAGATTAGCAGATTCGCTGCTAGTTTTGCTGGCAGTTTCGCTGGCAGTTTCGCCCAACTTTCGTTGGAAATCCAAGTCTGCGAAACTATCTGCGAAACTATAGTTTCGCAGAAAGCTCCATAGTTTCGCTGGACGACTACACAATTTCGCTGGACGAACCCACAATTTAGATTTCGCAGAACGGGCTGAAATTACAAACTAGCCCATTTTTAACCCAAAACTTCAACCTTTACCTCCAAATCCTTGGTTTATCATCCATGAAGCTATATCTAAGCTTATTACATGTTTTCTTACACAAAAACGTGAGTTTTGGATGATTCTTTGCCAAATCTAAAACCCCAAACCCTAGAATCCAGGTATAATCTAAAGAGACGATTAGATGATGTTTCTTACCTGGATTATTGTTCTTTTCTTGTTGTTTGGATGTCCACAAACACTGATCTTCAATCTCTTGATCAACCGAGCCTTAGATCTTCACTTCCTCTCTACTTTCTCTCTCTACACTCTCTCTCTAGAAGTTGGGTGTTGAGTTGCAAATGAGAGTGGCTTTAGCTGGTTCGTTTATATATACCGGGCGTTCCCGGGACCTTAAACTCGTCTAACACATAACACGTAAGGTTAACTTGGTCCATAATCCACTTCCCTTTTATTTTCATTAAATAACCCCATCTAAGCCCATTATTATTAAATGGCTCGTTTCGACTTTATTTGAGGCGTTACATATGTTTTCTATTGATGATAATAAGGCTCCAGGGCTAGATGGTTTCTCTTCAGCATTTCACAAAAACACTTGGGATATTGTGGGTAGTGACGTATCCAAGGCAATTATGGATTTCTTTTGCTTGGCTAAGCTCTTGAAGGAGGTAAATCATACGATTCTAGCTCTTGTACCTAAAGTTAGAACTCCTCGTAGTGTTGATTTCAGGCCTATTGCGTGTTGTAATGTCATCTATAAATGCATTACCAAAATCATATCTAATCGGATAAAGGATAGCCTAAAGGATACTGTTAGCATCAATAAATCTGCTTTTATCCTTGGGAGGAGAATCTCGGATGTGCTAGTGGCGTTCAGGTTCCTGGAGCGAATAGTGGAATGGATTATGATATGTGTAACTTCACCATCCTTTTCTATAGCCATTAACAGTCAGCTTCATGGTTTCTTTAAGGGTTGTAGAGGTCTTCGACAAGGTGATCCCCTTTCCCCATATCTTTTCACGTTAGTGATGGAAGTCCTCACACTTATGCTTGATCATTATACTAGAGTTGACACACGTTTTCAGTTCCATCAATATTGTTATAAACAGAAATTGGTTAACCTTTGCTTTGCTGATGACTTATTTATGTTTGCTAGAGGAGATCTTCATTCGGTTAAATGCATTATGAAAGGTTGAAATCTTTTGAGAATATGTCAGGTTTAGTTTCGAATATTCAAAAAGTACTGTGTTCTTTTGTAATGTGCCTCTCTAGACGAAACATGAAAACCTTACCCTTATGTCATTTGAGGATGGATGTCTTCCAGTGAGGTATCTAGGGGTCCCTTTAATTGCTTCAGGTCTTATATCGTAACATTGCAATATTCTTTTGGAAAGGATGGATTCAAAAATCATGTATTGGAAGAACAAGAGCTTATCTTTTGCAGGTTGATGCCAGCTAATTATCTCTATTTTATCTTCCATGCATGTATTCTGGTCTTCAGTCTTTCTTCTTCCTTCGAGCATAATTAATAAACTAGAATCGAAGATGAAAGGTTTTTTATGGTCCACTGGTCTAATACAACAAGGGAAAGCTAAGGTTTCATGGAAAAAGGTGTGCTTGCCTAAAATTGAGGGGGGTTTGGGCATCCGTTGCATAAAGGAGAGCTAGATGATATTTTTGGAGTATTATTTAGAATCAGGATTCTCTTTGGATAGAATGGATCCATCACTATAGACTTGCAAGAAGTAATTAATTTTTGGGTAGTCAAAGTTCCTTCCTCTTCCTCATGGATTTGGTGAAAGCTCTTAGGGTTAAGGGTGTTGGTTAAGCCTTTTATTCGGAAAGTTTTAGGAGATGGGAGGACCACATCTGCTTGGTATGATTCATGGATATTTGGCATAATAGGAGTGGTGTTGGCCTACTGCATGGTATGATCTCTAAACGGTTTTGATTCAGCTACAATGTCCAAGATTGTTTCAAGGAATGCACGATAAATGGGTTTTATTCATGAAGGTAAAGAGGTAAATTATTCAACTTATATGGCTTGGAACTCAATCAGGTACAGGGAGGAAAAGGTTCAATGGTGTAATAGTGTTTGGTTCCCCCAATGCATCCCTAGGCATGCATTCCTCTTCTGGTTAGTGTTATAAGGCAAATTGCTTACACAAGATAGAATTCTGAGTTGGAGTTTTGCTCGAAGGGGCAACATGAACATGTTATGTTGCTTACTATGCATTGAGAATATAGACTCTCACAATCATCTATTCTTTGAGTGCTCTTATTCGTCTAAGGTATGGTTCAAGATCAAAGACATAGCATATCTGTCCTTATGGTCTAAGAGTTAGGAGGACATCAAAATTTACTCTAGGATGATGGCAGGCTCGACATCTTTAAGAAATACAATTTGTAAACTAGTGGTGGGGGCAACAGTGTATTTCATATGGCAGGAGAGAAACAATCGTATCTTTAATAATCAAGCCCGATCTCAGAATGTTTTAAGTGATCTTATTGTTTCGAAAGTGCGTCTTAAGCTGATGGGTATGAAGTTCAAAATGAAGCATAGAGTTGCAGACGTTCTTGCGGATTGTAGCATTTGTGGTTCCTACATATCGGACGATGGAGGCTGATTTTGTCTTTAATTTGTATTGTTTGTTTTGCTTACTATTAGTCTTGTAATAGTAGGCTAGTATTTAGATATGGCTGGCTGTTTTTGTAGTATTGGTTTACTTATATAGGGGGGATGTCCTATATAAGAATTAGTGTTGTACGTTTCTACACTACTTGTCCCTCATGGTATTGTTTATAATAGAATAGCTGGGGTAACCCTTTACCCAAAAAAAAGTTGGTTATGGAATGCCCTCGATGAGTTTTGGGCTCGATTGTATTGATTTTAGGCCTTATTCGTGTGGTTTCTTGTTTGGTTTTGATTTCGATTTGTACAACAGATACTATTTCCCATTTATGATTGATTAGTGTGATTCCAATGATCCTTATAATCATATATGATAAGATTGGTTCACAAGTGTTGCAGGACCATTTAAGGGCTTTAACATAATTACAACACAACAACACAATGAGGAGATTAACTAAACTTTAATCAAACAGTGAACTGGATTAACCAAGGTGATACAAAGAACACAAGTAAAGCAAAGAGACAGAACAAGAGAGTATGGGTTTCAAGGAGGCAGTATATTGCTTTCTCAAGTTCTTTTACAAGTGTTACAAAGCATAAAGAAAGATACAAGAACTTGAAATACTTATACTACAACCTACAGCCGGCTATACTTTGAAAGCCAGCTGGATACAATTGACTAGACACTAACAAAATCAATTGTAGGATCAAAAGGCATATCTGCCTTTTGACCTTGTGACTATGACATGCCATAGCTCACATCCTTATACATTACAAAAAGGATAAAGTACATAAAATGGAAAGTTACAGACTCAAGACCTCAATGTACAGTTACCAAAAGCATGGACCTTTTCACCAACTCATGTAAGTTGGTGACTTTACAGAGATGCAGCGGAAAAGGTGCTTTATGGAACAGTACATCAGATAAAGCATGTGTACTAAAAGTCTTCGGAAGAAATCTGTCTTCATAGGTTGAAGCTTCGGAAGACTTTGTCTCTGAGGCTTCGGAAGACTTCATGTTTGGCTTCGGAAGATATTGGTCTTGGCTTCGGAAGATTTTACACTTAGAGTATTTTCTAATGCATTGTGTAAAACTTCCGAAGCATTCTTCACTTCAGTACTTAGTGCATGTTGCAGAGACACTTTGGATGTTTTGGGTTGCATCAGACTTAAGGAATCCTTACAAACTCCCCCTAGGCTGATGCTACCAAAACACTTAGAAGATCTTCAGATGTTGGTAGTCTTCAGTACAATCAAGACCATTCCTTTCTTCATTAGATGGTCAGGATCATCAAGACTCTCATAGTATCTTCTCATCTCAAAGAGATCATGTAGAGGTAAGTTGATTATGTCTTTCCAGGAGTAGACATTCTCAACACCTTGATCTCTGATAACATGCCATCTTTCTGGATTAGTAGAGTAAGTCCAGGACAAGATGGGTGTCTTAGTTGTTAGAGGAGCCACTTGCATAGGAGTTGATTGGGCTGCCTCATCATGCACTTCCTCAGGTTGATCTGATTCAGCCTGAGGTGTAGAGGTAGATGACTTAGGCTTCTTCTTCTTAGTCTTTGGTTTAGAAGCCATTCTCTTCTTCCTCTTAGATGACTTTAACTGAGAAGACTGGTCTGCAGCACCATGTTGATCATCATTGTCTTTCTCAGTTGGGTGTTCCTCCCTCACAGGTTCAGAAGGAGAGGGAGTTTGACCCTGCCTTGGATCAGAAGATGAAGCTTGCTGAGGCTCAGCTGGAGGTTCTGGTTGAGGTGTCTCTGGTTGTTCAAACTTGACCTCCACTTCAGGTGGGACTTGACTTGGAAGAGAGTGCAAGTCAATCAGTTCTCCACTCTTAATCTTCTGCTTGATCACCCTTATATGCTCATCCATTGTGGATAGAGACATGGGGCCAAGTCTCCTTCCGGAGAATCCATATAGCTTCAAGAAGCTCATCATTCTTTGTCTGTCAGCAGACTTCTTTGCATTCTTTTGAATGATGGCTCTTGACTTTGCAGCTTCTTCCCTTAGCTTCCTTTTGGTTGTCTTTCTTTCTTTGACTAGCTCAAGCTGAAGTTGCTTTAGGTACTCAAACTCAATGAAGTCATAAGACAGGGGAAGAAGTGCATCTGCCTGATAGAAGCCTGTGGCACTCAGGTAGTTGATCATCTTGATCCTATCTTCTTCTTTATCTACCTGAGGTTCTTGTGGAGCCACATCTTCCTGTGCAGGACTTTCTTGAACTGGAGAGAGAGTGGGAGCATGCTTGTAGAGTCTTTTCTGTCTCTTCTCCTCTTTGAATTGGAGAAGTAGCCTTGCATCCTCTTTTTCCTTCATCTCTCTTGACACTTCCATGTCAGCCAGTTCATTTAACTCTTCTAAGGGGAGGGAGATGATTTCATCAATATCATAGTTCCTGGTCTGTAAATAGGTAATCCTGACTGCCCTTAACTCATCATCTTGAGTATTTGGTCTGGGGGCAGCCCTGATTGCAGCTTGCATGAAGCTAGATGACCCAGAAGAACTTTCTCCCCTTAGCCTCCTTATCCTCTCTCTCTCTCTTCCTCCTCAATTTCCTCAGGAGTCATTATCCTTTTCCCTTTGTCACCAACAGACCTTTGTGACTCAGGGTGGATTGAGGCTTGGCCTTCATTGCTTGGTGTAGCTTCCATGCTCTGGCCAGAGAGAGGCTGAGAAACACCTTCACCAGCAGGTGTCTCAGAGGGAGTTTGGACCTCTGCACCAGTTGTTGATGATGAGACAGGGGTCTCAGGTTCTGCCACTGGGCCTTCAGTCAAGGTTTCCCCTATGAAACTAATCTTAGGGTCCACCTCAACATCCAGTTGACCGATGACATTGCCTGATTGCCTAAGTCTCCTTCTTAGAGAGAACTCTGCAAGGATCCTGTCTTGGATTCTTTGAGCCAGCCGGTCAGCTTGTCTTGAATTGCTTGGATTGACAAGTGGCATGTTGACTGAATCCGGTCTTTCATAGAAGCTCAGGCTTTGGAAATGAAAAACTTCTTGTTGACCTTGAACTCTGTGAAGGATAAGGGCTCTTCTGTCATCATCATACCTCCACCTTATGATGTAGTTGCCAGTTCCTTGTGGTGGAGATGAGACAGCCCTTGGTATACCTTCCTCAAAGAGACTCCTGATGATTGAGTCTATAGAGTCCACATTAATGTGAACTTGAGGAAGTTGCTGAGAATGCACAACAGCAAGTGAGGATGGTGAGTCCTCTATGTCCATTCTCTGTGAAGAACTCCCAGGTTCTGTGGTTGTAATAACTTTCTCCCCCTTTTTGGTAGCATCACCCACTTGCATAGGCGAGCTGGAGGATAAGTCAATCACTTACACAGGTTCTTGTGTTTCTGGTTGAGCTCTCCTTGAAGGTCTCCCAGCTAGTTTTTCCTTTAGATATGAAATCTGAAGTTGCTGATCATTGACCCTGTTATGTAAGGTAGTCACCTGAGATTCCAAGTGACTAACCTTAGAGACTAAATAGGAGCATGTTTTTGACAATTTCTGCACCTTTAGTCTCAAATTCCCCTCATCTTCATCAGAAGAATCATTGGGGGATGAGAGAATTGGACCAAAGTCCTCTCTCTCACCACCAGCTTGAGGTTCTTGGCTGCTGGTTTTCCTCTGCTCACTGGGAACCTCAGTTGAGATGCCAGTGGGCTGAGTTGCCATGGTTGAGGTCTTAATGATGTAATCACTTTCAAAAGTGAGAGCCTCTTCCATATGGACATCCTGAACAGGTTCAGAAGTGTCCACCTCAGTAATAGGTGACTGATGGGGGATAGACTGAGGAGAGTCAGAGGTACTCAACTCTCTTTGAGTAGGGGAGGAGAAGAGAGACTCATGGTACTCACTGAATCCTAAGTCTTCATCAGTATAGAAGGAGAGTCAGAGGTACTCAACTCTCTTTGAGTATATGGGGGCCTGCTCAGACTCAATAGCCTGAGCAGGGGTTCGTTTGGATTTTCTTTGGTAGGTGAGGGTGATTTCTGGTCTTTTTAGAGGTAAAGATAAAAGAGGTGTGGGTTCAACAGTAGCTTGTGTTGCTAGGTTGTCACCTTGAGAAATGAGCTCTAACATTTTGGGGACTAGGGCTGTTTCTACCCCTGAGAAGCCTACAGTTGGCTTCTTCATTATTTTAAAGATGCCGGGCTTCATCTGTCCCAATTTAAGAATATTACTTGTTTCCCTCAACTGTGAGCCCAGTTCACAGTTGAGAATGTGTTGAACATATCTAGGAAACATGTAATACTCTAAGGAGTCTAAGTTTTCAAGTAAATTAGTATAAACAAATTGTGAATACCTGAACTTGACCCCCTGAACCATTCCATGAACTATAAAGGAGAGATCCTCATTAATCTGGTCCCATCCACCATGCTTGTTTGATAAGCTATGGATAACCACATGGAGCAGGTATTTCCACTGGGATGAGACCTTCCCTTTCCTGAAGGTCTTTACAGAGAAATCTCCCTCATAGCCCATCTGCTCAAAGGAATGATTAACAGCTTCCTTTGGGAAGGACACCTCACCTTCTTCATCATCCAGCTGCAAATGTTGGTTAATGATGGCCGGAGTGATGAAGATTGTCCTCCCTTGCACTGTGGCAGACAGTGCCTTCTCCCCATCCATAATGACCTCTTGGCAGGTCTTCCAGAATTCAAGCAAGTGATCCTCATATAGAGTAGGATCAATGATCAGGGAGGTGAAATAGTTGGACAGAGTCAAGAATTGGCAAATCTCTGAGAAACTTACATCTTTCTCAGAGCTTAACAGAGCAACTTGATTATGTTGCCTGTGAAGTTGCATGGAGAAATCTGGGTTGTTTCTACGGTTTAGGTTGGCCATTTCAGAAGCTTAAGGGTGAAGAAAGGTAGAAAGCAAAGGCGGTTTAGAGAATTAGGTTAGAGGAATAGTAGAATTGAGGAAGATAGTGGGAAAGAGGGGGAACCGTTGGGTATTTATGTGAAAAGGGATTTGAACCAAAGTTAATGAAAGAGGATAAACTTTGAAATCCGGAAGTCGGTCCCACCTCTGAAAAGGTAGTTTACTTTTTCTCAAAAAGTAGTTTTCTTGGAATTCGAAAAGCTTCCGAAGGTAATTTGTCTTCGGAAGTTTTGATTGAAAAAGCTTCCGAAGCTAAAATGGCTTCGGAAGATTTTCCTGAGTGTCTTGAAAAATTATGTTTCGGAAGAGAAATAAACCCTTGGATGCTTTGTATAAGAATAAACAAAGCTTCCGAAAGTTAATTTTGCTTCGGAAGGAAAAAGTCCTTAAAAATGAATAAGTGTCTGAGATAAAAATTTTAAGCTTTGGAAGATGAATTTTGACTTCTTCCGAAGGTAAAATCTCTTAGACAGTTATTTATTTTGAAGACATGTTTTACTTCCGAAGATAAAACTTTATCTTCCGAAGTATCAGAAAATTTTTCAAGAATCTAAGGAAAGTCTTCAAAAAGAATTTTACATCCAAAGAAAACATGAGCTTATGAAAGTGATGAACTAGACAACTTAGGACACACATATTTTAAGAAGAAATAATTAGAATTAGTTTTAAGAAAAAGTCTACTCAAAGTTAATCATCCCAGTAGCTGATATCAGATACTTAAATCTCTGTTCATCAAAAGCTTTTGTGAACAGATCAGCATATTGTTCATCTGTATGAACTTTGACTAGTTTAATTAATCCCTTTTCATAGTTATCTCTTATTAAATGATACCTGATGTTGATGTGTTTGGTCCTTGAGTGCTGCACAGGGTTCTCAGTGATAGAGATAGCACTATTGTTGTCTATGTGGATGGGAGTCTCTTTGAAGTTAAATCCATAGTCCAGCATCTGATTTTGAATCCAAAGCACTTGAGCACAGCAGCTTGCAGCAGCAATGTATTCAGCCTCAGCAGTTGATGCAGACACACAGGATTGTTTCTTGCATTGCCATGAGACAACCCTTCCACCAAGGAATTGACATCCCCTAGATGTAGACTTTGCAGTCATGTTGCAACCACCATAATCACTATCTGTATAGGCATACAGATTGAAATTAGGATTCTTTGGATACCATAGACCAAGTGTTGAAGCACCTTTGAGGTATCTTAAAATCCTTTTCACAATGATTAAGTGAGACATCTTAGGGTTGGCTTGATATCTTGCACAAATACATGTAGCAAACATGATATCAGGCCTGCTAGCTGTAAGATACATAAGAGACCCAATCATAGCCCTGTATAAGTGTTCATCTACACACTCCCCCTCAAGATCAGGACCAAGGGAGTGGTTTCTGGCTATGGGTGTCTTAGCAATCTTACAATCAGTCATGTTGAACCTCTTGAGTATGTCTTGAACATACTTTGACTGACTTATGAAGATGCCATCTTCAACCTGCTTCACTTGAATTCCCAGAAAGAAATTGAGTTCTCCCATTGAACTCATTTCAAATCTGTCTTTCATTAGCTTCTCAAAGTCTTTGCAGAGCTTTGGATTAGTTGAACCAAAGATGATGTCATCTACATACACTTGAACCAGCAATAAGTCATTTCCCTGTCCTTTGATGAAGAAAGTTCCATCTATAGTACCTCTCCTGTATCCATGTTTACAAAGATACTCAGATAGTGTCTCATACCACTTCCTGGGTGCCTGATGCAGCCCATAAAGAGCTTTGTCAAGCTTGCAGACATAATCAGGATGATCAGGGTCTACAAAACCAGGTGGCTGTTTGACATAAACCTCTTCATCAATCACTCCATATAAGAAAGCACACTTTACATCAAGTTGATAGACCTTGAAGTTCTTGGATGCAGCAAATGCCATGAATATCCTAACAGCTTCTAGTCTTGCTACAGGAGCAAAGACATCAGTGTAGTCAATCCCTTCTTCTTGTGTGTATTCTTGAACAACTAGTCTTGCCTTGTTCTTGATGATGATTCCTCTATCATCCTTCTTATTCCTAAAAACCCATTTGGTTCCAATGGTAGTCTTCCCATGAGGAAGAGGACAAAGGTTCCAAACTTTCTGCCTTTTGAATTGAAGCAGCTCTTGTTGCATAGCTTCAACCCAACTTCCATCCTTTAGAGCTTCATCAACTTTCTTTGGCTCTATCTGAGATAAGAAACAAGAGTGAAGACAAACATTTGCTTCATGGGTTTGTCCTCTTGTTCTTACCCCTGTGACAACATCTCCAATGATGTTTGTGGTGGGGTGAGACTTGTGGATCCTTAGCTGAGGGATCACAGCAAGTTGCTGAGAAAGATCCAAATTTGAGAAATTTAGATCTGGCCTGGAAGATTCACCCTCCACAATATCACACTTATCAAGATTTACTTGATCCAATGAGTGTGTGACATCATTGATGTTGTCATCTATGGTATGGTTATTAGCATCAAGAAATTCTTGATCACTATCACCATCACCATTGTTGTCTTCTACAATTGAGGTGTCTTTATCTGGTTGAGAAGCCTCTGAGCTGGAATTTGAAGGCATACCAGATGTATCAGCTGAATTTGTCATTGTTGTGCTGATAGAAACCTCATTTGCTGAAGTAGTTCCAACTGGAGCTAAAGATGCATGAGTTGAGGGTCTTCCTAGCTCAAATCTTGGATCAGGATCACCTGTATTTAAATTTTCTGCAGATCCTGAAACATGCTCACAAGATTTGTTAAAACAGTTGGTAACTAAATCAAGATCAAACAGCCAATCCGGACCAGAACCAGCCACACAGGGTGTGTGCTCATTGAAAGTCACATTGGCTGACTCCTCAACAATTCTAGTTCTGAGATTGTATACTCTATAAGCTTTAGCTTGGGAAGTGTATCCAATAAAGTGTCCATCATCTGATTTCTCAGCAAACTTGGCAATTTGATCTTTGGTATTCAAGATGGTGCAGGGACATCCAAATGACCTGAGAAAACCAATGAAAGGTTTCCTCTTGTGCCAAAGTTCATAAGGAGTCTTACCATGTGTCTTAACTACTAAAACTCTGTTTTGCACATAGCAAGCAGTATTAACTGCCTCTGACCAGAAGGTGATGGGCAGTTTAGAGTCAGACAACATAGTTCTTGCAGCTTCAATAAGTGTCCTGTTTCTCCTCTCAGCAACTCCGTTTTGCTGAGGAGTCCTGGGAGCACTATATTGTCTTGTAATACCTTTTTCATCACAAAATGTATCAAGGATTTGGTTCTTGAATTCAGTTCCTTGATCACATCTTATGGTTTTGACCTTGTGATCACATTGATTCTCAACTTTTAAGATGAAATTCTTTAGAATCTCAGGGGTTTCATTCTTAGTTCTAAGGAAGAAGACCCAAGTGAATCTTGTAAAATCATCTGTGATCACTAAACAGTAAGAGGTCCTTCCTAGACTCATTACACTGGTGGGGCCAAAGAGATCCATATGTAACAAGTGTAGGGGAGTAGTGATGGAGTTCTTTTCCTTAGGCTTGTGAGATACCTAGTGTTGCTTCCCTTTCAGGCATGCAACACAATGATCATCACTTGTAAACTCTTTCTTTGGCATTCTAGTTACCAGATCATGTTTAATTAATTTATTCATGTTTCTTAAAGTTTACATGGCACATTCTTTTATGCCATAGGAAAGACTCATCACTATTTGCTTTAGATAGAAAGCATGAAACTTCTCCAGAGGGAGATGTTTCTTGCAAATCCATCTTGTACATGTTCCCTTTCCTGGGGGCTCTGAGCAGGATATGCTCATGAGGAATGACCACTCCAGGCTTGAGAACAATGCACTCATGCTCAGTAAAGAGCATGTTATGACTCTGATCACAAAATTGGGATACACTTAGAAGATTGTACCCAAGCTCCTTAACAAAGTTTACCTTCTCAATGCTGAGCTTACCATTTGTGACCTTGCCCCTTCCAGAAATGTAACCACCTTCATCTCCTCCAAAAGCAACTGGTCCTCCATCAATTCTCTCAAAATTATGGAGTAGAGACCTATTGCCTGTCATGTGCCTGGAACAGCCACTGTCAATTATCCAGACATTCCTGCTTGTCCTGAGCTGTTCCTGCACAAAGAAAATGATTAGTTACATTTGGAAACCCAAGCCTTACTTGTCTTGGGCTCACTAAGTGTAATAGAAGGTAATGCAACAGTAATAGATCCTATGGTTGTACTAGGGGGATCTTCAGCTGTTGTTGATGGAGAAACTTCAGTCATTTGGTCTTTCTTAGACTTCCACACCACCTTTGGAGTCTTGGACTTGACCTTCAAAACCTTAGAAGCTTTTGGGACTTCACAAGTTTTGATGACTGAACCTTCGGAAGATTCTACAGTCACTACAGCAGGCTTCAGTGCTTCGGAAGAACTCCTTTCTTCCGAGACCAATTTTACTTCCGAAGGTAATTTTCCATTTACCTTCTTCTTTGATTTGGAGCTTCCGAAGGAAACAGACTTTCCTTCCGAAGCTTGAATCTTCTTGAGACTCTTTGAAGTCTTTGTATTGGTCATGTGGATAGTACTTTTAGGATTGTATGGGCAATCCTTAGCAATGTGAGAGGTACTTTCACACATGACACATAACATTTTCTTCTTCAAAGGAGTCTCCTTATGAGAGTAAGACTGGCTTTGGTCACATTCCTTCTCCACCTTCATCTTGGTAGATGCTGAGACACTTCTTTTGGGCTGTGAACTGTTCTTGGAGTTTGATGGTCCAGGCTGTGCAGCAGTGGTACACAGCAGCTCAGTCTTCTTCTTTGCACTGAGATGATTTGAACAGGAACCAGGACTCTTAGCTGAGGAGTCTTGGTTGATGTCTTCAGTCCTTACTACTTTAAAACCTACAGAGATAAAAACTTGTTTGTGCTTAGAATCAAAAGTAGCCTTGATCTCTTGAGCCTTCTTTGCCTTCCTTTTGCTCTTCCTGATCAAGTTCTTTCTCTTGGACTTGGTCATCACAGTAGATTTCTTCTCCTCAGAAGGATAGTGGCCCTTGGAAGAATCCTCTTCTTCACTCTTCTCAGAGGAATTCTTCACTATCACTTCTTCATCCTCCTCACTTATAGGATCTATGAGAGGAAGCTCATCTTCACAAGTTCCACACCTAGGAGATCTTACAGACAAGATTGTGTGTGGAGGAGCTATCTCATTTGATCCTAGTCCCTATCTATTTTGATAGCACACTTTGTTGTGCAGGGATGAGGATATCATGTTCTTGAAGGTCTCTTCTTCAAGAACACTCTTCTCTGCCTTGGCTTTGCTGATCACCAGCTCAGCCTGGCACTCAGTCAACTTAGTTATGAGATCCTGGATATGAGTTCTAAAATCTGTATGTTCATGTTTTAGTACTGAAATGGTTTTCTCCAAGTCCTCTATCTTTAACTTGTAGTCATTTTCAGACTTTCTAAAATCAGATTTTAATATGTTTAATGATTCTAGATCAGATCTCATCTCTAAGTTGTAGGACCTGTATCTATTTACTTTAGCAATGCATTCAGGAGTGCAGAGATGTTCCAATACCTTGGCTTCATCATGGTCTGCCATCAGTGCTTGGTTTGGAGAAGCATCTTCCACCTGAAAGCTCCAGTCAAAGCCTCCCTCTTCAACAGCAACAGCAGCATGTTGCTTTGGCTTCTCATTCTGAGGGGCTTTGTCAGTGTAGTTTGGTCTAGTTTGTGTTTGGCCCCCATTTGTTTTAGGTGCCTTACACTCCTTAGCAAAGTGGCCCATAAGGTTACAGTTGTAACACTTAACTTTGCTTTTATCCAGTCCAAACTTTCCACTGGTAGCATTGCTTGGAAACCTCCTTCCTGTTCTCTTGTAGAACTTCTTGGCTCTGTGAGTGAGGAGAGCCATCTGCTGAACTATCTCCATGTACTCCAGGTCATCTGGATGGATACAGTCCAGGTCTTCAAGAGTGAAGAGAGAGTTCTCACAGCTTTCATCAGTAGACACAAAGGCTTGAGAAGAACTTGTCTCTTGGAATGGGCTTCCTTGAGTGAAGTTCTCCCTTGGTGTCTCTGGGAAGGTGATGAAAGGATCCTTTTGTGAGTTGTTAGGGTAGCATATGAGATGATGTTGGGGTTCTATGCTATCCCTTTCAACCACATGAAGGGCTGAACCCATTTGATTGTTAGAGTTTCCAGATGAACCTTGCATGTTCATCTCCATCTAGTATCCACTGAGAATCCCATATAACTCTGTCAGAGTAAGAGTTTTGAGGTTCTCAGTTCTCTTGATCACCACACAATAGTGTGTCCATTGCCTAGGAAGTGAGGACATGAACTTCCTTACAATGTCCATGTTCTCAAGTGGAACTCCTCCATCCACTAGGGTATCCACTATCTCAACATACCTGAAGTATTGTTGAGTCATGGTTTCACCTGCTTTAAAGGTGAAGTTTTCAAACTGCTGCTTCAGGAGATCCTTCTTGTTCTCCTTGGCTTCAGAGGAGCCTTCATACATCAGCTTTAGTGCATCCCACAGCTGTTTAGCTGTTTTGCACTTCTTAATGCCTCTGTATACAGAGTTTGGGAGAGCAGTCTGAAGAGCAGTCATGCCCTTCGTATCGATCTTTACTCTTTTTCTATCTTCATCAGAGTAGTTGGCCACATCTTTTGGAATCATACCAGCACCAGTAGCAGAAGGAGTGCTGGGTATGAAAGGTCTATTTTCAACAGATTTCCACATTCTTGAATCAAGAGACCTGATGAAACCTTCTATTCTCATACACCAGGTGTCAAAATCATCAAGAGTGATCAGTGGGGATTTGTTCATGGTTCCAGTCTCCATATCAGTCTTTGAGATGGATGCCATTTGGAGAGTTTAGTTTTTGTGTGTATGAGGGATCTTAAGATGGTGAGATCTTATATCAAGAGCCTGGAATGCTCTGATACCAATTGCAGGACCGTTAAGGGCTTGAACAAAATTACAACACAACAACACAATAAGGAGAATAACTAAACTTTGATCAAACAGTGAACTGGATTAACCAAGTTGATACAAAGAACACAAGTAAAGTAAAGAGACAGAACAAGAGAGTTGGGTTTCAAGGATGCAGTATATTGCTTTCTCAAGTTCTTTTACAAGTGTTACAAAGTATAAAGAAAGATACAAGAACTTGGAATACTTATACTACAACCTACAGCCGGCTATACTTTGAAAGCCAGCTGGATACAATTGACTAGACACTAACAAAATCAATTATAGGATCAAAAGGCATATCTGCCTTTTGACCTTGTGACTATGACATGCCATAGCTCACATCCTTATACATTACAAAAAGGATAAAGTACATAAAGTAGAAAGTTACAGACTCAAGACCTCAATGTACAGTTACCAAAAGCATGGACCTTTTCACCAACTCATGTAAGTTGGTGACTTTACAGAGATGCAGCGAAAAGGTGCTTTATGGAACAGTACATCAGATAAAGCATGTGTACTAAAAGTCTTCGGAAGAAATCTGTCTTCATAGGTTGAAGCTTCGGAAGACTTTGTCTCTAAGGCTTCGGAAGACTTCATGTTTGGCTTCGGAAGATGTTGGTCTTGGCTTCGGAAGATTTTACACTTAGAGTATTTTCTAGTGCATTGTGTAAAACTTCCGAAGCATTCTTTACTTCAGTACTTAGTGCATGTTGCAGAGACACATTTGATGTTTTGGGTTGCATCAGACTTAAGGAATCCTTACAAGTTACCAAAAGCATGGACCTTTCACCAACTCATGTAAGTTGGTGACTTTACAGAGTTGCAGCGGAAAGGTGGTCCAGCTTTATGGTAAAGTACATCAGATAAAGGCATATCTCTAAAAGTCTTCGGAGGAAATCTGTCTTCACTCTTTGGCTTCGGAAGACTTCACTTTTGGCTTCGGAAGATATTGGTCTTGGCTTCGGAAGATTTTACACTTAGGATATTTCTAGTGCATGGTGTAAAACTTCCGAAGCATTTCTACTTCAGTTCTTTAGTGCATGCTTGCATAGAGACTTTGGATGTTTTGGCTGCATTAGACTTATAGGAATCCTTGCAAAAACTAATGGCAAAGAAGAAGTTAAGAAATCTTATCAATTTGAATTTAATTTTTGAGCTTGAGCATGATTAGAAAGCAATATTAAAGTGGAGAGCAAGATCGAGGAGCAAGGATTGAAGTATTCAAGTACTAAAGATTATTCGGTTTCGTCTCGTTATCGATTATTGTTATGTTTCATTATTTCTCTCGTTAATGTTATTAAAACTTTCAACTTTATTATTTTTCTTAATGTTTTTGAACGTTATGAGTAACTAATTTTTTAGTACTACCTAGGTTTGGTTGAAAACTATTCATGTTTTAATCAAATATTTGGTTTTGATTTCGTATATTTGTTTATTAATCTTAGAACTTGATTATTGTCTCAATTAAATATGAACCCGTGTATTGTTTTATAACTAAAAGTTATTGTCATGCTCGTGTATGTTTAATCTTGATTGATTGCGTGACATCTATATTAGGTTTGCACGTTAAAATTAATTACTTTGTGTTTTTAATTTTAAACTTTGATTAGAGATAATCTTAGGAGCATTGGTTGTGATTTGATAGTATTTTTTAATGTGCTATCTTATCTAGAACCTAGGAGTGCTAGATATTGCTTAAAACCTCTTACCCATTGCTTGTTAGGTTTAGATTCCGCGAGAGTGTGTTTTGCCTTTCACTCGTGGTGTTAGTGTTTTAGGGTATTTAATTGGATTTAATTAAGTTGTCTTTTATCTTAAGATTAGAAAATATAATCTTAAAGATAATATGGTAGAGAACCTAGGGGCGATCTTTCATTAGACATATTAATAAACCTATCTTCTGTTTCACACGTGTCTTTGATTTTCTTAGGGAGTAGCAACATACCTAGTTAACCATAAATCCGTATTTTTAGACATAGCCATACGAGTCATTACCTTTAGGTCATCACATGTTAGTTGGATTCCTACCTAGGTAGTTATTTCACATATTTGATCGTATTCAAGTTTTCAAGTTTGATTTCTTAATTTATTCATTTCATCCGTCGCGTTTAGATTAATTAATTTTAGTTAAATTGTTTATTTTACTTAGTAATAATTACTTAAAATAATTTAATTTATTAGGTTAGAAGTCGATAGAGGTTTAGTAACGAAAGCCGCCAAAAGTGTCTCTAGGGTTCGATATCCGAACTTACCTAAACTTTACTATATCACGACCGGTACACTTGCCGTTTGTGTGAAGTTTAGTTAGGAATTTTCAAATTTTAAAACTAATTTGTGAAAAAAATTTGCTTAATAAAATAATATATATTTTTCACACATCAGTGAGTAAGTGGCTTCATTCTTGTAAGGTTTTTTTACACTATATAAGGTTGCTTGAGCTCTTCGTTAACTTTAATCTACCATGTAAAGTGTGTTGTTCACTAAAACTTCAGAAAATTTAGTGTCTTATATTATACCATTATAAGTACAACTTTGTTTTGGCGTTCGGTGGTTGTTCACGTTTACATTAAACTTCTAGATTCACACAACAGATTTAACTTATATTCAAAGGTATGTAATATTACTTAGGGACTAAAAAACAGACTACATTAAATTAAGAACTTAGTCTTACACAACACTCACGTTTCAATGGTTATTTAGTAGTTGTATTGTGCATGTATTAGGAAATGTGTTTGTCAAAATTATATTACGGTATAACTTTATTTTTACCTTTTAAGTATGATGTTTTTATACTTTTTCCCATCATTCTTAATATTTTATAGTCCATTTTTGTGTCGTTATCTTCTACTTTCACTAAATGTGATATTCTGTTGTCTGGTACACCAATTTTTACACACTTACACATGCACACAAAGTAATTCACCATGGACACAAAACGAAATACATAATGCAACACTTTCATTCAAGAATGATACGGGAGGGTTCATGTATATGCAACTATGAAATCAAATTTAGGGATGAGGCAACATCTTGGATGATTTGAGCTCTTTTTTATAAATGTTTTGTAGTGATTATAATTGTTGATATTGAATATATGTAATATGGTTAAATATTGTTTAGTACAATACTGAATGTTGGTTTGGGCTTTATAAGTGTTGAATTTGTCATTGCTTTATATGGTTATAAAAGAACATTGATGGATTATGGTTACACTGGATGATGAAAACTTTTTTACTCTAGAATTATTAGGTGGACACATGTTTTATGCTTGTTTTCTATGTCGGATGTCTTAACTCTTGTCTACTTATTGTCATAAGCATATTCACCTATTATATTATGCACATTGTTTTTTTTTGAAATCTAAAGAAATATAACTGGTATTATTACTATAGAATACCCGGAACCGAATAGGTATAAAACTAGTTAACAATACGCTCTTACAAATTAAGTATCGATATACACGGCAACCGAGCAAGCCTGACCACCTTCCCCACCGATCACTCAGTTGTTGTCCCCGGAGATCCACTCACCAACCATATTCCACCCAATCTCCTTCAAATTTTACTTTTTCAACAATTCCATTTGCAAATTCATCACTTCCACTTTCAGTCATCAACACATCCACCGTCGCCACCACCCTCCACCAATGTCCGCATCGAATTCCGACGACGACCTCTGCTACGATCTATCCTCTCTCCAAGACCTCGCATTCCGAGGCCAATGGCGATCCATTCTCGACAAAGTCGCACAAGCACGCTCAAGGTCTCTCCTATCCAAGCCTCACGAACACCTTATCTATCTCTCCTACAACGCCATTGCTCTCACCAAACTCAAACGTTTCTCTGAAGCCGTTGCTGAGCTCGATTTGGTTGAAAAAGGGCTAGATATCTACAGGTATGAAACCTATCCGCATCATTACCCTAATCGCCATGGCTCTATGGCTCCTTTTGTTCTCCGCTGGTTGCATGCTGAACTTCCTTCTAGATTAGGGAAACGTCAGGAAACCCTAGATAGGTTCTATGTGTTGCTGCAGTTTATAAAGGACAAATTGAGTAACGATTTGGCGGATGCGTCGCGTCATGTGTGGAAGAAACGCCAGTGTTTGGTGATTAATTCGATTATTAGTCATCATTTGAGTCATAAGGAGTTTGGTGTGTGTTTGAGTTTGATGAAGGAGTTGATCAGCCGTGAGTCAACTCCTGTTGCTAGAGCGATTTTGATGTCCAAGCTAGGGTATGTCCAGATGCAGTATGGGGATCTGGAAGGTGCCAGGGGGACTTTTGGGGTGATTGAGGGTGTTGTGAATGGATTGGAAGGGCAGATTAAGATGAGGAATCTTGTGAATAGGAACAAGGCGTTGATGTTTATGGTCGAGAAGGACTATGCTTCAGCGGTGAGGGAGTACCAGGAGTGCATTGATAGAGATGGGTCGGATGTGGTTGCGATTAATAATAAGGCGCTTTGCTTAATGTACATGCGTGATTTGTCGGATTCTATCAAAGTGATGGAAAGTGCTTTAGAGAGAATCCCTACAATTGCCTTGAATGAGACGTTGGTGGTGAATTTGTGTAGTATGTACGAGTTAGCTTACGTTAATCACTCGGATATCAAGAAGACACTTAGTAGTTGGATTGCTCGTGTGGCACCTGATGATTTTGATACTACGTGCACTCGAATATGAGGTATTTACTGTTTATTCAAATATATGTTCTTGCCAGTTGCCTCTTGGTAGGTGATATGCATTTGTTGACAGGAATTGAATACATGCATGTATGCCTATTTATTTTTTATATCCGTCTTATTTTATAATCGCAATGTGCTATAAGAGTATCAGAACTCTTCTTTGGTAAGATGTGAAATTTGATCATTTTTTACTGGTGGGGTGTTACTGTATTGGGATCTCATAATTTTTTACGTATTCATAGATGATATTCATCTCTACATAGTTTTTTTAGTGTATAACTAGCATAATACAAATATACAATTGAGAATTGCTTCTTGCTCAAAATTCATGGTCATTCCCCAATGGTCACAAAAAGCTTGTTCGTGCTATCATGCTGACTGCTCTTTATTGTTTATGGAAGTTTAAAAATGGGTAAGTATTCAATAACAGAATTGTGGGAGTGTTGGAGGTATTGGGGGAAATCAAGACTATCCTACTTATGGATAAAGAATAGGAAAAATGGGTAATCTTGACCGGCAATCTTGGTGTAATCTTGTAGTTTAACTCTTTCATGTTTTGCTTGTTCAAGCTCCACTCACTAGATGTTTCCTTTCTTTAATATATTTATGTTTCTGGCTGTTTAAATAAATAAATAAATAAATAAATAAGTAAATAAATAAATACTAGCATCATGCTGTTTGCCTTCTCAACTACATAAACAATCTAGTAGATCACTACTTCATTAGTTCCAAAGTGTACTTAATATTTCTAGGAAAAACAAGAGCTCACCTTCTTTATCAGTCGAGTAAAAGAGGTATCATCCACATAGTGTGCCTATTTAATAAATAAGAGTAAAGTAACTAGACTTGAAAATTTGCATCACATCCAATGCAAGGGATTATATTTAAATGAAAACTTGGGAAATATGCGGCATGTTTGCAGTTTTCTCTTGAGTACTGTGAAATTTAACTTGTACGTGTGAAACATTGCTTACCCAATATGAACAATGAACTTAGTGTTGACATTTGATATGCTTGTAAAATTTGGTGGATTAGTGCTATGTGGTTGAAAAGAGTAAAGAAAATGAAGGTTTAGATTGGATAAAAAGAACCTTAATTTCTGAATAGAACTGGTGATTTAGGAGGAAGCTCTACATAGAGATTCAAAGGAAGCAATATACATTTAGAAATTACAAAAGATGTAAGAACCAAGGGGGTGGATAGGTTACTTTTGCTTTTTAGGCCACTTTTAAAAAAATGTTTGTTTGTTAACAAGATTTTAGTGTGAATGACTTGTGGTCTAATCCACCTTACGTCCACTCCTTGGCCTTTAACCAACAATCATCTTTACTATATTCTCCTTAAAAAGGTAGATGTTATCTTGTACAATTTTCCTTGTAATCTTGGTAGGGATCGCCAATCATCTCTGTAATGAAGGTAGATATCATTATTTCAACATGCCCCTAATGTTGATGGAATCACCACTCACAAATACATATAAATATGTAAGTGTTTGAAAGAGTATTACAATTTGGCTCACTAGGCACTTCTTAAAAGGTTAAACCCCATCGTTGAGTGTCCTCTCTTTGTTCATCAATTCTTCTTTTCTTAAGTTGTTTGAACTTTTTGATATTAGGTTGTTGATGTAGGATGTCAATGTAGTAGTTAAATTTAGCATTCATTTCAAATTTGTATATTTTATGATCATCAAAATAAGGATTACAATTATGTGTGGCTAAAAGATAATTAGAAGGAAGAGTAATACAATCATTTTTAGACTCATTCATTTTTTCAATCTTCAGATTTTACCTAGTTATAATCACTAAAATTTATATTTTACCCGAACAGCCCATAGCTTACATTTAAAGTCCAAATACACCCATAATCATGTCTCTGGTGAGTATTTCCCTCCCTTGTTATCTCACTAGCTATTTTGGTTGTGGTGCTATAATGTTAAGACGCTAGCCATTTTCCATGTTGGACTGATTGAAATGGTTGTGCGAATCTTGTTTATGCAAGTGTCAGAAACATCTAATCTTTGTAATTTTTCATGTAATTATTTGCAAATTGGGTGCCATAAAAGTTCAGAATTTAGTACCAAGACATTTAGTTATCATAATGCTCTAAGTGGCAATATTAACCCATGTGTGGGCTATGTAAACTTGTCAGCTAGGTCGTGTGAATTGAATCCATATTGTAGTTTTAGTACATACAACCTTCTTACTCGATTCATCATCCGAATTATTAGAATTTTATTGTAATAGTATAATATCCGTAAACAAAAATATCAAGCACTAGACAGTTGCAAACGTTTAAAAGCTGACAGAAAAAGTTTTTGCATGTCAAGCTTGTCTTGTGATCCATTGCCACTTAAAGTATACACCCGGTAGGCCAAACGGGTCAGGTCACCGTCGGATAATGAGGCATCTATGGAGTAGATCCAGCTCCTATTTGGTTCCTGCCTCAATCCTTTGGCGGAGGAGGGTTTCCAGGAAATGGAGTAGTGGGCGGTTATGGGAAGATCCTGCAGTTCAATTGTTTACTACTGATTTTGTTCTTATCCTTTTCATTGCCTTTTTTTATTATCGTTTATCTACACTTGTAATCGAAGAGTTGCCCCTCTCGAATCAGGTCTGCTAGTTGAATTCAGTATCGTGTTTGCATCAGTTCATCGAGGTTGTATCACCCTGTGCACCCATTTACCTCAACCCTTCTTATGTAGAGAATAAATATGTGCCCGTCTGCTTTTGCTTTTTTGATCAATTTTATGACCGATAGAAATGGAAACTTTTTGATTAGATGGCCTGTATCCACCCTCTTTGGTAGACCCTAACACGAATTTTGTGCACCACACTACAAGGATCACAATCATTGATGCACTTTGGGTACCAAATTCTCTTATCAATATTTTCACCAAAGTCTTTGATGTAGTGATGAAATTTTGATACATAAAAATTCTAGGTACTTTTTTTATATTTAAATTTTGCCACTGTTATAGCAGCCTGTGTATGCCCAGAGTCTTTCAGAATCAATTTATACTCTGAATTGTGTACATGTGCGTAAATGAACATGATTTATTATAAGGGTGGATGCTTCATAATTTATTGTAGTTTATGCTCTGGTTGAAAGCATGAAAAGGGTTGATGTTCCAAGTATATTTACCTTACATTTTATACTAAATTATTTTTATTTCTTATAGGTTTGGCTTTTCTCTACAGTTGGTTTGCTTGCTCGATGCTGTTTCTACCATAGCTCCAAATTGTTAGAAGTTGGATCACATAACGTCTTCAACATGCAACCAGGATATTGAAGTTTACTGGATACTCGTGGGTAAACAGCTCAAATAAGTTTTAAATTGCTTTTTTATTGGTTTTTATTTATTTCTATGATAACACGTGTCAGCTCGGGAATCAGTAAGTGTATATAGTAACCATATATATCTGCAAATATGATTAATAAAAAAAAGCAACTCATTTACTTTCAAGAAGTGATTACTGATTAGTATGTGTAAAAATCAATATACATTGATTAAATCATAGGAAATACAAGGGGTGCAAAATATGTAACAGGGATGTAAATGAGTTAAAAATGTTATCATCGTTCAAGCCCTTTTAATATTTAGTCATTATTGACTTTGTAACAATTCGTGATGTACGTGAGTACTCGCTTGCCTATCAAGGTTTGTTAAAGTATTGTGATGAAATTGAATGCAAACGGGCTTGGTTTTCTTTGTTTTTCTTTGCGTATGTAACTTTATCGGGTATAAAGTTAAGTCGTTACTTATCTATACTATATATAAATCATTTAGGAGAGGTATTTTAAGATACCTTAAAATTAAAAATACATACTTTACTTAATGCATAAGATACAATTATTTTTAAGTGTAAAATAGTAACTATATCATTATGTATGGATTACTCTTTTACAATTAGTTACATAATAACTCTACACTTACTAACACTTACATAAAAGTTTAACAAATTTAAACTATTTGAGGGTAAAATATTATTTATAACATTATTTACAAATTACCCTTTATAATTTGTTACATAATAACCTTACACTTGCTAACAATTACATAAAATTTTATATTATCTACCCATAAAACAAAAAAAAGCGTAAGTTGTTTAAGATTTCAGCTATATCTTTTAATCTATCACGTTTTTTTTAAGACTACAATTGTAACCTGCGTTTTTTTTAAACGTTTTAGTGTAAACTTTTTGCTAAATCGATCTGTATTTTGTAAGGTACAATAAGTTAATATGTAAATGTACAAGTAGTTATGTAGAACCTATTTATTTGAAATTTTAAATTTTAGATTAGAAAAAACATAATAGACTTTGTAAAAATGCTACAAGAATAAATAAAAAACACGTGCCGGATGTAAAATGTCGTCCCGCTGCATTGCACGGGCACCCTTCTAGTTTAAAATAAATATTGATAGTATATTGAGAGAGATTGTTGTTATGTATTGATTGTTTTCTATATGTGATGGTGATTCAAACACATCAAATGCTTTTAGCAAAATGAGGGTACACAGCGTTCTCAACTTATTAGAAGGTGATTGCATAAACCCGTCATGACGCTAGGCATAAAAGGCAAGGTACACAACCAATTTATTGCTTGAATTTATCATGAAAACGTGTTCCATGAGTTTAAGTCACCCAAATGTGTTCTATGCTCGAATTGGATATCCAATAATTGGATATCCAATAATAAGTGACTAAACGTGATAAATGAGCATGATTTGTGCCACGTTACAGTTAGATTAATGGAATTCCTTGTCGGTTCTCTGTGAAATACTCGTTTGGCCGAGGGCTTCCAAACACATCGTAAGCTAAACCAGTGCTGACGAATAACCAACCCGCAATGAATAGGGAAGGTATAGTAATGCTATGAATGACCCAGTAGCGAATACTGGTAATAATATCAGCAAAAGAACGTTCTCCTGTGCTTCCAGACATGCTGAGCTCCACATATTCTTGTACAGTCAAAAGGGGATCGATTCCGTAAAAGATTGGATCAGTAAATGTAAATTCACTGAAAAAAATCTTTGTGAGATCGTCAATATTGTACCGAGGGCGTCTTTAGAGTATACCGAATCAGTATAGCTATCCTTCTTCTGACACAGCAATGCACTTTCAATCAGTATTGGAAAGAGCTGCTAAAAAATTTCTTTCTTCCTTTACTTGTTGTTTGTCGATGTAAAAGAATGTCCCATTCAATAGAAAATTTTTGAATTTAAAATAATCTATTTCTCGCCATTATGAGTTTAGGGCTTTAAACTAAGGAAAGTTTTTTTGACAATTTATGAAAAAGGGTGGAGTTTTCATTTAGGTTTATGCTCTTTTACAAAGGCTTAAATCCTTCTGTTTTAATAATTTTGAAACTACATATTACTATCCTAAAACAACTGCATAGGGTTCGCTTTTGTTATCTTGATGCCTTTGGCAACTTAGATAGGAATTAGTTGGCACAAAGTTGTTTTACATTTTGTCAACATAAATTGATAATACATCAATCCAACTATTATATGTATTTAAGTGTTTATATTTATAACAAGTTTTACATAAACAGTTCACACTTTCTTGCTTATAGTAAGTTTGATAATGTCTAGAATTTATTTTGACACTACAATTTTAGTTGTTGATGTTGAAAATATAATACAACAATAATGACTTAAGTGCTTACTAATGATATATATATTTTTTATAAACGGAAATTCCAAGGGCAATTTCAAACTAGAAAACGAGTTTTAACGAAAAACTGTTATAAAATTGATCCAAATGAAATAGCACCACCCATGAGCATTGGTTGTCCCCGCCACCTACTGTGGTCGTCAAGGTCACCACATCCACCACCAACCCCCCATAATGGTTTTTGCCACTCGCTGCCTTCCCCAACACCACCAACCCATCGTCTCAACAAGCCACCATTAAACTATATAACGGGTGAACTTATTTTGGTACTTTATCTAAACTAGCTCATTTGAAAACCAACTTTATTTTGATCAGAATCCATTTTAATAAAACCAAATTGATACCCTTTTAAAAGCTTGCAGTTTTGACCCGAACTTATTTTCCCCAAATCTATATTGAGCTGTCACCCAAACTACTTGACCTATCCAATTTGCGAGGATTAATGCCACATGCACATCTTGAACATGTATGAGTCCATACAAGTACATGTATACACTTTTATAGGCCCGTTTTGAACACGTACACAACCATATAAGAAGTTGCATATGCTAGTAGTTTAAGGGTACATTAAGTAAAAAGACATATGTGAATTACATTTACAACAACCCTATTTATTTAAAATAAATGAAAGTATATATTGTACTTGAAATAATTCAAATTAACAATCCAAACACCCCTAACCTGACTAGAATTTGTTTTAATCCACCAACCAATTAGTACACATTTAAATGTCATGCACAATCTTCTATGAAACTAGTTAAAATATGTAGATCGAATAATAAGAATGATAATTCGAATATTATACATGCAATTTGAACCATTTACACACATATTGGAAATCACAATACAAATAAAACAGAAACACAAATTAATGGAAGCAAATATCTTCAAGAATCAAAACTATGGTTTTCGTCAATTGTGGGAGTGAATTGAAGGGCCTCTTTAATAAACCTCTGGAAGTTATTATATGATGAACCACCAATATCAGTAGCTTCTTTTGCTGTTCTTTTCCATTCTCTTGCATTTCTTCTCATTTCCTTTCCTTTCTCCCCTTGCATCATCTCCCTAACAAGAACTTCAACCTCATTTCGCTTCACATCGTGATTAATCTCCATCCCGATCCCCCATTCAGTGCACGCGAATCGACAATTAGTTTGTTGATCCGAAAAGAACGGCCAACAAATCAAGGGGACCCCTTCAAGTATGCTTTCAGTAGTCGAGTTCCATCCACAATGTGATAAAAACACACCAACAGCAGGGTGAGCTAAAACCTTCTCTTGATCACACCAACTCACCAGCATTCCTCTATCCTTGACCTCTTCCACAAATTCTCCAGGCAACGTTGTCGAATCCCCCATGGTCACGTCGGGTCGAACCACCCATAAAAACGGCTGCTTGCTGTTCGCCAAGCCCCAGGCGAACTCGACCAAGTGTTGGTCAGTCATGGTAGTCACACTACCATAATTGACATAAATTACAGACCCTTCTTCCTTTTTATCTAGCCACTGTAAGCAACTCGAGTCTGGCCTCCACAGACTCGAGTTAAGTGATTGTACAGGACTATCGTCCGGTACATATCTGGCTAGTAAAGGAAGAGGGCCTATTGTGTATATATTTGGGTAATTAAATTTTGAAGCAATGGCTTCGACTACTTTGTGCTCCAATGCATCAAAGGTGTTAAAAATGATCGCGGGTGCATTCAGGTTGTTTTGGGCTTCCTCCCCCATGAAATCGAACATGATATCGTTCGGATCAGTTGTTCTGATGAAGCTTGGAACATCTTTATAACGAAGATTGCTCATCCCCGGAATCCAATCGATTGGCGTTTCTAGCGTGCCATCCGTTAGATAGTTATCGTCTACAAACAATTTTATTGATTTAGTGATCATGGTTTATATGTACAAACCATAAATTTATATAAATTTAAATAAATTTGTTGTATTGTTAAGAACATATATGAAATCAGTTTTTAGTAACTATTTTCTTTCATATTTTTGTAGTGGTTATGTTTTCCCATTTACGTGATAAAATAGCGTCATTAAAAGCAGAATAGTCAAAATGTGTGTTTACTGATGAATATTTTTCTTCTTACTATCTCTCATATTTTAATACGTTCTATAGACAATTATATTGGTTTGTTTTGGGTTGCATAAGACTAAACTATTATTTAAAATTCATAAGTGCGCTGCTAAATGTATATTTTGTACTGAACGTCCCCTTCTTACGAGAGAGATATTACTTTTTAATAGATGAATGACCCATCATATACGTAAAAAAAGAAGGTACGTTTAACAACACACAACTAAAAAAGTAACCCCTTTTATATCCTTTACACTTATGGTTTGGTTATAGATTAAAACTTAAAACATAATGAAACCAGATTATACTCCCCCTGAAATAAATGAAATTAAATTTCACATATCTATATGTCTAATAGTTTACGTGAGTATACTAACCTTTAAATGGAACGATCCCCCTTTTAATGAACTCCCTATAATGCAAAAAACACATAAAAGCACACGCTGGTGAAGTCCAAAACTGAACCTCCGGAATCCCCAGATCCTTAGCACCTTTTACCGCAAAGCTCATCACACCATCTCCGATCACACAGCTGACTGCGGGGACCCCGGGCGACGAGTTCAACCGACGCAACAACTCTTTAAACGGGTCCAAACACGTCTTTCGGGTCATGTCACAAAGCATGGGCACGTCCTGAGTGGCGTCGCGGTCCGAGTGCGGCATGCCATCGGGGATGGTCTCGAACCGGAAGTCGGGCAGGCCGTTGACCGACTCGAGGCCTTTGGATCGGATGAGACGGCGATGGTTGAACTCGGTGTTGACGAAGGTGATGTGGAAGCCATGGGAGTGTAGAAGCTTTGCAAGCTTCATGAAGGGGTTTACATGGCCTTGTGCTGGGTATGGCACAAGGACTACATGAGGCTTGGTGGTGCAACCCATTTGGTTTTAGCTTCTTAAACTCTCATGAAAATGCTACACTTATATATAGGGCTCTTGGGGATTCCATATGCCTCCATGGTGCATTGTTTCATTATACATATTATTTGTGTTTTTTTTATAGTAACTTGTTTTAAAATATTGTTCTAGATTATTGGAATGGAAGATTATTTATTGTCTTTGGGTTTAAATATTATAAATATATGGAAAACCAATGTTAAAAAGTTAAGAGGTAAAATTAGCTACAAGGGTTTTTAACTACCAGACATTAAAATATACTTTTAAATTATTTAATGTTAAAAGTTGATCCATACCAATTTGATAAGAATAAATATCGTATTTCACTAGATTAAAATGACAGCAATAACTTTAAATCAGTTGAAATCAACTTAGAAAAATTGTTTATTAAATCACGCGAGCCTAGACATATGTTGGAGCCCGTCTAGTAAAAGAGGTCAAGCTAGTTTTCATATATCAAGATTGTTAAGCTCTGGAGACTAAATAAGAATACTATATAATAAATCTTATTTAAGACATCAGTTATATATTCACATAATAATAATTATTACATATAAAATTATGATAGTATTATTAAAAAAATAAAATATTCTAAAAATATTATTTGTGTGCGTGTTACAACGACAATGACATAAAACAAATTTTAGCAACAAGAGGTAAATACAAAATACAATTTGAAATTGATGAATGATACCAATCTAACCAAGACAAACTACTTAACTCACCCATGTTTATAATCCATTTGTAGGTTATAAGTTTAATCTCATCCCTCGTGTGCATAGGCGCACAATCATACCTAATCTTAAGATCAACGTGTTCTTTGCTTTCCAATCAACAAAACAGAATAAAGCAAGGCCCGCCTAAGCTTGATTCACCTTTTTGACTACAAATTAACATCCGAGTGAGTAAGAAACTTAGATCTATTATGAATAATTAAGGGCAAAAGGCCACTCTATGAGGAAAACAAGTTCCAAACTGAAGTCAAGAAACAACACTCTGAAGAATATGTGATTGATATCCTTGTTAACCGCCTCACTAAAAGGGCCTATGGTAGAAGTAACACTTACGCGTTTATGTCGTGGATTCTTAGAAGCCAACAAATAACTTTCATATGATTCTCCTCCACGATTGATTCGAAAAGATTCTCAAAACATCACCTTTCCCCCTCTAATAGTTCTCAAAATCAAAGAAGTTGTAGCCATTGAGTTCGCCCCCTTAAAATAGTATGCTTTCGCCCCCGCCCCTCATAAGGTGTGGTTCAAGCTCCGCCATTATTTGTAGTTATGGAATTTATGAGACATCAAACACCTTTTTGTCTGACTTGATAATATAAAGGAACATATATTTGTCTTTAAAAAATTTAATTTACGATTGCTTGAGTGTAACAATGATCCATACTTGATCAAAGATCATATTAATAGCTCTATTATCACTTGTTAGGATTGATGATGGTTCAAGTCTTCACTAATATCTAGCAGAATTCAACTAATCAAAATTAATTAAACAAGAACACAATACTATGAGTGAAACTTCTATTAACACTACAATCGTATATCAAAGTCGTCAACACATATTTATATATAGACTTTGCAAAACCGATTTTTTAGTATTTAGTTAGCATTACAACATTATCTAATAGCAATATTCACTAGACTATGATTACAACATATTTGAATTACATATAAAAGATTATTATACGGGATCTTCAACTCTAATCCTTAAGCTTCAACAAAATAACTTTAGTAGAAAGTATCTTCAACACAGACTTCGGTAGAAACTAGAAAGTGATAATATGTATTCTTCATTCTTTGGAAGTGGTGGCTGATATCATTAGGTTAACCTACCACCCGCTTTATTCGATTAGTCGTAGAGGCGGCAATAAGCAACTAGTTTTATACCCGTCAGGTGGTCGGGTAATTTAACATCATTTTATGTCAATACATTAAATTGCATTCTTAAAAAAACAATTAATGTTTAAGAGCAAAATACAAGTATATTTATCCTGCGCTTTTAATAGATTTCATCAATATTCATAATAAGGCACACAACTCTAAAAATACACAAAAAAGACAGAAGTTAAAAAAAATGTTGAACTAAAAGATGAAACAATTACTCATTGAAGGACAACCCTTATGAAGATGTGAAGGTGATGCCATTTCAAACAACTTTGCAATAAACAACCACTTTTGTTAGAAGTCTTGATACTATCTCCAACACTATTATAAGAAATGAAAGTTGAACCATCACCTTTAACCTACAAAACAAAATTTAATGTACAAAAATACATTTTCTAAGTTTTATAAATGTTAATGTTGACAACATAAGATACATTTTTAGATAACCTTTAAAATTTTTAATGATATAGTGAGATGCTAAAATAACAACAACAATAATAAATGATGATGATGGTACTATAATAATAAAAGAAACGTTAACATCACTAATAATAAAAATACGCGAGGAAAATACACTTAACATTGATTACCACTATTAAGCATTTGATCTATTTTCATATCTCAAATTGAACCAAGAACCAAATTTAAGCATTAGTTTAAATAACAAAGTGAGTTTGTTTCTCCTCAAAAGGTGAAAAAAGAGAGTGAGAGACAAAGATAGGGGCAACAAAAGGTGGTTATGAGCGATTTTTGGGGACTACGTGTGCCATCCAAGAGATTATTTTGACAAGTAACCGCCCTAACATCTCCTTCTAGAAGGATTCCAGGCAATTAAACAGCCAGGATCAAATCTTGCATCGTTTGAATGACTCCTACTTTCCTGCACACGGATGAGAAAACGTGGGCATGTGCATACCAGGTCAAGAAACTATCGATTTTTTCAATTACCATCGACTTTCTACGGTCGGGATCCACTGTTTTAGACTTTCGACGGTCATGATTGCTTAAAAAACGGTTACGAAGACCGGGATTAATATATTATATAATTCATTTGTTAACTAGATTCAATATCTCAGGGAAAAACCATGTTAGTCGACCAAGGGCACCGATTCCATCGCCACTTTTGGTCATCGATTCAAGCACTTGTTGATCAATTAGTTGCTGCTTGTTTTCCGGTTAATCTATCTGATCAATTACTGTAAGGATTCCTTAGTCTGATGCAAACCAAAACATCCAAATGTCTCTCTGCAACATGCACTAAGTACTGAAGTATGAAATGCTTCGGAAGTTTTACACAATACACTAGAAAATACTCTAAGTGTAAAATCTTCCGAAGCCAAGACCAATATCTTCCGAAGCCAAACATGAAGTCTTTCGAAGCCTCAGAGACAAAGTCTTCCGAAGCTTCAACCTATGAAGACATATTTCTTCCGAAGACTTTTAGTATACATGCTTTATCTGATGTACTGTTCCATAAAGCTGGACACCTTTCCGTTGCATCTCTGTAAAGTCACCAACTTACATGAGTTGGTGAAAAGGTCCATGCTTTTGGTAACTTTACATTGAGGTCTTGAGTCTGTAACTTTCTACTTTATGTACTTTATCCTTTTTGTAATAGATAAGGATGTGAGCTATGGCATGTCATAGTCACAAGGTCAAAAGGCAGATATGCCTTTTGATCCTACAATTGATTTTGTTAGTGTCTAGTCAATTGTATCCAGCTGGCCTTCAAAGTATAGCCGGCTGTAGGTTGTAGTATAAGTATTCCAAGTTCTTGTATCTTTCTTCATGCTTTGTAACACTTGTAAAAGAACTTGAGAAAGCAATATACTGCCTCCTTGAAACCCAACTCTCTTGTTCTGTCTCTTTACTTTACTTGTGTTCTTTGTATCAATATTGGTTAATCCAGTTTCATTGTTTGATCAAGTTTAGTTGTTCTCCTCATTGTGTTGTTGTGTTGTAATTTGTTCAAGCCCTTAACCGGTCCTACAATTGGTATCAGAGCTTTTCAAGCTCTTGATATAAGATCTCACCATCTTAAGATCCCTCACACACACAAAAACTAAACTCTCCAAATGGCATCCATCTCAAAGACTGATATGGAGACTGGAACCATGAACAAATCCCCACTGATCACTCTTGATGACATTGACACCTGGTGTATGAGAATGGAAGGTTTCATCAGGTCTCTGGATTCAAGAATGTGGGAATCTGTTGAGAATGGACCTTTCATACCCAGCACTCCTTCTGCTACTGGTGCTGGTATGATTCCAAAAGATGTGGCCAACTACTCTGATGAAGATAGGAAGATAGTAGAGATTGATAGGAAGGCCATGACTGCTCTTTCTGACTGCTCTCCCAAACTCTGTGTACAGAGGCTTTAAGAAGTGCAAAACAGCTAAACAGCTGTGGGATGCACTGAAGCTGATGTATGAAGGCTCCTCTGAAGCCAAGGAGAACAAGAAGGATCTCCTGAAGCAGCAGTTTGAAAACTTCACCTTCAAAGCAGGTGAAACCATGACTCAACAATACTTCAGGTATGTTGAGATAGTAGATACCCTAGTGGATGGAGGAGTTCCTCTTGAGAACAGGGACATTGTAAGGAAGTTCATGTCCTCACTTTCTAGGCAATGGACACACTACTGTGTGGTGATCAAGAGGACTGAGAACCTCAAAACTCTTACTCTGACAGAGTTATATGGGATTCTCAGTGGTTACCAGATGGAGATGAACATGCAAGGTTCATCTGGAAACTCCAACAATCAAATGGGTTCAGCTCTTCATGTGGTTGAAAGGGATAGCATAGAACCCCAACATCATCTCATATGCTACCCTGACAACTCACCAAAGGGTCCTTTCATCACCTTTCTAGAGACACCCAGGGAGAACTTTACTCAAGGAAGCCCATTCCAAGAGACAAGCTCTTCTCAAGCCTTTATGTCTTCTGATGAAAGCTGTGGGAACTCTCTCTTCACTCTTGAAGACCTGGACTGTATCCATCCAGATGACCTGGAGTACATGGAAATAGTTTAGCAGATGGCTCTCCTCACTCACAGAGCCAAGAAGTTCTACAAGAGAACAGGAAGGAGGTTTCCAAGCAATGCAACTAGTGGAAAGTTTGGGCTGGATAAAAGCAAAGTCAAGTGTTACAACTGTAACCTGATGGGCCACTTTGCTAGGGAGTGTAAGGCACCTAAAACAAGTGGTAGCCAAACACAAACTAGACCAAACTACACTGACAAAGCCCCTCAGAACGAGAAGCCAAAGCAACATGCTGCTGTTGCTGTTGAAGAGGGAGGCTTTGGCTGGAGCTTTCAGGTGGAAGATGCTTCTCCAAACCAAGCACTAATGGCAGACCATGATGAAGCCAAGGTATTGGAACATCTCTGTACTCCTGAATGCATTGCTAAAGTAAACAGATGCAGGTCCTACAACTTAAAAATGAGATCTGATCTTGAGTCATTAAACATATTATAATCTTATTTTAGAAAGTCTGAAAATGATTACAAGTTAAAGATAGAGGACTTGGAGAAAACCATTTCAGTACTAAAACATGAACATACAGATTTTAGGACTCAAATCCAGGATCTCATAACTAAGTTGACTGAATGCCAGGCTGAGCTTGTGATCAGCAAAGCTAAGGCTGAAAAGAGTGTTCTTGAAGAAGAGACCTTCAAGAACATGATATCCTCATCCCTGCACAATAAAGTGTGCTATCAAAATAGACAGGGACTAGGATCAAATGAGATAGCTCCTCCACACACAATCTTGTCTGTAAGATCTCCTAGGTGTGGAACTTGTGAAGATGAGCTTCCTCTCATAGATCCTATAAGTGAGGAGGATGAAGAAGAGATAGTGAAGAATTCCTCTGAGAAGAGTGAAGAAGAGGATTCTTCCAAGGGTCACTATCTCTCTGAGGAGAAGAAATCTACTATGATGACCAAGTCCAAGAGAAAGAACTTGATCAGGAAGAGCAAAAGAAAAGCAAAGAAGGCTCAAGAGATCAAGGCTACTTTTGATTCTAAGCAGAAACAAGTTTTTGTCTCTGCAGGTTTTAAAGTAATAAGGACTGAAGACATCAATCAAGACTCCTCAGCTAAGAGTCCTGGTTCTTGTTCAAATTATCTCAGTACAAAGAAGAAGACTGAGCTGCTGTGTACCACTGCTGCACAGCCTGGACCATCAAACTCCAAGAACAGTTCATAGCCCAAAACAACTGTCTCAGCATCTACCAAGATGAAGGTGGAGAAGGGATGTGACCAAAGCCAGTCCTGCTCTCATAGGGAGACTCTTTTGAAGAAGAAAATGTTATGTGTCATGTGTGATAGTACCTCTCACATTGCTAAGGATTGCCCATACAATCCTAAAAGTACTATCCACATGACCAATACAAAGACTTCAAAGAGTTTCAAGAAGATTCAAGCTTCGGAAGGAAAGTCTGTTTCCTTCGGAAGCTCCAAATCAAAGAAGAAGGTAAATGGAAAATTACCTTCGGAAGAAAAATTGGTCTCGGAAGAAAGGAGTTCTTCCGAAGCACTGAAGTCTGCTGCAGTGACTGTAGAATCTTCCGAAGGTTCAGTCATCAAAACTTGTGAAGTCCCAAAAGCTTCTAAGGTTTTGAAGGTCAAGTCCAAGACTCCAAAGGTGGTGTGGAAGTCTAAGAAAGACAAAATGACTGAAGTTTCTCCATCAACAACAACTGAAGATCTCCCTAGTACAACCATAGGATCTATTACTATTGCATTACCTTCTATTACACTTAGTGAGCCCAAGACAAGTAAGGCTTGGGTTTCCAAATGTAACTAATCATTTTCTTTGTGCAGGAACAACTCAAGACAAGCAGGAATGTCTGGATAATTGATAGTGGCTATTCCAGGCACATGACAGGCAATAGGTCACTACTCCATAACTTTGAGAAAATTAATGGAGGACCAGTTGCTTTTGGAGGAGATGAAGGTGGTTACATTTCAGGAAGGGGCAAGGTTACAAATGGTAAGCTCAGCATTGAAAAGGTAAACTTTGTTAAGGAGCTTGGGTACAATCTTCTGAGTGTATCCCAATTTTGTGATCAGAGTCATAACATGCTCTTTACTGAGCATGAGTGCATTGTTCTCAAGCTTGAAGTGGTCATTCCTCATGAGCATATCCTGCTCAGAGCCCCCAGGAAAGGGAACATGTACAAGATGGATTTACAAGAAACATCTCCCTCTGGAGAAGTTTCATGATCTAAAGCAAATAGTGATAAGTCTTTCCTATGGCATAAAAGAATGTGCCATGTAAACTTTAAGAACATGAATAAGCTAATTAAACATGATTTGGTAACTGGAATGCCAAAGAAAGAGTTTACAAGTGATGATCATTGTGTTGCATGCCTGAAAGGGAAGCAACATAAGGTATCTCACAAGCCTAAGGAAAGGAACTCCATCACTACTCCCCTACACTTGTTACATATGGATCTCTTTGGCCCCACCAGTGTAATGAGTCTAGGAAGGACCTCTTATTGTTTAGTGATCACAGATGATTTTACAAGATTCACTTGGGTTTTCTTTCTTAGAACTAAGGATGAAACCCCTGAGATTTTGAAGAATTTCATCTTAAAAGTTGAGAATCAAAGTGATCACAAGGTCAAAACCATAAGATGTGATCAAGGAACTGAATTCAAGAACCAAATCCTTGATACATTTTGTGATGAAAAAGGTATTACAAGACAATATAGTGCTCCCAGGACTCCTCAGCAAAACGGAGTTGCTGAGAGGAGAAACAGGACACTATTGAAGCTGCAAGAACTATGTTGTCTGACTCTAAACTGCCCATCACCTTCTGGGCAGAGGCAGTAAATACTGCTTGCTATGTGCAAAACAGAGTTTCGGTAGTTAAGACACATGGTAAGACTCCTTATGAACTTTGGCACAAGAGGAAACCTTTCATTGGTTTTCTCAGGTCATTTGGATGTCCCTGCACCATCTTGAATACCAAGGATCAAATTGCCAAGTTTGCTGAGAAATCAGATGATGGACACTTCATTGGATACTCTTCCCAAGATAAGGCTTATAGAGTATACAATCTCAGAACTAGAATTGTTGAGGAGTCAGCCAATGTGACTTTCAATGAACACACACCTTGTGTGGCTGGTTCTGGTCCTGATTGGCTATTTGATCTTGATTTAGTTACCAACTGTTTTAACAAATCTTGTGAGAATGTTTCAGGATCTGCAGAAAATCTAAATACAGGTGATCCTGATCCAAGATTTGAGCTAGGAAGACCCTCAACTCATACATCTTCAGCTCCAGTTGGGACTACTTCAGCAAATGAGGTTTCTATCAGCACAACAATGACAAATTTAGCTGATACATCTGGTATGCCTTCAAATTCCAGCTCAGAGGCTCCTCAACCAGATAAAGATACCTCAATTGTAGAAGACAACAATGGTGATGGTGAGTGTGATCAGGAATTCCTTGATGCTAATAACCACACCATAGATGACAACATCAATGATGTCACACACTCATTGGATCAAGTTAATCTTGATAAGTGTGGTAATGTGGAGGGTGAATCATCTATGCCAGATCTAAATAAATTTTCAAATTTGGATCTTTCTCAGCAACTTGCTGTGATCCCTCAGCTAAGGATCCACAAGTCTCACCCTACCACAAACATCATTGCAGATGTTGTCACAGGGGTAAGAACAAGAGGACAAACCCATGAAGCAAATGTTTGTCTTCACTCTTGTTTCTTATCTCAGATAGAGCTAAAGAAAGTTGATGAAGCTCTAAAGGATGGAAGTTGGGTTGAAGCTATGCAACAAGAGCTGCTTCAATTCAAAAGGCAGAAAGTTTGGAACCTTTGTCCTCTTCCTCATGGGAAGACTACCATTGGAACCAAATGAGTTTTTAGGAATAAGAAGGATGATAGAGGAATTATCATCAAGAACAAGGCAAGACTAGTTGTTCAAGGATACACACAAGAAGAAGGGATTGACTACACTGATGTCTTTGCTCCTGTAGCAAGATTAGAAGCTGTTAGGATATTCCTGGCATTTGCTGCATCCAAGAACTTCAAAGTCTTTCAACTTGATGTAAAGTGTGCTTTCTTATATGGAGTGATTGATGAAGAGGTTTATGTCAAACAGCCACCTAGTTTTGTAGACCCTGATCATCATGATTATGTCTGCAAGCTTGACAAAGCTCTTTATGGGCTGCATCAGGTACCCAGGAAATGGTATGAGACACTGTCTGAGTATCTTTGTAAACATGGATACATGAGAGGTAATATAGATAGAACTCTCTTCATCAAAGGACAGGGAAATGACTTATTGCTAGTTCAAGTATATGTAGATGACATCATCTTTGGTTCAATTAATCCAAAGCTCTGCAAAGACTTTGAGAAGCTGATGAAAGACAGATTTGAAATGAGTGCAATGGGATAACTCAATTTCTTTCTGGGAATTCAAGTGAAGCAAGTTGAAGATGGCATCTTCATAAGTCAGTCAAAGTATGTTCAGGACATACTCAAGAGGTTCAACATGACTGATTGTAAGATTGCTAAGACACCCATAGCCAGAAACCACTCCCTTGGACCTGATCTTGAGGGGGAGTGTGTAGATGAACATTTATACAGGGCTATGATTGGGTCTCTTATGTATCTTACAGCTAGCAGGCCTGATATCATGTTTGCTACATGTATTTGTGCAAGATATCAAGCCAACCCTAAGATGTCTCACTTAATCACTGTCAAAAGGATTTTAAGATACCTCAAAGGTGCTTCAACACTTGGTCTATGGTATCCAAAGAATCCTGACTTCAATCTGTATGCTTATACAGATAGTGATTATGGTGGTTGCAACATGACTGCAAAGTCTACATCTGGGGGATGTCAATTCCTTGGTGGAAGGGTTGTCTCATGGCAATGCAAGAAACAATCCTGTGTGTCTGCATCAACTGCTGAGGCTGAATACATTGCTGCTGCAAGCTGCTGTGCTCAAGTGCTTTGGATTCAAAATAAGATGCTGGACTATGGATTTAACTTCAAGGAGACTTCTATCCACATAGACAACAATAGTGCTATCTCTATCACTGAGAATCCTGTGCAGCACTCAAGGACCAAACACATCAACATCAGGTATCATTTAATAAGAGATAACTATGAAAAGGGATTAATTAAACTAGTCAAAGTTTATACAGATGAACAATATGCTGATCTGTTTACAAAAGCTTTTGATGAACAGAGATTTAAATATCTGATATCAGCTATTGGGATGATTAACTTTGAGTAGACTTTTTCTTAAAACTAATTCTAATTATTTCTTCTTAAAATATATGTGTCCTAAGTTGTCTAGTTCATCACTTTCATAAGCTCATGTTTTCTTTGGATATAAAAATTCCTTTTTGAAGATTTTCCTTAGATTCTTGAAAACTTTCTGATCCTTCGGAAGATAAAATTTTATCTTCGGAAGAAAATTATGTCTTCAAAATAAATAACTGTCTAAGAAATTTTACCTTCGGAAGAAGTCTAAATCTATCTTCCGAAGCTTAAATTCTCATCTCAGACACTTATTTGTATTTAAGGACTTTTTCCTTCCGAAGCAAAATTAACTCTCGGAAGCTTTGTTGTTTCTTATACAAAGCATTCAAGTGTTTATTTCTCTTCCGAAGCAAAATTTTCAAGACTTTCAAGAAAATCTTCCGAAGCCACTTTAGCTTCGGAAGCTTTTTCATTAAAACTTCCGAAGACAATTTACCTTCAGAAGCTTTTCGAATTCCAAGAAAACTACTTTTTGAGCAAAAGTAAACTACTTTTTCAGAGGTGGGACCGACTTTCGAATTTCAAAGTTTATCCTCTTTCATTAACTTTGGTTCAAATCCCCTTTCACATAAATACCCAACGGTTCCCCCTCTTCCTCACTATCTTCCTCAAATTCCACTATTCCTCAAACCTAATTCTCTAAACCGCCTTTGCTTTCTACCTTTCTTCACCCTTAAGCTTCTGAAATGGCCAACCTTAACCGCAGAAACAACCCAGATTTCTACATGCAACTTCACAGGCAACACAATCAAGTTGCTCTGTTAAGCTCTGAGAAAGATGCAAGTTTCTCAGAGATTTGCCAATTCTTAACTCTATCCAACTACTTCACCTCCCTGACCATTGATCCTACTCTGTATGAGGATCATTTGCTTGAATTCTGGAAGACCTGCCAAGAGGTCATTATGGATGGGGAGAAGGCACTGTCTTTGCCACAGTGGCAAGGGAGGACAATCTCATCACTCCACTCCAGGACCATCAACATCATTTGCAGGCAGCTGGGATTGATGAAGAAGGTGAGTTGTCCTTCCCAAAGGAAGCTGTTATCATTCCTTTGAGCAGATGCTATGAGGGAGATTTCTCTATAAAGACCTTCAGGAAAGGGAAGGTCTAGGTCTCATCCTAGTGGAAATACCTGCTCCATGTGGTTATCTAACAGCTTATCAAACAAGCATGGAGGGTGGGACCAGATTCCTGAGGATTCTCCTTTATAGTGCATGAATGTTAGGTTCAATGGATATGGCTAAGTTCAGGTCAAGTTCTACTCTTAATTTGTTTATACTAATTTACTTGGAAACTTGGACTCCTTAGTAGAGTATTACATGTTTCCTAGATATGTTCAACACATTCATAACTGTGAACTGGGCTCACAGGTGAGAGAAAAACAAGTAATATTCTTAAATGGGAACGATGAAGCCGGGACATCATGAAGAACCCGGCATCTTTAAAATCATGAAGAAGCCAACTGTAGGCTTCTCAGGGGTAGAAAAGGCCCTAGTCCCCAAAAGGTTAGAGCTCATTGCTCAAGGTGACAACCTAGCAACACAAGCTAGTGTTGAACCCGCACCTTCTTTTTCTTAACCACTAAAAAGACCACAAATAACCCTCACCTACAAAAGAAAGTCCAAACGAACCCCTGCTCAGGCTATTGAGTCTGTGCAGGTCCATATATACTCAACCTTACAGGAGGAAGTGGACACTAGAGCTCCCACTTCCCCTGAGGAGCAAACCACTCCCATCTCTTCACCTATCAGGGCTGAGGTTCCTCATGCTCACCCTGATGAGCTCACAAGCCCAACAGCCTTAAGCCTTCACTCTGAGTCTCAACACTCAAGTGAACAACCTTCAGGGAACAGTTACCATCCCCAGCCTTTAGATCTAAACCAACCAATTCCCAACCTTCCTTTACTGATGAAGACTTAGGATTCAGTGAGTACCATGAGTCTCTCTTTCCTCCCCTACTCAAAGAGAGATGAGTACCTCTGATTCTCCTCAGTCTATCCCACATCAGTCACCTGTTACTGAGGTGGACACTTCTGAACATGTTCAGGATGTCCATATGGAAGAGGCTCTCACTTCTACAAGTGATTACATCATTAAGACCTCAACCATGGCAACTCAGCCCACTAGCATCTCAACTGAGATTGCTAGTGAGCAGAGGAAAACCAGCAGCCAAGAACCTCAAGCTGGTGGTGAGAGAGAGGACTATGGTCCATCATCTCATCCCCCAATGATTCTTCTGATGAAGAAGAGGGGAATTTGAGACTAAGGGTGCAAAAACTGTCAAAAACATGCTCCTATTTAGTCTCTAAGGTTAGTCACCTTGAATCTCACCTTACAAAACAGGGTCAATGACCAGCAATTCAGATTTCATATCTAAAGGAAAAACTAGCTGGGAGACTAGCTAAGAGAGCTTTAAGGAGAGGCTCAACCAGGAACACAAGAACTGTGGAAGTGATTGACTTATCCTCCAGCTCACCTATGCAAGTGGGTGATGCTACCAAAAAGGGCGAGAAAGTTATTACAGCCAAGAACCTGGGAGTTCTTCACAGAGAATGGACATAGAGGACTCACATCCTCACTTGCTGTTGTGCATTCTCAGCAAACTTCCTCAAGTTCACATTAATGTGGACTCTATAGACTCTATCATCAGGAGTCTATTTGAGGAAGGTTATACCAAGGGCTGTATCATCTCCCACCACAAGGAACTTCAAACTACATCATAAGGTGGAGGTATGATGTGGGAAGAGAAGAGCCCTTATTTCACAGAGTTCAAGGGCAACAAGAAGTATTTGATTTTCAAAGCCTGAACTTCTATGAAAGATTGGATCTAGTCAACATGCCACTTGTCAATCCAAGCAACTCAATACAAGCTGACAGATTGGCTCAAAGAATCCAAGATAGAATCCTTGCAGAGTTCACTCTAAGAAGGAGACTTAGGCAATCAGGCAATGTCATCGGTCAACTGGATGTTGAGGGGACCCTAAGATTAGTTTCATAGGGGGAAACCTTGACTGAAGGCCCAGTGGCAGAACCTGAGACCCCTGTCTCATCATCAACAACTGCTACAGAGGTTCACACTCCTTCTGAGACACCTGCTGGTGAAGGTGTTTCTCAGCCTCTCTCTGGCCAGAGCATGGAAGCTACACCAAGGAAAGGCAAGCCTCTATCCACCCTGAGTCACAAAAGTCTGTGGGTGACAAAGGGAAAAGGATTATGACTCCTGAGGAAATTGAGGAGGAAGAGAGAGAGAGAGAAAAGGAAGCTAAGGGGAGAAAGTTTCTCTGGGTCATCAAGCTTATGCAAGCTGCAATCAGGGCTGCCCCCAGACCAAATACTCAAGATGATGAGTTGAGGGTAGTCAGGATTACTTATTTACAGACCAAGAACTATGATATTGATGAAATCATCTCCCTCCCCTTAGAAGAGTTGAATGAACTGGCTGACATAAAGTGTCAAGAGAGATGAAAGAAAAAGAGGATGCAAGGCTACTTCTCCAATTCAAAGAGGAGAAGAGACAGAAAAGACTCTACAAGCATGCTCCCATTCTCTCTCCAGTTCAAGAAAGTCCTGTACAGGAAGATGTGGCTCCACAAGAACCTCAGGTAGACAAAGAAGAAGATAGGATCAAGATGATCAACTACCTGAGTGCCACAAGCTTCTATCAGGCAGATACACTTCTTCCCCTGTCCTATGACTTCATTGAGTTTGAGTACCTAAAACAACTTGAACTTGAGTTAGTCAAAGAAAGAAAGACAACTAAAAGGAAGCTAAGGGAAGAAGCTGCAAAGTCAAGAGCCATCATCCAAAAGAGTGTGAAGAAGTCTGCTGATAGACAAAGGATGATGAGCTTCTTGAAGCTATATGGATTCTCCGAAAGGAGACTTGGCCCTATGTCTCTATCCACAATGGATGAGCATATAAGGGTGATCAAGCAGAAGATTAAGAGTGGTGAACTGATTGACTTACACTCTCTTCCAAGTCAAGTCCCACCTGAAGTGGAGGTTAAGTTTGAACAACCTGAGACACCTCAATCTGGACCTCTAGCTGAGCCTCAGCAAGCTTCATCTTCTGATCCAAAGCAGGGTCAAACTCCCTCTCCTTCTGAACCTGTGAGGGAGGAACACCCAACTGAGAAAGACAAGGATGATCAACATGGTGCTGCAGACCAGTCTTCTCAGTTAAAGTCATCTAAGAGGAAGAGAAATGGCTTCTAAACCAAAGTCAAAGAAGAAGAAGCCTAAGTCATCTACCTCTACACCTCAGGCTGAGTCAGATCAACCTGAGGAAGTGCATGATGAGGCAGCCCAATCAACTCCTATGCAAGTGGCTCCTCTGACAACTGAGACACCCATCTTGTCCTGGACTTACTCTACCAATCCAGAAAGATGGCATGTAATCAGAGATCAAGGTGTTGAAAATGTCTACACTTGGCAAGACATAATCAACTTACCTCTGCATGATCTCTTTGAGATGAGAAGATACTATGAAGGTCTTAATGATCCTGACCATCTAATGAAGAAGGGTATGGTCATGATTGTACTGAAGACCACCAACATCTGAAGATCTTCTAAGTGTTTTGGTAGCATCAGCCTAGAGGGAGTTTGTAAGGATTCCTTAAGTCTGATGCAAACCAAAACATCCAAATATCTCTCTGCAACATGCACTAAGTACTGAAGTATGAAATGCTTCGGAAGTTTTACACAATACACTAGAAAATACTCTAAGTGTAAAATCTTCCGAAGCCAAGACCAATATCTTCCGAAGCCAAACATGAAGTCTTCCGAAGCCTTAGAGACAAAGTCTTCCGAAGCTTCAACCTATGAAGACAGATTTCTTCCGAAGACTTTTAGTATACATGCTTTATCTGATGTACTGTTCCATAAAGTTGGACACCTTTCCGCTGCATCTCTGTAAATTCACCAACTTACATGAGTTGGTGAAAAGGTCCATGCTTTTGGTAACTGTACATTGAGGTCTTGAGTCTCTGTAACTTCTACTTTATGTACTTTATCCTTTTTGTAATAGATAAGGATGTGAGCTATGGCATGTCATAGTCACAAGGTCAAAAGGCAGATATGCCTTTTGATCCTACAATTGATTTTGTTAGTGTCTAGTCAATTGTATCCAGCTGGCCTTCAAAGTATAGCCGGCTGTAGGTTGTAGTATAAGTATTCCAAGTTCTTGTATCTTTCTTCATGCTTTGTAACACTTGTAAAAGAACTTGAGAAAGCAATATACTGTCTCCTTGAAACCCAACTCTCTTGTTCTGTCTCTTTACTTTACTTGTGTTCTTTGTATCAATATTGGTTAATCCAGTTTCACTGTTTGATCAAGTTTAGTTGTTCTCCTCATTGTGTTGTTGTGTTGTAATTTGTTCAAGCCCTTAACCGGTCCTGCAATTACATTGGTTTTTATGTGGAGTAAGAATCTCTTTTAAGACCTCCACCACCTTGGTTCGCACCTCTCGGCGTGTATTACAATATATGATAGGGGCGTGTACTTAAGCTGTGGGCAAGATAAAAACATACTATTGAGTATGATGTGAAACCGTATATATAAACATGATGGTTAAACTAAGAGCATACAAATGTGTATGACATCACTAATCTATGATGGTTATATCACAAAACATGCTATAGTATGTAACGTGGTCGTATCCTCGAGCCACAATAACAAAACTTAACTCATATGCTATTGTGTATGGCGTGGTCTTCTAGCTGAGAAGATGAGTATACATTTTAAAAGAAAATTAACCTATGCACTAACTTATATAAGTATCAGATCTACATTATGTCGGGTACATCAAATGGTAGCTTTATTAACAACCAAAGCAAGGTTAATTCAGAAATAAAATCTAGAATGTCCAGAGCTAAGGAACTCTAAAAGTACAATCAAATAACAAGGCAAATACGATTAAATTACCCTTAAGGCTGTCAAGATTATCATTACCACTCAACTAGAAACTAATCATGAGAAAGTAAAAAAAAACTATTAAAAAGTTCCTCATCATCTACAACTAAGATTTTAGACAAAAAAAAGTTGAAAAATAGAAAAGTAAGTACAAGAGTGTGCTTATAAATCCTTCACGACATGCAACCCACCAACCTTTGATAACAACAAGGGATCTATGAAAGCACATAAGTGGTCACATAAAATCTATCTTAGACATTTGTAACTATACAAAAGCAATAAGGTCTTATTTGCGGTACATTTACTTCAATCTAAAAAATTACATGATGCGAATAAAAGCTTAGTATCAACTATCTTTAGACCCTATCTAAATTAAGAATCTCAAGCTTTAGTCCATACCTTGATATATATATATATATATATATATATATATATATATTATATATATATATATATATATATATATATATATATATAGATATATTATATATATATATATATAATATATATATATATATATATATATATATATAGAATAATTAATAGGAGACAAAGGAAGATAGCTGACATTATTAAGATTTGTACAATCGAACAAAGTTACCATTTCATCCCTATAGACTTAATTCCTATGGAACTTGAAGAATTCAGTGTAGTTATAGGAATAGATCAATTAACTCATTATCATGTAAAAGTTGTATGTGGTAGACATTTGTACAACTATATTTACTCAATGGTGAGAGGTTGTGGTATCCAGTGAGCAATCAAGAAAGACAAACAATATCATCTCACTAGCAAAAGGATGTAAATGTTAGAAAAAAGGATACATTTATATTCTATCATATGCCATAAGCACTCTATGGAAACAAAGGATTAAATACGTATCTAAGACATATCACTAGTAGTGACATTGTCATACACATATCCTACTAAGCTATACCAAAGACTCAAAGGTCTTCGGCCTAATAGCCTTAACATTAGTACTAACCACGGAAGACAAACCTTGTATGTAACATTTCATCCTTCTCTCCTTAGTATTTAACAGATAAGGCACCTCTGGCCATCTCGTTGAACAAGATGTATACTTCCTATGCCTCAAAACTCCCAACTTGAATCCCAAGAATTTACTCTATCTCAATCTCATTCTTTGGACAAAACTTCCTCATCACCAACTCCTTTAGATAATTCCACTATAGGTTCCTAAACTCATGGAGATCTTTGGTTTGCTTGATGGTGTTCCACTAATAAATAGCTTCATAAACAAGTGTGTAGGCTGCGAACTTCATATCTTGCTCAATCCGACAATCGTTGATCTCAATCACTGCTTCGATCTCATATACCTACTGAAGAGTGGCAATGGCACCACCATTGCCGTCTATGGAGGGAGGATTACACCCTTTGAAGGTTTTGTAAGAACATCCCTTAGCCAAATCCTCATCAGTAATATCATCATCATCTTTCTCATCCTTTCCTGAACGGATTAATACCATCACTGCCTTTCTTGCTAGTTTTGTTCTTTGCCTCATGTGTCCACTCTTTGGTCACTTCTATAAGGGCTTCATCATGATTAAAGGCATAATGTTATGCAAGATTTGTGAATTTCATCAGCTATAGCATATCTAATGATAGGCTCCATAGTAAGCCTCTTTTTAAAGTCATGGAGTTATCTTCACTAGAAGTGTGGGCAGACTCCACATGCACCTCTTTAATTGTATTTTTTTCGGCTCCTTGTGACGGGTGGTTAACTTGTACCACTACCATGAGCACCTCTCCAACTTTCTCCATCTGCAACTTTCTTTACATCCATTCTTTTCCTATAAGGTTCAGATTACCATCACTATTATTTGAGATAATAGTTTAGATCATGTCAAGTACTATAAGTTTCGAATAATAGTTCCCACTCATGGTTAGTTACTTACTTTACTTTTCATGACTCAAAATTTTCTTGTCCTTAATCACATTAGTCCTTAAACCTACTAAGAACACTATAAACCACTATGAAGCTTTACTATCTTTATCTTTCTTTTAACTTTAGCTTTATTTATAACTTTTAACTTCATATTTAGCATTTAACTTTAACATATAACTTTAACTTACCTCTTAGCATGAAGCTACATGCACTCCATTCCTTATTCAGACTCATTTGCAGTTCAAGTTTAGACATTGAAGTATCTATATCTCTTAACTGGAAAATGTAACACTCGGTTATTTATTATTTTGAAGCCGACGAAGGAAGAAAAAGAAATAAAGTCCAAAGTCGAGGGGCCAAACTCGCCAACGAAAGAAAGTCGGGCGAGTGAGAGTATATAAGGGAGAGGGCAGCCCTTACCCTCTCCCCCACACTCACAAATCAGCCATCTAGAGAGGAGAAGAGGGAAAGAAGAAGAAAAGAGGAAAAAGGGACGGTTCGGGTGGCCAAAATCGTCGTGTAGCAAGCCAAATCGAAGCCCTTGTCGTTGTGTTCATTTGTGTGAGTTCTAGGACCCCAATTTTACTTGTTTTCAACCAATTTTGGGGCTGGAAAGCATCAAAACCCCGTTTTTGTGTGTGTGTGTGTGTGTGTTTGACCCATTTGGGTGTGATGTGTGTGATGTGTTTAGAGTATGTTTCGGGCTGTGTGTGTGCTGTATGGTGTTGTGGTATTGTATGGTGTGTTGTGGTATGCATTCCTAAGGTATAAGATGGTTAATTTAGGCTTAGAATGGGTTTGGATGAGCTTTGAGGCCGAAAATGGCAGATTGGGTTCGGGATGAACTCCATTCTGCATCAGCTAGGGCTACGCGACCGAATGAAGGCCATACGGCCGATTGAGAGGCGATTAAGGGTCATTCGCACGATTGGGATTCATTCGCACGATTGAGGGTTTAATCGCACGACTAAGGTTTCATTCGCACGATTGGGGTCCAGTCGCATGGGGAGTCATGCGACTGACGGTCCAGTCGCACAGGTGTTTAGTCGCATGAGTCCATTCGCATGAGGTAGTCGCATAGGTGCTCATTCGCATTAGTTCCATCCGCATGAGGTCCATACGCACGATTGGATGCCCATTCGCATAGATGTTCATCCGCATGAGTCCAATCGCATGATATTCAGTCGCATGGAGGCCATGCGACTGAAGGGTGTCCATACGCACGAATAGAGCTATTGCACCCGAAGGAAAGTGTAGTTCGACTTCTGACTTTCAGGGGAAAGTGTAGATGTAAGTTTTAACGTAAAGGTCCCGTAAGAGCATGTAAGATAGCTGTTATGGCCTTAGAGAGCAGGTAGGGCATGATGATGATGATGTTGCATGTTTATGCATGATGCATGTTATGTATGTATGATGTTGCCCTGTATGATGATGATGTCTGTGTATGATATGTTCCTTATTATGATGTATGTTTGTCTTTCCTGTAGCTTTACGTGTTATGGTAATGAATGAAATGAAGTATTATGTAACGTGAAGTGGAAAGAAATGAAAAGTCTTGCATGTATCGGATATCAGGTCCTTCTTTGTCATCGACCATTTATGTAGAACCTTTACCGCTTACCTCTAGTACTGCGGCATACGCTCAGCTGTTCAATTATTGACTTCGGCCCAGTAGCTAAATTGTTCGGGGTGTAGCATATGGTATTGGTACGGATGATATCCGATGCGCAAGTAAAGTTTTATTGAACGAATGAATGGATGAATGAAGGAGATAATAAAGATATTATCTATGCGTACGTATGATCCGTGATCATGCAAAAGTAACGAATGGTTTTAAATGAAAGTGAAGTATGTTTTATTATAAAACTAGAACTCACTCAACAACGCTGACTTTTTATATGTTTTCCAGTTGGCAGGTAATGATTGCTAAGGATGGCACTGCAAGGCTACTCGGCCCTTTTGGGATGGCATCCATTTATAAAGCTTTTGTGATGTAATGCAAACATGTATTTTGTAATCAGATAATGATGTATTATTTGGCAAAAGTGTTTATAATGAAATGAGATGTCATTTTTGAATGTTTTCGCTGCAATATTTTCATGAGACAAATGTAATTATATGTTTTATGCGCGATGAATGACCAACTGTAAGCGTCCCGGGAACGGGGCCTTACAAGTTGGTATCAGAGCCAAAGTTTAAGTGAAATGGGTAAATTTTCAAAATAAACCTTAACTTAAACTGAAAATGGGACGAAAAGAGAATGGCATGCCAATTTGAGTAGCTGCGTGCCATCAGGTATTTTCTTAAAGTTAATCGGTTTTATGTGCGCATGGTATGTGGTTATGTGTTGTATGTAGATTTAAATACTGATGTAGTCAGGACAGGTAATACTTGGGGTATGAAGAGTAAAGTAAGTGGCTAATCACAACTAGCCACTGTAATTAGGGACTTACTATACTTGACATAAACTGAGTTGTTTCCTTGAATGACCGTGTTGGTGTTTGAATCTTTCAGTGTGAGTTAGAGAATGGCTGGAGGGAGATCTTCTAAAGCTTCTAGGGGTGGAGGCCGTGGCGGGCCTGATGTTGAGCCGTGACCCAAAAGAGGAAGGCCAAGGGTTGAAAAGGTGGCTCCTGAAGAACCAGAGACCCCTCATCCGGAAGCTGGGGATGAGAGTGCAAACCTTAGGGCCTCGGTAAAGGAGGCTGTTGTTGAAGAAGTACACCAGGTCATGCAGACAATCTTACCGTCTGTGGTGACCGAAGTCATTAAGGCGGTGAAAGAAGGAGAAGAAAAGAAGAAAGGAGAGAAACGGTCGGGGGAACGAGAGCAACCAGAGCCCGAAACGATTTTCTCTGATAATGAAGACGAGGAAGAGGAAGATGAGCCTGTGTGAGAGGTGGCACGAGGCTGTAACTATGGGGTGTTTATGAGATGCAAGCCCCCTACTTTCGACGGTAATGGCAATGTTGCCGCTGCTCAGCGATGGGTGAGAGAGATGGAGGCTGTTCTCGACATCAGCGAGTGCCGGGAAGATCAGAAGGTGAAGTTTGCCACTCATTCATTTGTGGACTCGGCACTATGCTGGTGGGACAACATTGTCCAAGCTGAGGGTAACCGGGCAATCGGGAGAATGAGATGGCCCGAACTAAAGAAGATGGTGATTGAGGAGTTCTGTCCTCACAGGGAGATGGATAAGATAGAAAGGGAGTTCCTGCAGCTGGAGGTGGGAACCATGACACACCAGCAGTACACCACCAAATTCAATGAAATGGCACGGTTGGTGCCGGAGCAGGTGACGCCTCTGTCTCGGAAGATCAAGAGGTACATTCAGAGCTTACCGATGGATGTTCGCATGCATATGATCGCCGCCCGGCCAAGTACGTTTAGGTCAGTGGTCGATTTGGCCGGAAGGCTATATGATGAGCGGGAAGTGGTGGTGACTGAAGCGAATTAGAGGGGAGGTGGTGATCGGGACTGGAATGGGAGAAGGTTTGGTCGGGGTGATGCCTCGACGGGGAACAAAAAGGCACGAGTGGATGACTGCCGAGTGGCCACACCGAGAGCGGGATCGAGGAGGTGTGGCAAGTGTGGAAAGGAGTATGCGGGAGAATGTAGACTGGGTTTGAATGTGTGCTTCAAATGTGGGAAGACAAGGCATATGGCGAAGGATTGCCTGGCGGGCAAATGTTTTAACTGTGGGGAGAGTGGGCATATGAGCAGGGATTGTAAGAAGCCGAGGGCTGAGGGTTCCGGGGCGAAGAGGACGGGAGGTGAAGGACCGAGGGCGAGCGCCAGGGCATTCGCCATGACACAGGAGGAAGCTAGGATGGACCCTGATGTTGTGTCCGGTACGTTTCTAGTGAACCAAACTTTAGCTTCTGTGTTATTTGATTCTGGTGCTAGTAAGAGTTTTATTTCTGCTGCTTTCTGTGCTAAGCTGCCTGTTAGTAGTAGACGTGTTGATGCGCCCTTTGATGTAGAAACTGCCATAGGTAAGTCTACCAGGATTTCTGAGATGATAGAGAACTGTGATGTGGAACTTGAGGGTCATAAGTTTCCTGTTAGACCGTTTGTGATGACATTAGGTGGTTTTGATTTGGTTCTTGGGATGGATTGGTTAGCGGACTACAAGGCGAACATTGTGTGTCGCAAGAAGATGATTCAGTTGTCAGCGCCTGACGGTAGCTCAGTGACGGTTTATGGTGATCGGGTTACTACGATTCCGAAAGTGATCTCGATGGCGGTGGCGGGAAAGTGTATGAGGCGTGGATGTAGCGCATACTTGGCCTATGTAAAGGATGTGGATACGCCAACACCACAACTAGCCGATGTACCGGTTGTGTGTGACTTTCCAGACGTGTTCCCAGAAGACTTATCAGGAGTGCCACCTGACAGGGAGATTGAATTTCAGATTGATCTGATACCGGGTGCCCAACCTGCCGCCAAAGCACCGTATCGGTTAGCTCCGACAGAGATGAAGGAATTGATGGAGCAGTTGCAAGAGCTGCTTGATAAGGGGTTCATTAGACCAAGTATCTCTCCTTGGGGTGCTCCGGTTCTGTTTGTAAAGAAGAAGGACGGTAGTATGAGGATGTGCATCGACTACCGCGAGCTGAACAAGTTGTCGATTAAGAACCGATACCCCTTGCCGAGGATAGATGATCTGTTTGATCAGCTCCAAGGTGCCAGTTGGTTTTCAAGGATAGATCTTCGATCTGGTTACCATCAGCTGAAGGTGAAAGAGCAGGATGTTCCTAAAACAGCTTTATGTACGCGCTATGGTCACTACGAGTTTCTTGTCATGTCCTTTGGTTTGACCAACGCGCCAGCTGCTTTTATGGATTTGATGAACCGTGTGTGTCGGCCGATGCTGGATAAATCAGTGATTGTGTTTTTTGATGATATCCTGATTTATTCGAGGAGCGAGATTGAGCATGTCGGTCACATTCGGGAGGTTCTGGAGACGTTGAGAAGGGAGAAGTTGTATGCTAAATTCTCCAAGTGCACGTTCTGGTTGCGCAAAGTTTAGTTCTTAGGTCATGTGGTGAAGCACGACAGGATTATGGTGGACCCGGCAAAGGTGGAGGCGATTATGCAATGGAAGTCACCAAAAACGCCATCCGAGATTCGTAGCTTCTTGGGTTTGGCGGGCTACTACAGAAGGTTCATCCAAGACTTTTCCAAAATAGCTTCTCCACTAACCAAGTTGACCCGAAAAGATGTGAAGTTCGCATGGGGTCAAGCTCAAGAGAAGGCGTTCGAAGAATTGAAGGCGAGGTTGACTCAAGCTCCTGTTCTGTCATTACCCGATGGAAGCGAAGATCTGGTGGTTTATTCTGATGCTTCCTACTCGGGGTTGGGGTGTGTATTAATGCAGAGAGGAAAGGTTATAGCCTATGCATCCCGAAAGCTGAAGGTTCATGAGGTCAATTACCCCACTCATGACTTGGAGCTGGCAGCCGTGGTCTTTGCGTTAAAGATTTGGAGGCACTATCTTTACGGGACGAAGTGCACCATATTCACTGACCACAAGAGTCTGAAGTACTTCTTTGAGCAGAAGGATCTGAACATGAGGCAGAGACGGTGGTTGGAACTTATAAAGGATTATGATTGTGAGATCCACTACCATCCGAGCAAGGCCAATGTGGTGGCTGATGCCCTTAGCCGGAAAGAAAGGCCCGAGCCGATTCGGGTGAAAGCATATCAACTGATCATGACCTCTGATGTAATGAAGCTAGTCAAAGAGTTTCAAGACGAGGCACTGAAAGAAGATCATCTTAACTCTGAAGGAATGAGAGGTCTGGTTGGGGAATTGGGTGAAAACACACTCGGTGTTAGAACCCGATTCTGTCGTGTGTGGATTCCTCGTTTTGGGGATCTACGGGTGAAGATAATGGATGAAGCTCACAAGACTCGATACTCCATTCACCCAGGTGCCATGAAAACATACCATGATATGAAGAAGGATTATTGGTGGCCGGGTATGAAGCGCGACGTGGTGGAGTATGTGAGTAAGTGCCTTACTTGCTTACAGGTGAAGGCCAAGCATCAGAAGCCGTATGGAAAGATCCAACCTTTGGATATACCGGAATGGAAGTGGGAGCACATCACTATGGATTTCATTACGAAGCTGCCGCGTACCCCGAAAGGGTACGATGCCATATGGGTGATAGTTGACCGTTTGACGAAGAGTGCTCACTTCCTACCGATCCGCGAGACATATTCATCTTAGAGGTTGGCTGATCTGTTCATCAAGGAAATTGTAACTCGTCATGGTGTGCCGGTGTCTATTGTGTCGGATCGCGACACCCGGTTTACATCTAAATTTTGGAAGAAATTCCACGACGCTATGGGGAAAAGGCTACATATTAGCACGGCTTATCATCCCCAGACTGATGGTCAGTCAGAAAGGACCATTCAGACACTGGAAGACATGCTTCGGGCATGTGTGATTGACTTTGGTGGAAGTTGGGATGACCACCTACCGTTAGCCGAATTCTCATACAACAACAGCTATCATGCCAGCATTGGTATGCCTCCATACGAGATGCTATACGGTAGGAGATGCAGAACACCCGTTTGTTTGGGTGATATTGGTCAGAAGGAATTGGGGAGCCAAAGACAGACAAAGACAGACAGAAGTCGTATGCTGATAAACGACGCAGGCTGATTGAGTTCCAAGTGGGTGACCGGGTTATGTTGATGGTCTCACCTTGGAAGGGTATCATCCGCTTTCGAAAGCGAGGTAAGTTGAGCCCAAGGTATATAGGACCTTTCCGAATCATCGCTCGAGTAGGAGAGGTGGCCTATAGACTGGAGTTACCGGATGAGTTAAGTGGAATTCACCCGACATTCCATGTATCTCATCTAAGGAAGTGCTTAGCTGATGAAGATATGATTGTTCCACTGGGGGATATCGAAGTAGACGAACGGCTCAATTATGTGGAGCAACCAGTGGCAATCATCGATCGGAAAGAGAAAAGGCTGAGAAATAAAGTGGTTCCTCTTGTGCGTGTACAGTGGAAGCACAGGAAGGGATCCGAGTCAACGTGGGAGACTGAGGAAGAAATGAGACAGCATTATCCACGTTTGTTCGAAGAATGACAGGTTTCGGGGACGAAACCTATTTAAGGGGGGTGGACTTGTAACACCCGGTTATTTATTATTTTGAAGCCGACGCAGGAAGAAAAAGAAATAAAGTCCAAAGTCGAGGGGCCAAACTCGCCAACGAAAGAAAGTCGGGCGAGTGAGAGTATATAAGGGAGAGGGCAGCCCTTACCCTCTCCCCCACACTCACAAATCAGCCATCTAGAGAGGAGAAGAGAGAAACAAGAAGAAAAGAGGAAAAAGGGACGGTTCGGGTGGTTCGGGTGGCCAAAATCGTCGTGTAGCAAGCCAAATCGAAGCCCTTGTCGTTGTGTTTGTTTGTGTGAGTTCCAGGACCCCAATTTTACTTGTTTTCAACCGATTTTGGGGCTGGAAAGCATCAAAAACCCATTTTTGTGTGTGTGTGTGTGTGTTTGACCCATTTGGGTGTGATGTGTGTGATGCGTTTAGAGTATGTTTCGGGGCTTGTGTGTGCTTGTATGGTGTTGTGGTATGCATTCCTAAGGTCTAAGATGGTTAATTTAGGCTTAGAATGGGTTTGGATGAGCTTTGAGGCCGAAAATGGCAGATTGGGTTCGGGATGAACTCCATTCTGCATCAGCTAGGGCTATGCGACCGAATGAAGGCCATACGGCCGATTGAGAGGCGATTGAGGGCGATTGAGGGTTTAATCGCACGACTAAGGTTTCATTCGCACGATTGGGGTCCAGTCGCATGGGGAGTCATGCGACTGAGGGTCCAGTCGCACAGGTGTTTAGTCGCATGAGTCCATTCACATGAGGTTAGTCGCATAGGTGCTCATTCGCATTAGTTCCATCCGCATGAGGTCCATACGCACGACTGGATGCCCATTCACATAGATGTTCATCCGCATGAGTCCAACCGCATGATGTTCAGTCGCATGGAGGCCATGCGACTAAAGGGTGTCCATACGCACGAATAGAGCTGTTGCACCTGAAGGAAAGTGTAGTTCGACTTTTGACTTTCGAGGGAACGTGCAGATGTAAGTTTTGACGTAAAGGTCCCGTAAGAGCATGTAAGATAGCTGTTATGGCCTTAGTGAGTAGGTAGGGCATGATGATGATGATGTTGCATGTTTATGCATGATGCATGTTATGTATGTATGATGTTGTCCTGTATGATGATGATGTCTGTGTATGATATGTTCCTTATTATGATGTATGTTTGTCTTTCCTGTAGCTTTACGTGTTATGGTAATGAATGAAATGAAGTATTATGTAACGTAAAGTGGAAAGAAATGAAAAGTCTTGCATGTATCGGATATCGGGTCCTTCTTTGTGATCGACCATTTATGTAGAACCTCTACCGCTTACCTCTAGTATTGCGGCATACGCTCAGCTGTTCAATTATTGACTTCGGCCCAGTAGCTAAATTGTTCAGGGTGTAACATATGGTATTGGTATGGATGATATCCGATGCGCAAGTAAAGTTATATTGAACGAATGAATGGATGAATGAAGGAGATAATAAAGATATTATCTATGCGTACGTATGATGTGTGATCATGCAAAAGTAACGAATGGTTTTAAATGAAAGTAAAGTATGTTTTATTATAAAACTAAAACTCACTCAGCAACGCTGACTTTTTATATGTTTTCCAGTTGGCAGGTAATGATTGCTGAGGATGGCACTGCAAGGCTACTTGGCCTTTTTGGGATGACATCCATTTATAAAGCTTTTGTGATGTAATGCAAACATGTATTTTGTAATCGGATAATGATGTATTATTTGGCAAAAGTGTTTATAATGAAATGAGATGTCATTTTTGAATGTTTTCGCTGCAATATTTTCATGAGACAAATGTAATTATATGTTTTATGCACGATGAATGACCAACTGTAAGCGTCCCGGGAACGGGGCCTTACAGAAAAACCCTTCTAGGCAACCTCACATTTGAATTTGGACATCAGAAACACCCATTATTAAATCAAAGTTTCATCATTAATACGTAGTAGAAATTAAACATTGTCAACATTTAACTACGACATCAACTAGAAGTCCTTAACTAACTACGAGAAAACTATACCAAGATGCTAGTCTTTAACTTGATGTTGGTAGCTTCAAAATCCATGCTAAATTAAAAGGGCTATCAGAGGTTATACGACCCCCTATACGCCTCATATAGTCCTATATGATCCATATAGAAAGTTTGACACTGAAGACGGGAAGAATTTAAGAGGCTCGGGTTATATGCCCCATGTAAGGCTATACGACGCCCTATACGATCCATATAAAAATTTGGGGGTGTTTTTTATATCGAGAGGATGTCTAAATATTAGGACTCATAATTATATTATTCTAGTAATGAATTGATTATCGTTTTTAAACATCGCAATAATGATTCTAAAAAGACAATGTAAACATCCATGAATATAAAGTCAACTCAGTCATGTTGCATCTTATTAGATTCTTTTCGGAACTAAAAGCGTTGACTATTAATATAAAATAAAACTTATAAAATTTAATTAAACTTTACATAAAATATCATTATATGTATTGAACTTTAAACTTACCTTCTCGATGAAACAAACTTTTCATATGTAAATTTTGACGTTTTATTTTTATTGTGACACCAGCTTACGCATGTGAAATTTTCATAAGATGTGTTTTAATTAAGTCTTAACATGAAAACACCCTAGTTGCACACCTCTCCTTTCCCAACAAAACCACTGTCTCCAACATGTGTTTTGTTGGAAATAGGATGTGAAATTATGTTAATTAAAGGAGTGATATTTGAGTTAAAGGTTAATTCACAATGAAAAGATAATAATATAAGAAGCTAGTTAACCAGTCGTGCTTCAGGTTTTCTATACGAGGAAATGACATTCAAGCATCATGTAAGTTGGATGTTTAACTAAGAATCTCTTGGAATTATAACCTCATATCCTTTAGATTCCGTGACTACACCTCTTATTATATTTTATCATAGGATGTCCACTTTACTCTCTCCTCCCATATGTACTCATTCATGACTTTGAAACTACTGAATATTTTTTCAAGCCAACATGGGAGATAGGCTAATAGCTTAAAGGGTGGGAAACACGAGATAATCTTTCAATGTATCATGAAGTACTCATAAATATCTAGCATAGAAAATCCTTGTGTTGGGTATTTTAACGGTTTCATTTTTGTAACATATTCATTCAATTTGTTAATACGTTAGTGTTTTCTGTTAAGTCAATGTAAAAGAACTATAGTGTCCTCTAACATAAAATTTAAAAAAAAATAAAAACTCTATATATTTCAAACAAATCTCTTACTCTCTCTCCCTCCCTCCCTCCTCTCTCTCTCTCTCTCTATCCTCTCTCTCTCTCTCTCCCTCTCTCCCCCCTTCACCTATCATCATCAACACCTTAAACCACCAATGGATGGCCACCCATAAATAACCTCGAATTGCTTAAACTAAATTCGACGACAGCAATAAAATCGGTAGAGGTTACACAGACCCTGAACTGAAATACATGCAATCTACACCAAAAGGGCATCATAGGGGTTTCATCCACCACCATTTCAAGGTGTAATGAACCTTTAACTGGTCAAAACCCAAAATTCTAAACTAGATATATTTCACTGTATAGAAACTCCAAATAGACGCTTTAAATCGAAGGAAAGAGATCGATAGCGCCTGTCTCAGTTAGTGGAAAGAGGAGTTCGTTAGTGATGGCAGTGTTAGTATGGAGAGCGATTCACATGAGATGGTGGTGTGAAATGAGAGAGATAGAAGGAAGGAGATAGGAAGGAGAGAGAGAGAGAGAGATAGATAGAGAGAGAGAGAGAGAAGATAGAGAGAAAGGTGGCGGTTGCTCGGGAGCAGGTGGCTTCAAACAATAGTGGAGATTGGTTCATACGATGATGGTTAGAGTAGAGAGAAGACAGAAATATGAAGTAAGTGGGGGTATGTGTGTGATGTTTGTTATCCTATTAGGGGTACTATAACCTATTTGCACTAACTTAACAGAATAAGACAAATGGCGTTTCAAGACCAGGTGAAAATGGTTAAAATGAATCTATTGGACTAAAAGAGATATTTTTAAACTTTTGAATTAAAATACTTACTATGACCAAATCTTAGCGACTAAAATAGTAATTTACTCAAAGAACTTTAAAACAAATATAATAATACTACGTTCTTAACAGTCGTAAAGTTGTATCATGTTGTCCTAGCTCTCACGTGGTGATGTGAAACTAAATAGGTAATGAGATCTTAGTAACGAATGTCATAGCTAGGATTATTAATAAGCATATCTAGTGCTTGCATGTCATGCCGGGTGAGCAATATTTATAATGTATATATGGGCAATGAGACATGCTAAATTGACGAGTAATATTTGCAGAGGATGAATAGTAACACCAACATCGGTTGATTTACATGTGTGATCGCCTATCATGAAATGGGTTTTACCAATTAGATTAAACAAATACGGCCATATGCATCTATTCATTTCCATCTTTAGCTTTTAATGTCATTTTAATTCATAATTAATTTTTGATACATTTGGTTTTTTTTTTCTAAACTTTACATAACTTTTTAATGAATCCCAGTTATCATTGTGACTTATTTAATATTCCATATAAACCTTTGCTATATGAACTTTTTTACATATGTTTCAATATAAAATTTTATTCAAAACTGAGCTGTGCAATGCGCAATCAGAACCTATAGATCAGTCATAATTTTTGTTTTTCATGAGAACATAGTGTTTCTATTTCTCATTTCAAATATATTATTGTAACATATTAATTTCTATCCATTTTCAATATAAATTTTATTGAAAGGGAGTCGGCTTTAAATCTACAGTTGTTTGTTATGATGTTTCCCTATGAGATGTCGTTGGCAGGGGCATGTCTTCCTCTATTTAATTTGTAGTGAGGCATAGTGGTACGTTTGTCTCTTTTCTCTAAAGGCATATTCTTGAAGCTTTGATTGGAATAATTAAAACTTAAATTATTAAGACAGGCAAGCTTAATAATATGTTAAACTCTAGCTTCTTAGATACATAATTCCATTTTTATCTTTTTAAATCTTATTAATTTATTAAGGGTTGGGTTATACAAACACACATTTATGTTATTGAGACATCATATTGTCTCTATCTCTCTTCATGTATCTATATGTATGTATAGAAAGATATAAAGATAATAAAATAAATTGGGTGTATTAATAACATACCCTTTTATTAATACACTAGCTTTAGTAAACCCGTGTATTACACGGTTTAAATAAATAAAATATCAATATAATAAATTTATTAATTAAACAATAATATTTTAAGATATGATATGACTGAAATAAAAAAACGGTAGTATCAACTTTTTAAAATTTTTGTTTTTTTCTTTTATTGAAAATAAATATTTTGTTTTAAAACAAACCGTATACAAAATATCATTTCTTGAAAGTTTTCTTATTTCAACTTCCAAATTTGATAATTTAAAAATATCAATTTATGAAAAAATAATCTTTATAAATAGAATTATTTCTTAATTTATTAATTATTAAAAATTATTAGTAATTAAAGTAATTATTTAATAGGAGAGAGAGGCGGAAAATTTTTGATGAGGATGATTGTGGTGCTGACACGTGTCATCCCAATGATTGTGGTGCTGACACGTGCCACCCCATTAGGAAGATTTGAAAGTCAACTTGCTTTCTTTGACAAGATGTGTATAAAACCAATCACATTCCTTCTGTTGGTCATATCGTGATTTATTAAACCTTTGATAAATCCATGATTTAAATTAAATGCCATAATTAGCTATCATCTTTATTCCACTTGTGATTAATAAAGGAATCGTTTGTACTTTAATCTTGTTTAAAGCCGATATTGTTGCGAATAATGTCGTAACTAAGTGTGGCAAACACCACTAAATAAATTCAACTTGTTGTAACTAATAAAGGAGCTTAAGGTTAATTGTGTATTAAAAAAAGCTTTTAATATAGAATCTTAATATTAAAAATTAAGTCAAACCAATTAAACTGATTATATAACTCTCTTCGTTTTTTACTTTCATATTTTGATTATATACAATTTAGTGTGAATGCGATTTTATAAAAATCTATCAAAACGGGTTTTCAAGAGGTTAAACAATCAGACAATTAAAATGTTAAGATTAAAAGAGGTATAGTTTAGTAATCTTGTGAAAGAATTATTAAAATTAAATAATTATTTTAAAAGAAAACACTAGAGTTTTTGACTTATAACTGATGAAACATTAATCATTCAAACTCAATTATTAATTATTTATAAAAGCTTAATTAATAGATGTGTTAATTACATGGTTGGTCCCTCTGGTATGCTTATATTACAAGATTTGTCTCAACTTTTAAAAATGACATCGTTGGTCTCAATTGTTTGTTAAACTATAACATCATTGGTCCCTAGAGTGTATGTCAGTTAGTTTTAAGTGTTAAAGCTTTTAAAATGACCATTATAACCCTTATATATTAATTATTATCACAATATTATTGTTACCTTTTTTATCTCATTTAATAAAATCCTAATACCCCCACCACCATAATCGACCCTACTACCATCGAAATCCCTAATAACTCAACCCCCATCACCGTTGCCATTCCACCAATACACCTCCACTACCAATACACCTGAACCCCCTACCACTATCACCCAATGAAATCACACGCATATTGCAATTTGAGTTTGCAAGAGAGAAGGGGATGGTGGTGGGGACGGATCTGGTGTCTGAGATTGAAACCCATTTTTTTGTTTCTTGTTCGCCTCCAAGCCATACTTGCTGTATGGAGACTTTCACATTCACTACGTATGGAATTTGTTAATCCCATGATGATGTCGTCAATTTGATGGTCACCGGATTTAAAGGCTTGGTTTCTTCGGTGCAGCTAACAGAATGACGAATGTATTAAGGAGGGAGTTGATGGAATGGAGGTGGTGCTCTTGGGCTTGTGGTAGAAGGTGGTGTGACCATGAAGGTGTTTTGACAGGTGGGGATTTTTTGATGGTGAAGGTAGGGATCTATCTATTATGATGATGATACTTGTGTTATGTATATTATACATGTAAGAGTTATCTTACATGCTGATGCTAACCAAAGATCTCTCAACATGAAACTTAAGGTCAAGAAAGTTACTTTGAAAGATTTGACCATGCATAAAGAAAATTTACCAAGTGTGAAATCTTCCGAAACCAAAGACAGAAATCTTTAAAAACCAATGATGAAGTCTTTCGAAGCTTGAAAACTAATTTCTTTCGAAGATTTTGATGACATGTGTCCCCGACACACTTTTGACAAAAGCTGAACAACTTTCCACTGCCATCTCCGAAGACTCACCAACTTATACAAGTTGGTTATTATCTTCGTACTTTTGTCAAATGTACATTATGGTGTCTCTGTAACTTTCCACTCTTGTACTTTTATCCTTTTTGTAACATATTAGGATGTGAGCTATGGCATGTCATAGTCACATGTCAAAAGGCAATATGCCTTTTGACTCTACATTGATCTTGTTGTCTAGATTAGTGTCCAGCTGGCCTAGTATGGTCGGCTGTAGGTTGGAGTATAAAGTATCTCATGTAACCAGTCTTTGGATTGAGCATTGTAACACTTGGACAATCACTTGAGAGCAATATACATCATCCTTGAACACCAATACTTATGTTCTTGAGTTCTTTACTTGTTATTTCTTTGTTTCTTTGCCTAGTTTCCTATTTGATCAAATAAGTGTGAACATTCTCCAACTATGAAACTGTTCCATAACCATAATCAGTCCTGCAATTGGTATCAGAGCTTTTTAGGCTCTTGATTGTAAGATCTCACCATCTTAAATCTCTTTAGTTTCATAAAAGACTTACTTGCTCAAATGGCAGCTCTTACTAAGGCTGATATGGAAACCAACACCATGACTAAGTCTCCATTGATCACTTCTGATGACTTTGATACTTGGTTTATGAGGATGGAAGGCTTCATCAAGTCTCATACAGCAAGATATGGAGATCTGTAGTCTAAGGACCTCACATCCCAAGCACTACTTCAGTAACTGCTAGAGGTGGGATGATACCAAAGGACATGGCTGGCTATTCTAAAGAATATTGGAAGAAGGTTCATATAGATCAGAAAGCCATGACCGCTCTTCAAACTGCTATTCCAAACTCTATCTACGGATGTTTCAAGAAGTGCAAGACTGCAAAAGAACTCTGGGATGCACTGAGGCTGATGTATAAAGGATCTGATAAAGCCAAGGAAAACAAGCAGGACATCATGAAGCAGCAGTTTGAGAATTTCTCTTTCAAGACAGGTGAAACTATGACTTAACAATACTTTAGGTATGTTGAGATTATGGATACTCTGATGGATGTTGAAGTCAAACTTGAGAATAGGGACATTATGAGGAAGTTCATGTTCTCTCTTCCCAGACAATGGACACACTATTGTGTGGCCATTAAGAGAACTTAAAATCTATCTACCCTTACTCTCACTGAGTTGTATGCTATCCTGAGTGGTTACCAAATGGAGATGAACATGTAAAATTCATCTACCAACCCATCCAACAATCAACACAGTCAGCCCTTCATGTGGTTGAAAGGGATAGTAGTGAACCATAACATCATCTCATCTGCTACCCTAACAACGCATATAAGGGTCCTTTCATCATATTCCCGGAGACACCAAGGGAGAGCCACACTCAAGGAAGCACATTCCAAGAGCCAGCTCTTCTAAGGCCTTTACGTCTTAAGATGAAATTTATGGCAACTTTCTCTTCACTCTTGAAGACTTGGACTGCATCCATCTAGACGATCTGTAGTAAATGGAGATAGTCCAGTAGATGGCTCTTCTCACTCATATAGCCAAGAAGTTCTACAAGAGAACATGAAGAAAGTTTCCAAGCAATATAACCAGTGGAAAGTTTGGGCTGGATAAAAGCAAAGTATGTAAGGCCCCGTTCCCGGGACGCTTAGAGTTGGATCCTCCTCATCGCACATAAAACATATAATTACATTTGCATTTCATAAAACATTGCAGCGGAAACATTTAAAAACTTTCTTCCATTTCAATATAATAGATTTTGCCAAATAATACATCGTTATCCAATTACAAAATCCAAGTTGCATTACATCACAAAAGCATTATAAATGGATGCCATCCCAAAAGAGCCGAGTAGCCTCACAGTGCCATCCTCAGCTACATTACCTGCCAACTGGAAACACATAAAAAGTTAGAGTTGCTGAGTGAGTTTTAGTTTTATAATAAAGCATACTTTACTTCCATTAAAAACCGTTCGTTACTTTTGCATGATCACACATCATACGTACACATAGATAATATCATCATTATCTTCATTATTCGTTCTTTCTTTCCCTTTTGATATCTTCCATACCAATACCATGCGCTACAACCCAAACTATATGGCTACTGGGCCGAAGTCTATAAATAGACAGCTATACATGGTGCCGTAGTACCGGGGTAAGCGGTAGAGGTTCTATACAAATGGTCAATCACTAAGAAAGACCCCGATGTGCATCCTCCCGAGGTAGCGAACCCACACACCGTTGGGCTAACACCTTTTAATGGCGTGTCCCGATATCCAATGCTTGCAAGACTTTCTTTACTTTCATCATTTATTAATGCATGCATTCATCATGTTCCTCTTTTCATCATCTTTCACTTTACGTTACATAATACTTTCAATTCATTCATTAACATAACACGTAAAGCCACAGGAAAGATAAACATTCATCATAATCAGGAACATCAACATATACAGTCATCATCATTATACAGGGCAATATCATACATACATAACATACATCATGCATAAATATGCACATCATCATGCCCAACATACCCTCTAAGGTCTCAACAGTCATCTTACATGAACTTACGCGAATTTCCATGTCAAAACTTACATCTGCACTTTCCCCCGAAAGTCAGTAATTAAACTACATATATTCCCCGGGTACAACAGCCCTACTTAGGCGTATGGACACCCTTCAGTCGCATGGCCTCCAGGCGACTAAACATCATGCGAATGGACCAATGCGGATGAACACCTATGCGGATGAAGACCCAGTCGTGCGAATGGACCTCATGCGGATGAACTCCCAAGCGAATGAACACCCATGCGAATGACCTCATGCGGATGGACTCAATGCGGATGAGTCCTATGCGAATGGAGCTAATGCGAATGGACCTCATGCAGATGAAACTAATGCGAATGAGCACCTATGCGACTGGGCCCTCAGTCGCATGACTCCCCATGCGACTGACCCCCAATTGTACGAATGAATCCTCAATCATGCGAATGAACCCTCAATCGCACCTCAATCGCACCTCAATCGGCCGTATGGCCTCCATTCGGTCGCCTAGCCCTAGCTGATGCAGAATGGAGTTCATCCCGAACCCAATCTGCCATTTTCGACCTCCAAGCTCATCCAAACCCATTCTAAGCCTAAATCAACCATCCTAAACCTTAGGAATGCATACCACAACACCATTCAAACACACATAAGCCCGGAAACAAACTCCAAACGCATCACACGCAAACACATACAAATGGGTCAAACACACACATACAAAAACGGGTTTTCTATGTATTCCAGCCCCAAAATCGTTTGAAAACATGTAAATGAGGGGTCCTAGAACTCACACAAACCACACCGAGAAGTAGAGCTTCGATTGGACTCGCTACACGACGATTTGGCACTCTAGAATCCACCCGAACCAACTTTTCTCCCTTTTTCTCTCTTCTTTCTCTCTTCTTTCTCTCTATGGCTGAATTTTTGGGTGTGGGGAGAGGGTAAGGGCTGCCCTCTCCCTTCAAATACCTCCACTCACCCAACTTTCTCTCGTTGGAGAGTTTGGTCCCTCGACTTTGAACTTTATTTCTTTTTCTTCATTCGTCGGCTTCAAAATAAATAACCAGGTGTTACAAGTCCACCCCCCTTAAATAGGTTTCGTCCCTAAAACCTGTTATTCCTCAAAAAAACGTGGGCAATGCTGCATCATCTCTTCTTCAGTCTCCCGCGTAGACTCGGATCCTTTCCTGTGCTTCCACTGAACACGCACAAGAGGAACCGTTTTATTCCTCAGCCTCTTCTCTTTTCGATCGATGATTGCCACTGGTTGCTCCACATAATTAAGCCGTTCATCTACTTCGATATCTTCCAGTGGAACAATCATATCTTCATTTGCCAAGCACTTCCTTAGATGAGATGCATGGAATGTCGGGTGAATTCCACTTAACTCATCCGGTAACTCCAGTCTATAGGCCACCTCTCCTACTCGAGCAATGATTCGGAAAGGGCCTATGTACCTCGGGTTCAATTTGCCCCGCTTTCGGAAACGAATGATGCCCTTCCAAGGTGAGACCTTCAACATAACCCAGTCACCCACCTGGAACTCAACCAGTCTGCGTCGTTTATCAGCAGACTTCTGTCTATCTTTGGCTGCCTTCATGAAGGCTTTGATCTTTTCAAGCTTCTCAGTCGTAGCCTCGATCACCTTGATGCTCCCTAACTCTTTATGACCAATATCACCCCAACAGACGGGGTTCTGCATCTCCTAATGTATAGCATCTCATATGGGGGCATACCAATGCTGGCACGATAACTGTTGTTGTACGAGAATTCAACGAATGGTAAGTAGTCATCCCAACTTCCTCCAAAATCGATAACACATGCCCGAAGCATATCCTCCAAGGTTTGGATGGTCCTCTCGGACTGACCATCAGTCTGGGGATGATAAGCCGTGCTAATATGTAACCTCGTCCCCATGGCGTCGTGGAACTTCTTCCAGAATTTGGATGTAAATCGGGTGTCACGATCAGACAAAATAGACACCGGTACACTAGGACGAGCTATAATTTCCTTGATGAACAGATCAGCCAACCTCTCAGATGAATATGTCTCGCGGATCGGTAGAAAGTGAGCACTCTTCGTCAAACGGTCAACTATCACCCATATGGCATCATACCCTTTCGGGGTACGCGACAGCTTCGTAATGAAATCCATGGTGATGTGCTCCCACTTCCATTCCGGTATATCCAAAGGTTGGATCTTCCCATACGGCTTCTGATGCTCGGCCTTCACTTGCAAGCAAGTAAGGCACTTACTCACATACTCCACTACGTCACGCTTCATACCCGGCCACCAATAATCATTCTTCATGTCTTGGTACATCTTTGTAGCACCGGGATGAATGGAGTATCGAGTCTTGTGAGCTTCATCCATGATCTTCACGCGTAGATCCCCAAAACGAGGAATCCACACACGACCGAATCGGGTTCTAACACCGAGTGTGTTTTCACCCAACTCTACGACCAGATCTCTCATTCTTTCAGAGTTAAGATGATCTTCTTTCAATGCTTTATCTTGAAACTCCTTGACTTGCTTCGTTACATCGGAGGTCATGATCAGCTGATAAGCTTTCACCCGAATCGGCTCGGGTCTCTCCTTTCGGCTAAGGGCATCCGCCACCACGTTGGCTTTGCCCAGATGGTAATGGATCTCGCAATCATAGTCTTTTATGAGTTCCAACCATCTTCTCTGCCTCATGTTGAGGTCCTTCTGCTGAAAGAATTACTTCAGGCTCTTGTGGTCAGTGAATATGGTGCACTTCGTTCCGTAAAGATAGTGCCTCCAAATCTTTAGTGCAAAGACCACGGCTGCTAGCTCCAAGTCATGAGTAGGATAATTGACCTCATGAACCTTCAACTGTCGGGATGCATAGGCTATAACCTTTCCTCTTTGCAATAACACACACCCCAACCCCGAGTAAGAAGCATCAGAATAAACCACCAGATCTTCACTTCCATCGGGTAATGACAGAACGGGAGCTTGAGTCAATCTCGTCTTCAATTCCTCGAACTCCTTCTCTTGAGTTTGACCCCGTACATGTTGGATTCTTAATGCCCAAGAGCACATAGAATATTGATGTGGTTAGTACGTAATGATCCAAGTCGGGTCATACCCAATAACAAGCTTGCAAACACTAATATAAATATTTAATTGATGATATGATCATGCAATTGAATAAATACACCAATTTAGAAAATGGGGTTTCTAAATAAATTGCATATGAGATAAAACAACTTATAAGGATACTTTGTTTATGGACATTATTTGTAATGTTATTTAAGTTGGTTAAATAACATCAAATAATAATAATAGTGTGTGTATAAGTTATATAATTAAAAGGTTAATTAGATAACTTATATGTATAATTAGTAAAACATTAGTGAAAGTTTTTGGGAGGAAAACCCCAAACTCTTCAAGTTTAAGCCACCCCTAATAGGGGTCCATGGCCACTTGTTTCTTTCACTTGTTTTTCCTAGAAACACACACACACACACACTCCATCTCTCTCTCTCTCTTACATGCAAGCACCTCAAGAACATTTCTTCCTCACCATTGTTGAAGAATATAGGGGCTAAAATTCGGATTCCAGCAGCTCTTGTGGTGTGTTTTGGTGTTCAAAAGCCTAGCAACAAAGTGTCTTGCTTGAGGCTTGTGGGTATACTAGCTTGAGGACACCTCTCCTTGGTGTTTTGGTCATTCAAGAAGCTCATTTTCTTCATCCAAATTCGTTTTTCTGCAGCTCTACAAAAGGTAGTTTGTATCTTTTGTTCTTGGTTGTTTATTCTTCTTGATAGTTAGTTCATACACATATAAATGATCCTTATGTTCTTGGGTTTGTTGTTGATATGATATGAGCCTTAATTTTCAGATTACAAATGATAATATTAAGTTTTTATTCCGCTGTGTTTTTCTTGTTTAAATGGTTAAACTACTAAAATATTGGTCCAACAAACCCAACATTGGCATCTAGAGCCGGATATGTGGATGACTAGTTTCATTTGTTCTTGTAAAATTGGTTTTATGGGGCTTTAACAACCTTATAGGGGCTGTTTTGTGGTGATGTTATAAATCCCCAACCTTTCAAGGTTATATCTAACATGCTTGTGATTAAACCTTGAAAGAAAGATATCAAATGGTTGATTGTGTTTTGTTTGGACAAAAACACCTTAAATTCTTGGTTTATGTTGGCTGAAAATTTAGGGTCATATGGGGATTTATTTGGTTCTTGAATGTTGTATATGTTGTTTCATATTGGTGCATAACCTAGCCTTGACCTTGTGTTGGTTTGGTTTTGGATGTTTTTTTTGTTTTGGTTGTATTCATTCTTTATGGGTTGTAATAATTATTCCTTTGTGCTTCTATTTGGATGTAATTTATTTATTCATTCATTTGTGATGTAATAGATATATTAAGTGTGTTTTCTTTACCAGAAAAATTTGTATTAGGATATAAATTTTGTAAATGAAGATGCTCAAGATGGAAGCATAAAAGGAAGACTCAAAGAGAAGGACTTGAAGCATTTGGATGCAAGTTCAAGTGGGGGTCTTTGGAGATCTCATCTTTTGTGTTGTGTTCAACCCTTAGGAAAGACCAAATGACAACACTTGTGATGGCAAACAAGTGTTGTCAACATAGTGGCTATGGTTATGCACATGTGGTTGTTGCTTATATGCTTGTTCGATTATTCATTTATGTTGATTGTTTGATATGTTGATATGCTTAACAATCTTAATAAATGGTCATAACAAGATGAATTTTCATGGTTCTTAATCATTAACATGTTAATAAAAGTTATTAAAAGAATTAATGATTTCAAATAAAGAGGTTTTATTAAAAGAACCATAGGGTACCATGTAGTTGAAAGCATGCAAATACAAGGTACATATAGTTTTCATAACTAGAATTAATGAAAACTAAAATTCCTTTTGGAACAAGTTTAACACCATCCTTTTACACGACACTCGAATCACTTGAGAACTACTTGTGGGATAAAGGTCACCTAACCACTTTTAGGGAACTTGTGTGTTTGAGGTGGGCTTAACATATTTGTGGGATAAAGGTCACCTAACCACTTGTATGTGTAAACTCACATGTGTGTAAGTAGGACGACTTGAATTGGAAACCATGTGCATAGGGTCACCGAAGCATGGCGTACAATGGTGTTGATGGGATTTTACATGCCCACTAAACATAAGATGTTTAACTGATCCCATAAAGCTAGAAGTTGCAATAGGTTGCAATTGTCAAATGTTGACTACCTTGTTAATTTAAATAATGGGATAAAGGTCACCTAACCATCATTTAAATGTAACGTTGGATTCTAGATTTTAATTATTAATTGTCTATGAGACATAAAAGGGTATTAATAATTAAAATTTAATTTTTCAGAAATACTTATATGAACTTTGTAATTTTGTAGAAATGGCCGCAAACAACAATGCTACCACCCCGACCGCCCCTACCCTATCACTGAGAACCATCTTAGAAAGGGATCATCTTAACCATAATAACTTTATGGACTGGTTTCGAAACTTGAGAATTGTTCTCAAGCAAGAGAAAAAGGCCTATGTCCTTGACGATCCCATCCCTGACCAACCCGACCCCGAGGATGTTGAGGCCTATAACGATTGGCTAAAATACACAGACGATTCCATGCAGGTTTCTTGCCTCATGTTGGGAACCATGATTCCTGAACTCCAAAAGGACTTTGAGCATCATGGGGCATATGACATGATTACCCAGTTGAAGGAAATATTCCTTCAACAAGCTAGGGTAGAGCGCTTCGAAACGGTTCGAGCACTTCATGCATGTCGCATGGAAGAAACCCAATCGGTATCATCTTATGTTCTTAAGATGAAAAGCCACGTTGATCGCCTCGAAAGGCTTAATTGTCCCATCTCAAAGGAGCTGGCCACGGATTTGATCCTTAATGGCTTACCCAAAAGGTTTGAGACGTTCATAATGAATTACAATATGAACGGGTGGGACAAGAGCATTGGTGAGCTTCACGCAATGCTCAAAACAGCCGAGGCAGGGATGGGTAGAAAGGTTCTACCTGTTCTCTCGATCAATGAGGGTGACAATAAGAAAAGGCCCTTCCCCGAACCCAAGGCGAATGTTGCCAAAGGAAAGGGGTACATTAAAGGTAAAGGGAAGGGGCTAAAGCGGAACCTCCAAAGCCTACGCTTAAGAAGCCTAAGGTAACGGAGAACGATCCATGCTTTGAGTGTGGAGAGATAGGTCATTGGAAAAGGAATTGTCCCACCTATCTCAAAGAGTTGAGAAGCAAGAAGGATGCTGGGCAAACCTCAGGTACAACTTTCATGATTCATATTGGTTAAAATGTTATTTCTTCCAACACATGGGTATTGGATACCGGATGTGGAACTCATATTTGCAATTTGTTGCAGGGGTTCAAAAGAAATAAACACTTCAAGAAGGGAGACACAAGTCTCCACATGGGCAACGGAGCAAAAGTTGATGTCGAAGCCCAAGGAGACTATATTTTGAAACTTTCAAATGGTTTGGAAGTTGTTCTCAAGAACATTTTGTATGCTCCTAGTTTGACTAGGAACATAATTTCTGTTTCCCTTTTAAAACAATGTGGTTATGAATTAAAGTTTGTAAACAATGGTATTCATGTTTGTATGGATGATGTGTTTTATCTTAAGGCAATTCCTTTTAATGATATCTATGAATTGGTTCATGATGATTCATCCTATAATAACTCATTATACCAATCAAGCACCAAGAAACTTAGAATGGGTTTAAGTGATTCATATCTTTGGCATTGTCGTCTTGGTCACATAAACAAGAATCGAATTCAAACACTTCAAAAGAATGGCCTTTTGAAAACAAATGAAAATGTTTCATTTGATAAGTGTGAATCTTGTTTACAAGGCAAGATGACCAAGTCGCCCTTTAGTGGTACTAACGAGAGGGCAAAAGACTTATTGGGAATCATACATTCGGATGTATGTGGACCTTTTAAGACAATGACAAGAAATGGTGAAAGATACTTCATTACCTTTACCGACGATTATAGTCGCTATGGTTATGTGTTCTTGATGGCACATAAACATGAAGCTTTTGAAATGTTCAAAATCTTCAAGAATGAAGTAGAAAATCAACTCAATAAAACAATTAAAGTTCTTCGTTCGGATAGAGGAGGTGAATACCTCAGTGAGGCTTTTCAGGATCATTTAAGAAGTTGTGGGATCGTCTCACAACTTACTCCACCTGGAACACCACAACATAATGGTGTGTCTGAAAGGAGAAATCGAACCCTATTGGATATGGTTCGATCTATGATGGCTATAAGCTCACTACCTCTATCCTTTTGGGGTTTCGCATTGCTCTTCGCGGCTCGTATTTTGAATATGGCTCCAACCAAGAAAGTGAATTCGACACCTTTTGAAATATGGCATGGAAGAGTTCCATCACTATCATATTTAAAGGTATGGGGTTGTGAAGCTTATGTTAAGCTAAACACCCAAAACAAGTTGGAAAGTCGATCACTAAGTGTATATTTGCTGGATATCCCAAAGACATTATAGGATACTACTTCTTTGATCCAACAAAGCAAAAAGTATTTATTGCTCGAAAGGCAGAGTTCTTGGAAGCTAAGTTCCTTATGTAAGGAATAACATATAGAACAGTGGAATTTGATGAGGATAAAGATCACAAACCGATACACGTTTGGTTGACACTAGCAATCAACAAGAGGTTGTTGATGATGATCAAGTGGTTGATCAATACACACAAAACGTTCGCAGATCTGGTAGAGTTAACACAAAAGTTAAAGTATGAATGAATGATGAAGATAATAATTATATTATCTATGTGTATGTATGTTGTGTGATCACTTACGAAAGTAACGAATGGTTTTATAAAGGAAGTAAAGTATGTTTTATTTAAAACTAGAACTCACTCAGCAACGTGCAACGCTGACTTTGATGTGTTTCCAGTTGGCAGGTATGTTGCTGAGGATGGCACGGGGCGGCTACTCAGCGTATTTTGGATGGCATCCTTATGTTTAATGCTTTTGTAATGAATGTAAAATGATAATGTGAAATGGACGGTTGTATTATTTTGCAAAAGTATTTTGATGAAATGAAAATGTTGTTTTTAATGTTTCCGCTGCAACGATTTATGAAAGGAAAACGTAAGTATATGTTTTATGTGCGATGAATAACCAACTGTAGGCGTCCCGGAAACGGGGTCTTACAACTTTCATCATTTATTAATGCATGCATTCATCATGTTCCTCTTTTCATCATCTTTCACTTTACGTTACATAATACTTTCAATTCATTTATTAACATAACATGTAAAGCCACAGGAAAGATAAACATTCATCATAATCAGGAACATCAACATATACAGTCATCATCATCATACAGGGCAACATCATACATACATAACATACATCATGCATAAATATGCACATCATCATCATCATCATCATCTTACATGAACTTACGGGAATTTCCATGTCAAAACTTACATCTGCACTTTCCTCCGAAAGTCAGTAATTAAACTACATATTTTCCCCGGGTACAACAGCCCTACTTGGGCGTATGGACACCCTTCAGTCGCATGGCCTCCAGGCGACTGAACATCATGCGAATGGACCAATGCGGATGAACACCTATGCGGATGAACACCCAGTCGTGCGAATGGACCTCATGCGGATGAACACCCAAGCGAATGAACACCCATGCGAATGACCTCATGCAGATGGACTCAATGCGGATGAGTCCTATGCGAATGGAGCTAATGCGAATGTACCTCATGCGGATGAAACTAATGCGAATGAGCAGCTATGCGACTGGGCCCTCAATCGCATGACTCCCCATGCGACTGGCCCCCAATCGTACAAATGAATCCTTAATCGTACGAATGAACCCTCAATCGCACCTCAATCGGTCGTATGGCTTCCATTCGGTCGCCTAGCCCTAGCTGATGCAGAATGGAGTTCATCCCGAACCCAATCTGTCATTTTCAACCTCCAAGCTCATCCAAACCCATTCTAAGCCTAAATCAACCATCCTAAACCTTAGGAATGCATACCACAACACCATTCAAACACACACAAGCCCGGAAACAAACTCCAAACGCATCACACGCAAACACATACAAATGGGTAAAAAACACACACATACAAAAACGGGTTTTCTATGTATTCCAGCCCCAAAATCGTTTGAAAACATGTAAATGAGGGGTCCTAGAACTCATACAAACCACATCGAGAAGTAGAGCTTCGATTGGACTCGCTACACGACGATTTGGCACTCTAGAATCCACCCGAACCAACTTTTCTCCCTTTTTCTCTCTTCTTTCTCTCTATGGCTGAATTTTTGGGTGTGGGGAGAGGGTAAGGACTGCCCTCTCCCTTCAAATACCTCCACTCACCCAACTTTCTCTCGTTGGCGAGTTTGGTTCCTCGACTTTGGACTTTATTTCATTTTCTTCATTCATCGGCTTCAAAATAAATAACCAGGTGTTACAAGTAAAGTGTTATAAATGTAAACAAATGGGCCATTTTGCTAGGGAGTGTAAGGTACCAAGAACAAGTGGTGGCCGAACCCAGTCCAGGCCAAACTACACTGATGCTGCTCCAAGAACTGAGAAGCCCAACCAACCAAAGCAACAAGTTGCAGTTGTGGTTGAAGAAGGAGGCTTTGACTGGAGCTTTTAGGTAGAAGATGTCTTTCCAAACCAAGCCCTAATGGCAGATTATAAGGAAGCTAAGGTATTGGAACATCTTTGTACTATTGAATGCATTGCTAAAGTAAACGTATATATGTCTTATAACTTGGAAGTAAGATCTGATCTTGAGTCTTTGAACATTTTGAAAGATTGATTTTAGAAAAGCAGAAAATGACTATAAACTTAAAATAGAAGATTTAGAGAAAACCATTTCTACTCTAAAACATGAGCACACAAATTACAGGACTCAGATCAAAGATCTTGTTATCAAGTTAACTGAATGCTAGACTGAGCATATGATCAGCAAAGTCAGGGCAGAAAAATGTGTTCTTGAAGAGGAAACCGTCAAGAACATCATATCTAAGTCCTTGCATGCAAAGATTTGTTATCAGAACAAGCAAGGACTGGGATCAAGTGAAATAGCTCCTCAACACACATTATTATCAGTCAGATCTCCTAGGTGAGGAACTTGTGAAGACGAGCTGCCTCTCATTGATCCTATCCAAGAAGAAGATAAAGATGAAAAGGATATAGTGAATGATGAATCAGAAGTGATTAAAGAGGTTATCCTAAGAAGTGCACTATATTCCTGGAGAAAAAAAGAGACTAGGGTTGGCCAAGTCTGCTTGCAAGTATTTGATCAGGGCTGCTAAAATAAAATCAAAGAAAGTCCAAGAGATCAAGCCTACCTTCAACCCCAGGCAAAAACAAGTCTTTATCTCTGCTGGGTTTGAGGTGATAAAGTTCGAAGACTTAACTAAGGACTCTAGTACCAGGAGTCCTAGTTCAAATTCAAACCATCCTTATCAAGAGAAGAAGGTTGAACAAGTGTGCACCACTGCTGCACAACCTGAACCATCCAACTCTAATGTCAAGCTTCACCCTTAAAAGCTTGCTGCATCATCTAAGAAGATGAAGAAGGAGCTGGAAAGAGATCAAGATCGACCTTCTCCTTAGAATAAGACCCTCAGAAGTATGTGTAAGGATTCCTTAAGTCTGATGCAAACCAAAACAACCAAATGTCTCTCTGCAACATGCATTAAGTACTGAAGTAAGAAATGCTTCGGAAGTTTTACACCATGCACTAGAAAATACTCTAAGTGTAAAATCTTCCGAAGCCAAGACCAATATCTTCCGAAGCCAAACATGAAGTCTTTCGAAGCCTCAGAGACAAAGTCTTCCGAAGCTTCAACCTATGAAAACAGATTTCTTTTGAAGACTTTTTGTATACATGCTTTATCTGATGTACTGTTCCATAAAGCTGGACACCTTTCCGCTGCATCTCTGTAAAGTCACCAACTTACATGAGTTGGTGAAAAGGTCCATGCTTTTGGTAACTGTACATTGAGGTCTTGAGTCTGTAACTTTCTACTTTATGTACTTTATCCTTTTTGTAATAGATAAGGATGTGAGCTATGGCATGTCATAGTCACAAGGTCAAAAGGCAGATATGCCTTTTGATCCTACAATTGATTTTGTTAGTGTCTAGTCAATTGTATCCAGCTGGCTTTCAAAGTATAGCCGGCTGTAGGTTGTAGTATAAGTATTCCAAGTTCTTGTATCTTTCTTTATGCTTTGTAACACTTGTAAAAGAACTTGAGAAAGCAATATACTGCCTCCTTGAAACCCAACTCTCTTGTTCTGTCTCTTTACTTTACTTGTGTTCTTTGTATCAACATTGGTTAATCCAGTTCACTGTTTGATCAAGTTTAGTTGTTCTCCTCATTGTGTTGTTGTGTTGTAATTTGTTCAAGCCCTTAACCGGTCCTGCAATTGGTATCAGAGCTTTTCAGGCTCTTGATATAAGATCTCACCATCATAAGATCCCTCACACACACAAAAACTAAACTCTCCAAATGGCATCCATCTCAAAGACTGATATGGAGACTGGAACCATGAACAAATCCCCACTGATCACTCTTGATGACTTTGACACCTGGTGTATGAGAATGGAAGGTTTCATCAGGTCTCTAGATTCAAGAATCTGGGAATCTGTTGAGAATGGACCTTTCATACCCAGCACTCCTTCTGCTACTAGTGCTGGTATGATTCCAAAAGATGTGGCCAACTACTCTGATAAAGATAGGAAGAGAGTAGAGATTGATAGAAAGGCCATAACTGCTCTTCAGACTGCTCCCAAACTTTGTATACAGAGGCTTTAAGAAGTGCAAAACAGCTAAACAGCTGTGGGATGCACTGAAGCTGATGTATGAAGGCTCTTCTGAAGCCAAGGAGAACAAGAAGGATCTCCTGAAGCAGCAGTTTGAAAATTTCGCCTTCAAAGCAGGTGAAACCATGACTCAACAATACTTCAGGTATGTTGAGATAGTGGATACCCTAGTGGATGGAGGAGTTCCTCTTGAGAACAGGGACATTGTAAGGAAGTTCATGTCCTCACTTCCTAGGCAATGGACACACTACTGTGTGGTGATCAAGAGGACTGAGAACCTCAAAACTCTTACTCTGACAGAGATGTATGGGATTCTCAGTGGTTACCAGATGGAGATGAACATGCAAGGTTCATCTGGCAACTCCAACAATCAAACGGGTTCAGCTCTTCATATGGTTGAAAGGGATAGCATAGAACCCCAACATCATCTCATATGCTACCCTAACAACTCACCAAAGGGTCCTTTCATCACCTTCCCAGAGACACCCAGGGAGAACTTCACTCAAGGAAGCCCATTCCAAGAGACAAGCTCTTCTCAAGCCTTTGTGTCTTCTGATGAAAGCTGTGGGAACTCTCTCTTCACTCTTAAAGACCTGGACTGTATCCATCTAGATGACCTGGAGTACATGGAGATAGTTCAGCAGATGGCTCTCCTCACTCATAGAGCCAAGAAGTTCTACAAGAGAACAGGAAGAAGGTTTCCAAGCAATGCAACCAGTGGAAAGTTTGGGCTGGATAAAAGCAAAGTCAAGTGTTACAACTGTAACCTGATGGGCCACTCTGCTAGGGAGTGTAAGGCACCTAAAACAAATGGTGGCCAAACACAAACCAGACCAAACTACACTGACAAAGCCCCTCAAAATAAGAAGCCAAAGCAACATGCTGCTGTTGCTGTTGAAGAGGGAGGCTTTGACTGGAGCTTTCAGGTAGAAGATGCTTCTCCATACCAAGCACTAATGGCAGACCATGATGAAGCCAAGGTATTGGAACATCTTTGTACTCCTGAATGCATTGCTAAAGTAAACAGATACAGGTCCTACAACTTAGAAATGAGATCTGATCTTGAGTCATTAAACATCTTAAAATCTGATTTTAGAAAGTCTGAAAATGATTACAAGTTAAAGATAGAGGACTTGGAGAAAACCATTTCAGTACTAAAACATGAACACACAGATTTTAGGACTCAAATCCAGGATCTCATAACTAAGTTGACTGAGTGCCAGGCTGAGCTTGTGATCAGCAAAGCCAAGGCAGAAAAGGGTGTTCTTGAAGAAGAGACCTTCAAGAACATGATATCCTCATCCCTGCACAACAAAGTGTGCTATCAAAATAGACAGGGACTGGGATCAAATGAGATAGCTCCTCCACACACAATCTTGTCTGTAAGATCTCCTAGGTGTGGAACTTGTGAATATGAGCTTCCTCTCATAGATCCTATAAGTGAGGAGGATGAAGAAGAGATAGTGAAGAATTCCTCTGAGAAGAGTGAAGAAGAGGATTCTTCCAAGGGCCACTATCCCTCTGAGGAGAAGAAATCTACTGTGATGACCAAGTCCAAGAGAAAGAACTTGATCAGGAAGAGCAAAAGAAAAGCAAAGAAGGCTCAAGAGATCAAGGCTATTATTGATTCTAAGCAGAAACAAGTTTTTATCTCTGCAGGTTTTAAAGTAGTAAGGACTGAAGACATCAACCAAGACTCCTCAGCTAAGAGTCCTGGTTCTTGTTCAAATCATCTCAGTACAAAGAAGAAGACTGAGCTGATGTGTACCACTGCTGCACAGTCTGGACCATCAAACTCCAAGAACAGTTCCCAGCTCAAGAGAACTGTCTCAGCATCTACCAAGATGAAGGTGGAGAAGGGATGTGACCAAAGCCAGTCTTGCTCTCATAAGGAGACTCCTTTGAAGAATAAAATGTTATGTGTCATGTGTGAAAGTACCTCTCACATTGCTAAGGATTGCCCATACAATCCTAAAACTACTATCCACATGACAAATACAAAGACTTCAAAGAGTTTCAAGAAGATTCAAGCTTCAGAAGGAAAGTATGTATCCTTCGGAAGCTCCAAATCAAAGAAGAAAGTAAATGGAAAATTACCTTCGGAAGAAAATTTGGTCTCGGAAGAAAGGAGTTCTTCCGAAGCACTGAAGTCTGCTGCAGTGACTGTCGAATCTTCCGAAAGTTCATTCATCAAAACTTGTGAAGTCCCAAAAGCTTCTAAGGTTTTGAAGGTCAAGCCCAAGACTCCAAAGGTGGTGTGGAAGTCTAAGAAAGACTAAATGACTGAAGTTTCTCCATTAACAACAGCTGAAGATCCCCCTAGTACAACCATAGGATCTATTACTGTTGCATTACCTTCTATTACACTTAGTGAGCCCAAGACAAGTAAGGCTTGGGTTTCCAAATGTAACTAATCATTTTCTTTGTGCAGGAACAACTCAAGACAAGCAGGAATGTCTGGATAATTGATAGTGGCTGTTCCAGGCACATGACAGGCAATAGGTCTCTACTCCATAACTTTGAGAAAATTGATGGAGGACCAGTTGCTTTTAGAGGAGATGAAGGTAGTTACATTTCAGGAAGGGGCAAGGTCACAAATGGTAAGCTCAGCATTGAAAATGTAAACTTTGTTAAGGAGCTTGGGTACAATCTTCTGAGTGTATCCTAATTTTGTGATCAGAGTCATAACATGCTCTTTACTGAGCATGAGTGCATTGTTCTCAAGCATGGAGTGGTCATTCCTCATGAGCATATCCTGCTCAGAGCCCCCAGGAAAGGGAACATGTACAAGATGGATTTGCAAGAAACATCTCCCTCTGGAGAAGTTTCATGCTTTCTATCTAAAGCAAATAGTGATGAGTCTTTCCTATGGCATAAAAGAATGTGCCATGTAAACTTTAAGAACATGAATAAGCTAATTAAACATGATTTGGTAACTGGAATGCCAAAGAAAGAGTTTACAAGTGATGATCATTGTGTTGCATGCCTGAAAGGGAAGCAACATAAGGTATCTCACAAGCCTAAGGAAAAGAACTCCATCACTACTCCCTTACACTTGTTACATATGGATCTCTTTGGCCCCACCAGTGTAATGAGTCTAGGAAGGACCTCTTATTGTTTAGTGATCACAGATGATTTTACAAGATTCACTTGGGTTTTCTTTCTTAGAACTAAGGATGAAACCCCTGAGATTCTGAAGAATTTCATCTTAAAAATTGAGAATCAAAGTGATCACAAGGTCAAAACCATAAGATGTGATCAAGGAACTGAATTCAAGAACCAAATCCTTGATACATTTTGTGATGAAAAAGGTATTACAAGACAATATAGTGCTCCCAGGACTCATCAGCAAAATGGAGTTGCTGAGAGGAGAAACAGGACACTAATTAAAACTGCAAGAACTATGTTGTCTGACTCTAAACTGCCCATCACCTTCTGGGCAGAGGCAGTAAATATTGCTTGCTATGTGCAAAACAGAGTTTTGGTAGTTAAGACACATGGTAAGACTCCTTATGAACTTTGGCACAAGAGGAAACCTTTCATTGGTTTTCTCAGGTCATTTGGATGTCCCTGCACCATCTTGAATACCAAGGATCAAATTGCCAAGTTTGCTGAGAAATCAGATGATGGACATTTCATTGGATACTCTTCCCAAGCTAAGGCTTATAGAGTATACAATCTCAGAAGTAGAATTGTTGAGGAGTCAGCCAATGTGACTTTCAATGAACACACACACTGTGTGGCTGGTTCTGGTCCTGATTGGCTATTTGATCTTGATTTAGTTACCAACTGTTTTAACAAATCTTGTGAGAATGTTTCAGGATCTGCAGAAAATCTAAATACAGGTGATCCTGATCCAAGATTTGAGCTAGGAAGACCCTCAACTCATACATCTTCAGCTCCAATTGAAACTACTTCAGCAAATGAGGTTTCTATCAGCATAACAATGACAAATTCAGCTGATACATCTGGTATGCCTTCAAATTCCAGCTCAGAGGCTCCTCAACCAGATAAAGATACCTCAATTGTAGAAGACAACAATGGTGATGGTGAAAGTGATCAGGAATTCCTTGATGCTAATAACCACACCATAGATGACAACATCAATGATGTCACACACTCATTGGATCAAGTTAATCTTGATAAGTGTGGTAATGTGGTGGGTTAATCATCTATGCCAGATCTAAATTTTTCAAATTTGGATCTTTCTCAGCAACTTGCTGTGATCCCTCAGCTAAGGATCCACAAGTCTCACCCCACCACAAACATCATTGGAGATGTTGTCACAGGGGTAAGAACAAGAGGACAAACCCATGAAGCAAATGTTTGTCTTCACTCTTGTTTCTTATCTCAGATAGAGCCAAAGAAAGTTGATGAAGCTCTAAAGGATGGAAGTTGGGTTGAAGCTATGCAACAAGAGCTGCTTCAATTCAAAAGGCAGAAAGTTTGGAACCTTTATCTCTTCCTCATGGGAAGACTACCATTGGAACCAAATTGGTTTTTAGGAATAAGAAGAATGATAGAGGAATTATCATCAAGAACAAAGCAAGACTAGTTGTTCAAGGATACACACAAGAAGAAGGGATTGACTACACTGATGTCTTTGCTCCTGTAGCAAGATTAGAAGCTGTTAGGATATTCCTGGCATTTGCTGCATCCAAGAACTTCAAGGTCTTTCAACTTGATGTAAAGTGTGCTTTCTTATATGGAGTGATTGATGAAGAGGTTTATGTCAAACAGCCACCTGGTTTTGTAGACCCTGATCATCCTGATTATGTCTGCAAGCTTGACAAAGCTCTTTATGGGTTGCATCAGGCACCCAGGAAATGGTATGAGACACTGTCTGAGTATCTTTGTAAACATGGATACAGGAGAGGTACTATAGATGGAACTCTCTTCATCAAAGGACAGGGAAATGACTTGTTGCTAGTTCAAGTATATGTAGATGACATCATCTTTGGTTCAACTAATCCAAAGCTCTGCAAAGACTTTGAGAAGCTGATGAAAGACAGATTTGAAATGAGTGCATTGGGAGAACTCAATTTCTTTCTGGGAATTCAAGTGAAGCAAGTTGAAGATGGCATCTTCATAAGTCAGTCAAAGTATGTTCGGGACATACTCAAGAGGTTCAACATGACTGATTGTAAGATTGCTAAGACACCCATAGCCAGAAACCACTCCCTTGGACCTGATCTTGAGGGGGAGTGTGTAGATGAACATTTATACAGGGCTATGATTGGGTCTCTTATGTATCTTACAGCTAGCAAGCCTGATATCATGTTTGCTACATGTATTTTTGCAAGATATCAAGCCAACCCTAAGATGTCTCACTTAATCACTGTCAAAAGGATTCTAAGATACCTCAAAGGTGCTTCAACACTTGGTTTATGGTACCCAAAGAATCCTGACTTCAATCTGTATGCTTATACAGATAGTGATTATGGTGGTTGCAACATGACTGCAAAGTCTACATCTGGGGGATGTCAATTCCTTGGTGGAAGGGTTGTCTCATGGCAATGCAAGAAACAATCTTGTGTGTCTGCATCAACTGCTGAGGCTGAATACATTGCTGCTGCAAGCTGCTGTGCTCAAGTGCTTTGGATTCAAAATCAGATGCTGGACTATGGATTTAACTTCAAGGAGACTCCTATCCACATAGACAATAATAGTGCTATCTCTATCACTGAGAACCCTGTGCAGCACTCAAGGACCAAACACATCAATATCAGGTATCATTTAATAAGAGATAACTATGAAAAGGGATAAATTAAACTAGTCAAAGTTCATACAGATGAACAATATGCTGATCTGTTTACAAAAGCTTTTGATGAACAGAGATTTAAATATCTAATATCAGCTATTGGGATGATTAACTTTGAGTAGACATTTTCTTAAAACTAATTCTAATTATTTCTTCTTAAAATATGTGTGTCCTAAGTTGTCTATTTCATCACTTTCATAAGCTCATGTTTTCTTTGGATATAAAATTCTTTTTGAAGACTTTCCTTAAATTCTTGAAAACTTTATGATCCTTCAGAAGATAAAATTTTATCTTCGGAAGAAAATTATGTCTTCAAAATAAATAACTGTCTAAGAAATTTTATCTTCGGAAGAAGTCTAAATCTATCTTCCGAAGCTTAAATTCTTATCTCAGACACTTATTTGTTTTTAAGGACTTTTTCCTTCCGAAGCAAAATTAACTCTCGGAAGCTTTGTTGTTTCTTATACAAAGCATTCAAGTGTTCATTTCTCTTCCGAAGCAAAATTTTCAAGACTCTCAGGAAAATCTTCCGAAGCCAATTTAGCTTCGGAAGCTTTTTCATTAAAACTTCCGAAGACAATTTACCTTCGGAAGCTTTTTGAATTCCAAGAAAACTACTTTTTGAGCAAAAGTTGTTGGGTTTGTTAGAACATAAAACGAAGTTTAACCTTTTAAACTTTCTGAAAACGCAGCGGAAATATAGCATTATAAACCCTTTTATAAACTGAAAATATGTTATTTTGGTAACCATATTAGAGTATAAAACAAACCCATATAACAAGGATCATTTATGTGAATAAAACAAGCTATGAACAATGAAACGAGCATAATATGACAGCCACAAATGGGGCTGCCAATATACCTTTCTCCAGCAGAAAAACGACCAAAATGAGAGGTTTTGGATGCTTGAAATCGGCCAAGATGCTCAAAGTAGAGACCCTCAAGCTTGTATACCCAAAGCTTATGGCAAAAACCCTTCTTGTTAGGGAGAGATAACACCAAGAAAGCTCAAAACTCACCCCCTTTTGCTGCTGGATCCGTAAATGGAGAGGGAGAGAGAGGAGAGACTTTTTGTGTTTTGCATGTATTGGAATAGATGAATGAATTGAGTGTGTGACTAGTTAAGAGTGTGTGTGTTTTCAAGACACAAAGTTGGTCCAATGACCTTAAGGGGCGGCCAAAAGATTCAAACAAAAAGAGTTTTCCCTCCTTTAAAATGATCACAATACAAAAATTAACTAGTCACATGTCACACAATAAAAAGTCACCTTCTAGACTTGATTTATAAATGTGACATATGTATTCTTTAATTAAACACTTTAATTAAAGTACACTCATATATTATTAGTGTTATTTAAACCCCTTTTAAATGACAAGAATAACAATAATTCATCAACAAATTATCCTTATAATTTGTTCCACCTTTTATGCAATTTTTTTAGAAAACCCATTTTCTTAATTGGTGTAAATATTTAATTGCATGATCATATCATCAATTAAACATTAATTGGTGTTTGCTAAGCTTGTTATTGGGTATAACCCGACTTGGATCATAACGTACTAACCACATCAATATTCTAAGTGTCTTGGGCACACAGAATCCTTCAATCTCCCACTTGCCCAAGATTCATAGAAGATTGATGCAAGCAGTAAATACCGCCTAACAACGGTTTACTACCCTTAATACGCATGACTTATAGCCATTCAATAACATCATCTCTTTCAAGTACCCTACTTGAAATGATTTAGGTGAATCAATCATCTATCCTTTTGTCACAGATGTCATGTTAAATCCAAGAACACAGAATGATCATTTCTTGTTGATTTGACTTGTCACGCCTTAGACATCTAACTCTCAACGAATAAGAGGAACAAATTCCATCTTGACTATATACGTTTCTCACAAACACCTCGTGTTATACCTGAACATACCCTTATGTACTGTCCACTATTTCAGGACAGTGAAGAATGAGCTCAAGGTATAAAACTTGGTGAATATCAAAACCCAATATGTATCTCAGGTCTGAGGATACCAAATGATATTCGCCTTTACTTAAATTTACTTATGATCAATCAAAAGGATTCCATGTAGTGAAATTTGAGATGCGGGTTAGTCCAATATTTGTATCCCACAAATATCTATGAACCTTGGTGGCAACCCATTGCTCTATATTCATCCTTATGAATATCAACCAATCCAAGTTCATAATAATCTTACTTTCATACTTGTTCCCACAAGTATGAGCGACTACGGACATTTTAGAGTAAACATTTTACTCATGGATAAAACATGCTAATTTGGAACATTAATTGAAACATTATAACCAAATAATTTTATTCAAATAATAAAGAGTTCCACATATCCAAATACAAAATGTACAGATCAAATCCAATCACTAGAATATCGAAGTCCCATGGCACAAGTATGACATTCATGCTTTGCCTTTTCAAGGAGCTTCGTGAGAGGATCCACAATATTTTGATCCGTGTGAACTTTGCGAATACATATCTTTCCCTTTTCAACTTCATCTCGTATGTAGTTGAATCTCCGCTCAATGTGCCTAGTCTTTTGATGAGCACGGGGTTCCTTGATTTGAGCAATCGCACCCTCGTTGTCACAAAAGATCTCTAGGGGTTCCTGAATGGAAGGGACAACCCCTAGATCGGCAATGAATTTCTTCAACCATGCAGCTTCTTGAGCTGCCAATGAGGCGGCGACGTATTCTGATTCTGTAGTTGATAGAGCCACAACATCCTGCTTGGAGCTCTTCCAAGAGACCGCTCCTCCATTCAGAATGAAAATATATCCCGATTGCGACCGAGAATCATCACGATCGGTTTGGAAACTCGCATCCGTGTAACCCTTTACAACGAGTTCCTCATCACCAGATCCATAGATTAAGAACATATCTCTTGTCCTCCTTAGGTACTTAAGTATGTTCTTAACAGCCATCCAATGACTGCTTCCAGGATTTTGCTGGTAACCGCTTGTCATGCTTAAGGTGCATGACACGTCTGGTCGAGTGCATATCATCGCATACATGATGGATCCAATAGCAGATGCGTATGGGATAGCCTTCATTTTATCTTGCTCATCCTTTGAGCTAGGACATTGAGTCGTACTCAATATCGTTCCTCTTTGAATAGGTACGGTACCTTTCTTAGAGTTTTCCATCTTGAACCTTTTCAAGATTTTATCAATATACGCACTTTGATTTAAACCAATCAACTGCCTTGATCTATCCCTATAGATCTTTATTCCCAGAATGTAGGCGGCTTCACCAAGATCCTTAATGGAAAAACAACTTCCAAGCCAGGTTTTTACACCTTCCAGGGTTGGAATGTCATTTCCAAATAGTAGTATGTCATCAACATACAATACTAGGAAAGTTATTGTGCTCCTACTAGCCTTCTTATACACACAAGCCTCATCAGTGTTTTTGATGAAGCCAAATTTCTTTACCTCCTCATCAAAACGATGATTCCAGCTTCTCGATGCTTGTTTCAATCCATAGATTGATTTCTTTAACTTGCATACTTTATTAGGATGTTTTGGATCGATAAAACCTTCAGGCTGAACCATATAAACATCTTCCTCAAGATATCCATTTAGGAAGGCGGTTTTGACATCCATTTGCCAAATCTCATAATCATAATGAGCAGCTATGGCAAACAATATCCTTATAGACTTTAGCATCGCAACAGGTGAGAAGGTTTCATCATAATCAACCCCTTGAGTTTGAGTGAAACCCTTTGCTACAAGTCTAGCTTTATAAGTATCCAAGTTTCCATGCATATCGGTTTTCTTCTTGAAAACCCACTTACTTCCAACTACCTTGGAATTAAGAGGTGGCACAACAAGTTCCCAGACTTGATTGTCATACATGGATTGCATCTCAACGTTCATGGCCTCAAGCCATTTGTCACAATCCAAATTGGACACTGCATCATGGTATGTGGTTGGTTCATCTGAATCTACCACATAGCATCCATCCATGAAAAATCCGTATCTTTCAGGTGGATTACTAGTTCTACCACTTCTGCGAACGTTTTGTGTGTATTGATCAACCATTTGATCATCTTCAACATCCTCATGTTGAGTGCTAGTTTCAACCAAACGTGCATCGGGTTGTGGTTCTTGATCTTCTTCAAGGTCCACTGTTCTACTGCCAGCTCCTTCCATAAGGAACTTTGCTTCTAAGAACTCACCCTTTCTGGCAACAAACACCTTTTGTTCCAGTGGATCATAGAAATAATATCCCATAGAATCTCTAGGATATCCAATAAAGATACACTTGGTGGATCGGACTTCCAATTTGTTTGGGGTGGGAGTCTTAACATAAGCTTCACAACCCCAGACCCTTAAGTATGATAGGGATGGAACTCTTCCATGCCATATCTCAAAAGGTGTCCTTTCCACCTTTTTGGTTGGGGCCATATTTAAAATACGGGCCGCGGAGAGCAAAGCGAAACCCCAAAATGATAGAGGTATGTGCTTCTAGCCATCATAGATCGGACCATATCCAATAAGGTTCGATTCCTCCTCTCAGACACACCATTGTGTTGTGGTGTTCCAGGTGGAGTGAGTTGTGAGACAATCCCACAACTCCTAAGATGATCTTGAAAAGCATCACTGTATTCACCTCCTCTATCGGTACGGAGAACTTTAATCGACTTGTTGAGTTGATTTTCTACTTCATTCTTGAAGATTTTGAACATTTCAAAAGCTTCATCTTTGTGCCTTAATAAGTACACATACCCATAGCGACTATAATCGTCTGTAAAGGTAATGAAGTATCTTTCACCATTCCTAGTCATTGGCTTAAAAGGACCACATACATCCGAATGTATGATTCCTAATAAATCTTTTGCCCTTTCGTTAGTCCCACTAAAGGGTGCCTTTGTCATTTTACCTTGTAAACAAGATTCACACACATCAAATGAATCACATTCACTTGTTTTTAAAAGACCATTCTTTTGTAGTGTTTGAATTCTTTTCTTGTTTATATGACCAAGACAACAATGCCAAAGATAGGTATCACTCAAATCCAACTTGAGTTTCTTGGTGCTAGTTTGGTACAATGAACTATTTAAAGTATATTCATGAACCAATTCATAAATACCATTAATGGGTATAGCTTTAAAATAGAACATATCATTTAAAGAAACATGAATATCATTTTCAATAAAAGATAATACATAATCATAAAGTCTTAATTGGGATACAGAAATAATGTTCCTAGTCAAACTAGGAGCATACAAAACATTCTTCAAAATAACATCCAAGCCACTTGGAAGTTTTAGGATGTAGTCCCCACGAGCTTCAACTTGGACTTTTGTTCCATTGCCCATGAAGAGGCTAACATCCCCTTGATTGAAGTCCCTACTTCTTTTGAACCCCTGCAACAAATTGCAAATATGAGTTCCACAACCGGTATCTAATACCCATGTGTTTGAAGATGTAACATTAAGATCAATATGAATCATGTATGTTGTACTTGAGGTCTGCCCGGCATCCCTCTTTGCTTTCAACTCTTGGAGATGGACGGGACAATTCCTTGCCCAATGTCCAATCTCCCCACACTTGAAGCATGGGTCATTAGTAGCAACCTTTTGCTTCTTCTCTTGTGGTTTGGGTGGTACCCTTACCACCCCTTTCCCCTTTCCCCAAACGGGTCCCTTACCCTTGGCAACCTTTGCCTTTGGTGCGGGACGAGGCCTTTTATTGTTCCCACCTTCATTGATGGTGAGAATGGGTAAAACCCTTTTACCCATGGCCGCCTCGGCCGTTTTGAGCATTGAGTAAAGCTCACCAATGCTTTTGTCCCATGCATTCATGTTGTAGTTCAACACGAATGTCTCGAACTTCTTGGTAAGGCCATTTAGGATCAAATCCGTGGCCAATTCCTTCGAGACGGGACAATTAAGCCTCTCGAGGCGGTCAATGTGACTTTTCATCTTAAGTACATAAGATGAAACAGATTGGTTGTTGTCCATACGACATGCATGGAGTGCTCGAACCGTTTCGAAGCGCTCAACCCTTGCTTGCTGTTGGAACGTTTCCTTCAGTTGGGTTATCATGTCGTAAGCTCCGTGGTGTTCATACTCCTTTTGGAGATCTGAAGTCATGCTCGCTAGCATGAGACAAGACACTTGGACGGAGTCCTCAGTGTACTTTAACCAATCGTTGAAGGCCTCCTCATCATCCTCAGTAGGTTGATCGGGGATAGGGTCATCTAAAACATATGATCGTTTCTCTTGCTTGAGAACGATTCTCAAGTTTCGATACCAATCAATAAAGTTTTTATGATTTAGACGTTCCTTTTGGAGGATCGCACGTAATGATTGGTTTGACGCGGATGAGTTATTGTGATTTTCATTGTTGGTGGCCATCTACAAAATTTAACAAAGGTCTATTTAGTATTTTCGATATTGTAATTTTAATAATAAATGCCTTTTAAGGTCTTTTCATATTAAAATCTAGAATCCAACATTACATTTAAATTGTGGTTAGGTGACCTTTATCCCACGTTTTAAATTAATAAGGTGGTCAACCTTTGACGATTGCAACCATTTGCAACTTCTAGAAATATGGGATCGACTTGAAACATCGTATGTAAAGTCGGCATGTTAATCCCATCAACACCATTTGGAAACCACATCGTAGGTGATCCATTTGACATGATTTGCAAATCAAGACACCCTACTTACACCCACGTGTGAGTTTGCCAAAACAAGTGGTTAGGTGACCTTTATCCCACAAATAAGGCATTCTCACCTCAAGTCACAAGTTCCCTCAAAATGGTTAGGTGACCTTTATCCCACTAAGAGTTCCCAAGTGACTCAAGTGTTGTGTAAAAGGACGGTGTTGATCTTGTTTATAAAAAAAAGTTTAGAGGTTTCAAAATTCTAGTTTAGAAAACTCTATGTACTTGTATTTGCATGCTTTCAAATACAAGGTACCCTATGGTTCTTTGATTAAAACCTATTTTAATCTTTAAAATCATTAAATCATTTTAATAACCTTTTATTAACTTTTAAGAACCATCAATTTTCAGCTTGTTAAGTTTGTTAATGAGTTTGTTATGAATATCCAAATATCAACCAAACAATCAAACAACAAACAATCAACCAAGCATAAACATAAACAACTATATGAGCATATGTGCATAACCATAGCATCTAAAGTGGTCCACACTTGTTTGCCATCACAAGTGTGGTCCATAGGACATTCCTAAGGGTCACAAACAAAGCATATAGAAAACTTCCAAAAGCCTCCCACTTGAAACCGCATCCAAAATGCTCCATGTTTCTTTCATGACCTTCCTCTGTGCTTCCAATGTGTATGTCTTCATATTACAAGATATAAAGTCCTAATACAAGATATCTAGTAAAATGAAAATACACCTAATCTATTTATTACAACCCAATAATAAATAAATTACATTTGAAACAAAGCACAAACAACAAATAATACAACCCAATTGAACGAATGAATACAACCATCACAAACAATCACAAGGTCAATGGCTAGGTTATGCACTAAAACAAGCATCTATCATATCATCCAAAATATAATGAAAACCCCACTTAAAACCACGAAATTTCAGCCAACATAAACTGAAATTTCGGGTTTTATTTTGTCCAAACAAAACAAATAACAAACATGTATATCTTTCAAAGTTTAATCACAAGCATGTGTGATATGACTTTGAAAGATTGGGGTTTCATATCATATGAACTTAGCAGCCCAAAATTAGCCTATACTAAGCTTATTATCATTCTTTAAAACCAATTTTATAGACAAAACAAGCAAGTCATCCACATAACCGGCTCTTGATGCCATTGTTGGGTTTGTTAGAACATAAAACGAAGTTTAACCTTTTAAACTTTCTGAAAACGCAGCGGAAATATAGCATTATAAACCCTTTTATAAACTGAAAATATGTTATTTTGGTAACCATATTAGAGTATAAAACAAACCCATATAACAAGGATCATTTATGTGAATAAAACAAGCTATGAACAATGAAACGAGTATAATATGACAGCCACAAATGGGGCTGCCAATATACCTTTCTCCAGCAGAAAAACGACCAAAATGAGAGGTTTTGGATGCTTGAAATCGGCCAAGATGCTCAAAGTAGAGACCCTCAAGCTTGTATACCCAAAGCTTATGGCAAAAACCCTTCTTGTTGGGGAGAGATAACACCAAGAAAGCTCAAAACTCACCCCCTTTTGCTGCTGGATCCGTAAATGGAGAGGGAGAGAGAGGAGAGTCTTTTTGTGTTTTGCATGTATTGGAATAAATGAATGAATTGAGTGTGTGACTAGTTAAGAGTGTGTGTGTTTTCAAGACACAAAGTTGGTCCAATGACCTTAAGGGGCGGCCAAAAGATTCAAACAAAAAGAGTTTTCCCTCCTTTAAAATGATCACAATACAAAAATTAACTAGTCACATGTCACACAATAAAAAGTCACCTTCTAGACTTGATTTATAAATGTGACATATGTATTCTTTAATTAAACACTTTAATTAAAGTACACTCATATATTATTAGTGTTATTTAAACCCCTTTTAAATGACAAGAATAACAATAATTCATCAACAAATTATCCTTATAATTTGTTCCACCTTTTATGCAATTTGTTTAGAAAACCCATTTTCTAAATTGGTGTAAATATTTAATTGCATGATCATATCATCAATTAAACATTAATTGGTGTTTGCTAAGCTTGTTATTGGGTATAACCCGACTTGGATCATAACGTACTAACCACATCAATATTCTAAGTGTCTTGGGCACACAGAATCCTTCAAAAGTAAACTACTTTTTCAGAGGTGGGACCGACTTTCGGATTTCAAAGTTTATCCTCTTTCATTAACTTTGGTTCAAATCCCTTTTCACATAAATACCCAACGGTTCCCCCTCTTCCTCACTATCTTCCTCAATTCCATTATTCCTCAAACCTAATTCTCTAAACCGCCTTTGCTTTCTACCTTTCTTCAACCTTAAGCTTCAAAAATGGCCAACCTTAACCGCAGAAACAACCCAGATTTCTCCATGCAACTTCACAGGCAACACAATCAGGTTGCTCTGTTAAGCTCTGAGAAAGATGCAAGTTTCTCAGAGATTTGCCAATTCTTAACTCTATCCAACTACTTCACCTCCCTGACCATTGATCCTACTCTGTATGATGATCATTTGCTTGAATTCTGGAAGACCTGCCAAGAGGGCATTATGGATGGGGAGAAGGCACTGTCTGCCACAGTGCAAGGGAGGACAATCTTCATCACTCCGGCCATCATCAACCCTCATTTGCAGCTGGATGATGAAGAAGGTGAGTTGTCCTTCCCAAAGGAAGCTGTTAATCATTCCTTTGAGCAGATGGGCTATGAGGGAGAATTCTCTGTAAAGACCTTCAGGAAAGGGAAGGTCTCATCCCAGTGGAAATACCTGCTCCATGTGGTTATCCACAGCTTATCAAACAAGCATGGTGGGTGGGACCAGATTCCTGAGGATCTCTCCTTTATAGTGCATGGAATGGTTCAGGGGGTCAAGTTCAGGTACTCTCAATTTGTTTATACTAATTTACTTGCAAACTTGGACTCCTTAGAGTATTACATGTTTCCTAGATATATTCAACACATTCTTAACTTTGAACTGGGCTCACAGTTGAGGGAAACAAGTAATATTCTTAAATTGGGACAGATGAAGCCCGGCATCTTTAAAATCGTGAAGAAGCCAACTGTAGGCTTCTCAGGGGTAGAAACAGCCCTAGTCCTCAAAATGTTAGAGCTCATTGCTCAAGGTGACAACCTAGCAACACAAGCTAGTGTTGAACCCACGCCTTCTTTTTCTTTACCACTAAAAAGACCACAAATAACCCTCACCTACCAAAGAAAATCCAAACGAACCCCTGCTCAGGCTATTGAGTCTGTACAGTCCCCATATACTCAACCTTACAGGAGGAAGTGGACACTAAAGCTCCCACTTCCCCTGAGGAGCAAACCACTCCCATTTCTTCACCTATCAGGGCTGAGGTTCCTCATGCTCACCCTGATGAGCTCACAAGCCCAACAGCCTTAAGCCTTCACTCTGAGTCTCAACACTCAAGTGAACAACCTTCAGGGGACAGTTACCATCCCCAGCCTTTAGATCTAAACCAACCTATTCCCAACCTATCCTTCTATACTGATGAAGACTTAGGATTCAGTGACTACCATGAGTCTCTCTTCTCCTCCCCTACTCAAAGACAGATGAGTACCTCTGATTCTCCTCAGTCTATCCCACATCAGTCACCTGTTACTGAGGTGGACACTTCTGAACATGTTCAGGATGTCCATATGGAAGAGGCTCTCACTTCTGAAAGTGATTACATCATTAAGACCTCAACGATGGCAACTCAGCCCACTGGCATCTCAACTGAGACTGCTAGTGAGCAGAGGAAAACCAGCAGCCAAGAACCTCAAGCTGGTGGTGAGAGAGAGGACTTTGGTCCAATCATCTCATCCCCCAATGATTCTTCTGATGAAGAAGAGGGGAATTTGAGACTAAAGGTGCAGAAACTGTCAAAAACATGCTCCTATTTAGTCTCTAAGGTTAGTCACCTTGAATCTCAGGTGACTACCTTACAAAACAGGGTCAATGATCAGCAACTTCAGATTTCATATCTAAATGAAAAACTAGCTGGGAGACCTTTAAGGAGCTCAACCAGGAACACAAGAACCTGTGGAAGTGATTGACTTATCCTCCAGCTCACCTATGCAAGTGGGTGATGCTACCAAAAAGGGGGAGAAAGTTATTGCAGCCACAGAACCTGGGAGTTCTTCACAGAGAATGGACATAGAGGACTCACCATCCTCACTTGCTGTTGTGCATTCTCAGCAACTTCCTCAAGTTCACATTAATGTGGACTCTATAGACTCTATCATCAGGAGTCTCTTTGAGGAAGGGATACCAAGGGTTGTGTCATCTCCACCATAAGGAACTTCAAACTACATCATAAGGTGGAGGTATGATGCTGATAGAAGAGCCCTTATTCTTCACAGAGTTCAAGGGCAGCAAGAAGTATTTGATTTTCAAAGCTTGAACTTCTATGAAAGATTGGATCTAGTCAACATGGCACTTGTCAATCCAAGAAACTCAAGACAAGCTGACAGGTTGGCTCAAAGAATCCAAGATAGAATCCTTGCAGAGTTCACTCTAAGAAGGAGACTTAGGCAATCAGGCAATGACATCAGTCAACTGGATGTTGAAGTGGACCCTAAGATTAGTTTCATAGGGGAAACCTTGACTGAAGGCCCAGTGACAGAACCTGAGATCCCTATCTCATCATCAACAACTGCTGCAGAGGTTCACACTCCTTCTGAGACACCTGCTGGTGAAGGTGTTTCTCAGCCTCTCTCTGGCCAGAGCATGGAAGCTACACCAAGCAATGAAGGCCAAGCCTCTATCCACCCTGAGTCACAAAGGTCTGTTGGTGACAAAGGGAAAAGGATTATGACTCCTGAGGAAATTAAGGAGGAAGAGAGAGAGAGGAAAAGGAAGCTAAGGGGAGAAAGTTCCTCTGGGTCATCAAGCTTTATGCAAGCTGCAATCAGGGCTGCCCCCAGACCAAATACTCAAGATGATGAGTTGAGGGCAGTCAGGATTACTTATTTACAGACCAGGAACTATGATATTGATGAAATCGTCTCCCTCCCCTTAGAAGAATTGAATGAACTGGCTGACCTGGAAGTGTCAAGAGAGATGAAAGAAAAAGAGGATGCAAGGCTATTTCTCCAATTCAAAGAGGAGAGGAGACAGAAAAGACTCTACAAGCATGCTCCTACTCTCTCTCCAGTTCAAGAAAGTCCTGTACAGGAAGATGTGGCTCCACAAGAACTCAGGTAGACAAAGAAGAAGATAGGATCAAGATGATCAACTACCTGAGTGCCACAGGCTTCTATCAGGCAGATGCACTTCTTCCCCTGTCCTATGACTTTATTGAGTTTGAGTACTTAAAGCAACTTGAACTTGAGCTAGTCAAAGAAAGAAAGACAACTAAAAGGAAGCTAAGGGAAGAAGCTGCAAAGTCAAGAGCCATCATCCAAAAGATTGTGAAGAAGTCTGCTAATAGACAAAGGATGATGAGCTTCTTGAAGCTATATGGATTCTCCGGAAGGAGACTTGGCCCTATGTCTCTATCCACAATGGATGAGCATATAAGGGTGATTAAGCAGAAGATTAAGAGTGGTGAACTGATTGACTTGCACTCTCTTCCAAGTCAAGTCCCACCTGAAGTGGAGGTTAAGTTTGAACAACCTGAGACACCTCAATCTGTACCTCCAGCTGAGCCCCAGCAAGCTTCATCTTCTGATCTAAAGCAGGGTCAAACTCCCTCTCCTTCTGAACCTGTGAGGGAGGAACACCCAACTGAGAAAGACAAGGATGATCAACAAGGTGCTGCAGACCAGTCTTCTCAGTTAAAGTCATCTAAGAGGAAGAAGAGAATGGCTTCTAAACCAAAGTCAAAGAAGAAGAAGCCTAAGTCATCTACCTCTACACCTCAGGCTGAGTCAGATCAACCTGAGGAAGTGCATGATGAGGCAGCCCAATCAACTCCAATGCAAGTGGCTCCTCTAACAACTGAGACACCCATCTTGTCCTGAACTTACTCTACCAATCCAGAAAGATGGCATGTAATCAGAGATCAAGGTGTGGAGAATGTCTATACTTGGCAAGACATAATCAACTTACCTCTGCATGATCTCTTTGAGATGAGAAGATACTATGAAGGTCTTGATGATCCTGACCATCTAATGAAGAAGGGTATGGTCATGATTGTACTGAAGACCACCAACATCTGAAGATCTTCTAAGTGTTTTGGTAGCATCAGCCTAGGGGGAGTTTGTAAGGATTCCTTAAGTCTGATGCAAACCAAAACATCCAAATGTCTCTCTGCAACATGCACTAAGTACTGAAGTATGAAATGCTTCGGAAGTTTTACACAATACACTAGAAAATACTCTAAGTGTAAAATCTTCCGAAGCCAAGACCAATATCTTCCGAAGCCAAACATGAAGTCTTCCGAAGCCTCAGAGACAAAGTCTTCCGAAGCTTCAACCTATGAAGACAGATTTCTTCCGAAGACTTTTAGTATACATGCTTTATCTGATGTACTGTTCCATAAAGTTGGACACCTTTTCGCTGCATCTCTGTAAAGTCACCAACTTACATGAGTTGGTGAAAAGGTCCATGCTTTTGGTAACTGTACATTGAGGTGTTTCTCAGCCTCTCTCTGGCCAGAGCATGGAAGCTACACCAAGCAATGAAGGCCAAGCCTCTATCCACCCTTAGTCACAAAGGTCTGTTGGTGACAAAGGGAAAAGGATTATGACTCCTGAGGAAATTAAGGAGGAAGAGAGAGAGAGAGGAAAAGGAAGCTAAGGGGAGAAAGTTCCTCTGGGTCATCAAGCTTTATGCAAGCTGCAATCAGGGCTGCCCCCAGACCAAATACTCAAGATGATGAGTTGAGGGCAGTCAGGATTACTTATTTACAGACCAGGAACTATGATATTGATGAAATCGTCTCCCTCCCCTTAGAAGAATTGAATGAACTGGCTGACCTGGAAGTGTCAAGAGAGATGAAAGAAAAAGAGGATGCAAGGCTATTTCTCCAATTCAAAGAGGAGAGGAGACAGAAAAGACTCTACAAGCATGCTCCTACTCTCTCTCCAGTTCAAGAAAGTCCTGTACAGGAAGATGTGGCTCCACAAGAACTCAGGTAGACAAAGAAGAAGATAGGATCAAGATGATCAACTACCTGAGTGCCACAGGCTTCTATCAGGCAGATGCACTTCTTCCCCTGTCCTATGACTTTATTGAGTTTGAGTACTTAAAGCAACTTGAACTTGAGCTAGTCAAAGAAAGAAAGACAACTAAAAGGAAGCTAAGGGAAGAAGCTGCAAAGTCAAGAGCCATCATCCAAAAGATTGTGAAGAAGTCTGCTGATAGACAAAGGATGATGAGCTTCTTGAAGCTATATGGATTCTCCGGAAGGAGACTTGGCCCTATGTCTCTATCCACAATGGATGAGCATATAAGGGTGATCAAGCAGAAGATTAAGAGTGGTGAACTGATTGACTTGCACTCTCTTCCAAGTCAAGTCCCACCTGAAGTGGAGGTTAAGTTTGAACAACCTGAGACACCTCAATCTGTACCTCCAGCTGAGCCCCAGCAAGCTTCATCTTCTGATCTAAAGCAGGGTCAAACTCCCTCTCCTTCTGAACCTGTGAGGGAGGAACACCCAACTGAGAAAGACAAGGATGATCAACAAGGTGCTGCAGACCAGTCTTCTCAGTTAAAGTCATCTAAGAGGAAGAAGAGAATGGCTTCTAAACCAAAGTCAAAGAAGAAGAAGCCTAAGTCATCTACCTCTACACCTCAGGCTGAGTCAGATCAACCTGAGGAAGTGCATGATGAGGCAGCCCAATCAACTCCAATGCAAGTGGCTCCTCTAACAACTGAGACACCCATCTTGTCCTGAACTTACTCTACCAATCCAGAAAGATGGCATGTAATCAGAGATCAAGGTGTTGAGAATGTCTATACTTGGCAAGACATAATCAACTTACCTCTGCATGATCTCTTTGAGATGAGAAGATACTATGAAGGTCTTGATGATCCTGACCATCTAATGAAGAAGGGTATGGTCATGATTGTACTGAAGACCACCAACATCTGAAGATCTTCTAAGTGTTTTGGTAGCATCAGCCTAGGGGGAGTTTGTAAGGATTCCTTAAGTCTGATGCAAACCAAAACATCCAAATGTCTCTCTGCAACATGCACTAAGTACTGAAGTATGAAATGCTTCGGAAGTTTTACACAATACACTAGAAAATACTCTAAGTGTAAAATCTTCCGAAGCCAAGACCAATATCTTCCGAAGCCAAACATGAAGTCTTCCGAAGCCTCAGAGACAAAGTCTTCCGAAGCTTCAACCTATGAAGACAGATTTCTTCCGAAGACTTTTAGTATACATGCTTTATCTGATGTACTGTTCCATAAAGTTGGACACCTTTTCGCTGCATCTCTGTAAAGTCACCAACTTACATGAGTTGGTGAAAAGGTCCATGCTTTTGGTAACTGTACATTGAGGTGTTTCTCAGCCTCTCTCTGGCCAGAGCATGGAAGCTACACCAAGCAATGAAGGCCAAGCCTCTATCCACCCTTAGTCACAAAGGTCTGTTGGTGACAAAGGGAAAAGGATTATGACTCCTGAGGAAATTAAGGAGGAAGAGAGAGAGAGAGGAAAAGGAAGCTAAGGGGAGAAAGTTCCTCTGGGTCATCAAGCTTTATGCAAGCTGCAATCAGGGCTGCCCCCAGACCAAATACTCAAGATGATGAGTTGAGGGCAGTCAGGATTACTTATTTACAGACCAGGAACTATGATATTGATGAAATCGTCTCCCTCCCCTTAGAAGAATTGAATGAACTGGCTGACCTGGAAGTGTCAAGAGAGATGAAAGAAAAAGAGGATGCAAGGCTATTTCTCCAATTCAAAGAGGAGAGGAGACAGAAAAGACTCTACAAGCATGCTCCTACTCTCTCTCCAGTTCAAGAAAGTCCTGTACAGGAAGATGTGGCTCCACAAGAACTCAGGTAGACAAAGAAGAAGATAGGATCAAGATGATCAACTACCTGAGTGCCACAGGCTTCTATCAGGCAGATGCACTTCTTCCCCTGTCCTATGACTTTATTGAGTTTGAGTACTTAAAGCAACTTGAACTTGAGCTAGTCAAAGAAAGAAAGACAACTAAAAGGAAGCTAAGGGAAGAAGCTGCAAAGTCAAGAGCCATCATCCAAAAGATTGTGAAGAAGTCTGCTGATAGACAAAGGATGATGAGCTTCTTGAAGCTATATGGATTCTCCGGAAGGAGACTTGGCCCTATGTCTCTATCCACAATGGATGAGCATATAAGGGTGATCAAGCAGAAGATTAAGAGTGGTGAACTGATTGACTTGCACTCTCTTCCAAGTCAAGTCCCACCTGAAGTGGAGGTTAAGTTTGAACAACCTGAGACACCTCAATCTGTACCTCCAGCTGAGCCCCAGCAAGCTTCATCTTCTGATCTAAAGCAGGGTCAAACTCCCTCTCCTTCTGAACCTGTGAGGGAGGAACACCCAACTGAGAAAGACAAGGATGATCAACAAGGTGCTGCAGACCAGTCTTCTCAGTTAAAGTCATCTAAGAGGAAGAAGAGAATGGCTTCTAAACCAAAGTCAAAGAAGAAGAAGCCTAAGTCATCTACCTCTACACCTCAAGCTGAGTCAGATCAACCTGAGGAAGTGCATGATGAGGCGGCCCAATCAACTCCAATGCAAGTGGCTCCTCTAACAACTGAGACACCCATCTTGTCCTGAACTTACTCTACCAATCCAGAAAGATGGCATGTAATCAGAGATCAAGGTGTTGAGAATGTCTATACTTGGCAAGACATAATCAACTTACCTCTGCATGATCTCTTTGAGATGAGAAGATACTATGAAGGTCTTGATGATCCTGACCATCTAATGAAGAAGGGTATGGTCATGATTGTACTGAAGACCACCAACATCTGAAGATCTTCTAAGTGTTTTGGTAGCATCAGCCTAGGGGGAGTTTGTAAGGATTCCTTAAGTCTGATGCAAACCAAAACATCCAAATGTCTCTCTGCAACATGCACTAAGTACTGAAGTATGAAATGCTTCGGAAGTTTTACACAATACACTAGAAAATACTCTAAGTGTAAAATCTTCCGAAGCCAAGACCAATATCTTCCGAAGCCAAACATGAAGTCTTCCGAAGCCTCAGAGACAAAGTCTTCCGAAGCTTCAACCTATGAAGACAGATTTCTTCCGAAGACTTTTAGTATACATGCTTTATCTGATGTACTGTTCCATAAAGTTGGACACCTTTTCGCTGCATCTCTGTAAAGTCACCAACTTACATGAGTTGGTGAAAAGGTCCATGCTTTTGGTAACTGTACATTGAGGTCTTGAGTCTGTAACTTTCTACTTTATGTACTTTATCCTTTTTGTAATAGATAAGGATGTGAGCTATGACATGTCATAATCACAAGGTCAAAAGGCAGATATGCCTTTTGATCCTACAATTGATTTTGTTAGTGTCTAGTCAATTGTATCCAGCTGGCTTTCAAAGTATAGCCGGCTGTAGGTTGTAGTATAAGTATTCCAAGTTCTTGTATCTTTCTTTATGCTTTGTAACACTTGAATAAGAACTTGAGAAAGCAATATACTGCCTCCTTGAAACCCAACTCTCTTGTTCTGTCTCTTTACTTTACTTGTGTTCTTTGTATCAACATTTGTTAATCCAGTTCACTGTTTGATCAAGTTTAGTTGTTCTCCTCATTGTGTTGTTGTGTTGTAATTTGTTCAAGCCCTTAACCGGTCCTGCAGTATGCCTGTGGAATGCATCATGTGTGGTGGTATAACTCATTATGCTAGGATTGCATTTACAATCCTAAGAGTTCCACCCATATGAACAAGAAGAAGACTTCTGAGAGGAAGAAGAAAATAGCTTCGGAAGGAAAATCACTTTTCTTCACAAGCTCTAGGTGAACAAAAAGACGATAGGTGGAAAACTATCTTCGGAAGCAACTTTGGTCTCAAAAGAAAGGAATGCTTCTGAAGTATTGAAGTATGTTGCAGTGGTTGCAAAGGATTTTAAAGGTCTAGCCTCAAAAACTATCAAAGTCATAAAAACTTTCGAACTTTTGAAGGCCAAGTCTAATCTTCCAAAGATGGTGTGGAAGATGAAGGAAGACCATATGACTGAAGTTTCTTTATCAATAACAACGATCCTCAAAGCTTGCATATAGGATCAATAACTGTTGAACTATCTTCAGTTCATCTTGATAAGCCCAAGACTAGCAAGGCTTGGGTTTCCACATGTAACTAATCATCTCTTTTTCATGTGCAGGAACAACTGAAGACTAAAAGAAATGTATGGATCATTCATAGTGGTTATTCCAGGAACATGACTAGCAATGGCTCTGCTTCAAGACTTTGAGAAAAATAATGGACATCCAGTTTTTTTTGGAGGTGAATCAGGTGGTTACATCACTAGAAGGGGCAAAGTCATAAATAGTAAGCTCAGCATTGAGAAGGTAAACTTTGTTAAAGATATTGAGTACAATCTTTTGAGTGTATCTTAATTTTGTGACCGAAGACATAACATGCTCTTTGTTGAGCATGAGTGCATTGTTCTCAAGCCTAGGGTGATCATTCCTCAAGATATGCTTAGAGCCCCCAGGAAAGGGAACATGTACAAGATAGATTATCCGAAAACCTCCTCATCAAAAGAACTTTCTTGCTTTCTATCTAAAGCCAATAGTGATTAATCTTTCCTTTGGCATAAAAGAATGTGCCATGTAAACTTTAAGAACATGAATAGATTAATTAAAGATGATTTGGTAATTGGTAAGTTAAAAAAAAAGTTTACAAGTGATGACCATTGTGTTGCATGTCTGAAAAGAAAGCAACATAAAGTGTCTCACAAGCCAAACAAAATAAACTCCATCACTACTGCCCTATACTTATTACATATGGATCCTTTGTCCCCACCAGTGTAATGAGTTTAGGAAGAACTTCATATTGTATTGTGATCACAAATGACTTCACAAAATATAATTGGGTCTTCTTTCTTAGAAGTAAGAATGAAACCCCTAAAATATTGAGATCCTTCATTCTGAAAAATTGAGAATCAATGTGATCACAAGGTTAAGATCATAAGATGTGATCAAGGAATTGAATTCAAGAACTAAATCCTTGATACATTTTGTGATAAAAAGAATATTTCAAAAGAATATAATGCTCATAGAAGTCCTCAATAATATGGTGTTGTTGAAAGAAGAAACAGAATACTTATTGAGGCTGCAAGAACCATGCTTTCTAACTCTAAACTGTACATCACCTTCTAGGTAAAGGTAGTCAACACTGCTTGCTATATGCAGAATAGATTTTTAATAGTCCAAACTCATGGTAAGACTCTTCATGAACTGTGGTATAAAATACGACCTTTCAATTTCTCAGGTCATTTGGATGTCCATGCACCATATTGGATACCAAAGATCATATAGCCAAATTTTCAAGAAAACAGATGATGGACATTTCATTGGATATTCTTCCCAAGCTAAAGCTTATAGAGTATACAATCTTAGATCTAGATTAGTTGATGGTCAGCTAATGTGATCTTCAATGAACACACTCATAGTGTGAAAGGTTCTGGTCCTGATTGGCTATAAGATCTTGACTTAGTTACCGACTGTTTTAACAAATTATGAAGATGTTTTAGGAAACAACATGTAATACATCTTCAGGAGATCCTGATCTAAGATTTAAGCTGAGAAGACCAAATAATAGAATTCCTTCAGCTCTAGTGGTAACAAACCCTGTAAGTGGAAATCCTATCAGCACAACCATGACAAATTCTTCAGCTAATATATCTAAGATGCCTAATTCTAGCAATGAGGCATAAAAATCAAATGAAGGGATTTCCAATATAGGAAGAGATGGTAAAAGTGATCAAGATTTTCATGATGCTGACAACCACTCCACTGAAGACAACATCAATGATGTTGCACACTCTCTGGATCAAGTTACACTTGATGGATGTGCTAATGTGGTAGGTGATACTCAATCATCATATCTAAGTTTTACTAATTTAGATCTATTAAATCAACTTGTTGTGATTACTCAATTAAAAATTCACAGTCTCATCCTACCATAAATATTATTAGAGATGTTGAGACTAAGGTGAGAACTAGAGGAAAACCCATGATAAAAATATTTGTGTGCACTCTTGTTTCTTATCTCAGATTCAGCCATAGAAAGTTGATGAGGCTTTAAAAGATCGAAGCTGGATTGAAGCAATGCAGGAGGAACTGCTTCAATTCAAAAGACAAGGTGTCTGGAACCCTAACAGAACGAGTCTGCGGATAGACAAAATATGGTGAGCTTCTCGAAGTTGTTCGGGGATCTCCGGAAGAAGGTTTGGTCCCATATCTTTATTCATAATGGATGAGCACATTAGGTTAATCAAGCAAAAGATCAAGAGGGGTGAGCTGTAAGACTAGCATTCTCTACCAAGTCAAGCTGCACTTGAAGCTGAGGTCAAAGTTGAACCCCAACAGACAACACAACCTATACCTAGTGCTGATCCACAGCTAACTTTATCTTCTGACCCACTACAGGGTGTTGAACTTTCTTTGTAATCTCTAAAATATAAGGACCAAAATAAGAAGGATAAAGAAGGAAGACAAGATGATAAAGACCAACCTTCTCAGTTGAAGTATAGAAAGAGAAAGAGGTGGCCTTTAGAAGAGACTTAAAGGTCAAAAAAGAAGAAGTCCAAGGCATCCACCTCTTCACCTCCATGATTAGTCATAACATCCTGGGGGTTCACCAAAAGAGGCTAATCAACCAACTGTCACACCCCGCCTAAGGCGGAAATCGCAGGGTGCCACGATCATGGTTTCCACAGCCTTTGTTTATATCGAACAACACCAAAAGACAATTTTAGAAAGAGCTTTTGAATGATTACATGAGTCAAATTCCTAATTGTTTCTCAAAGGACATGTCCCAAACTGTTTCACAAAATATGGGTTACAAGTTGTTTCGTAGATGACATGAGTTTTGCAACTATGGCCTAAGCCGTGTAGACTATAAAAGAAAAACTCCGAAAATGCTCCTAAATGCGTGCGACTCCATAGTGACTTCATGTGTCACACCCCAACCTTGACGGCGGAAACGTCGAGATGTGAGGGTTAAGATGTTCACAGTCACATAACGCTATATTTAAATGTAAATATTAAAATTATAAGTTTCAAAGGCATTACAAACATAAGTCTCAAACATGAAATAAGTTCAAACATAACAAGACAAAACATAGTCTTTTTATTTCATTAATTAGGTCCAAGTCCTAGATTATTGCAAGCTTCAAAAGTTCACTTTAAACTTGAGGATGACTAGAAACATGATAAAAATAAAAGGTCAACTAAAAATAGTTGGTGAGTTTCCAAGGTTTTCATACATAATATGATAAAGTTACAAGTAGCAATTCATGTCATAGGTCATAAGTTAGTAAGGTTATAGAACACATATCGTTACAACCAAACCTCGACTTGATTACAAGTATATAAGATTGGCTAAGTGTATTTGGTTCCCATGATGAACAAGCATACGTCATCAGGAGCCGGCAATACCTCGGCTCTAGCACCAAATAGGCTTGTCAGGCCCAAAGATCTAAGACGTCACCAGGCTAGCAATAGTTAATGATTGTAAACAAACTATGTATCTCATATAATCACTTACAAAACACAAATAACCATGACAAAATATAAAGATGAATTGCAAGTGATTTACAAGTCTCAAATGTGTATAAGTGTATCATGTATAAGCAATCATGTTTCACCCCAAAATAGTGTGAAAAGATAAAAAAGGGGCAAGGAAACTCACATGTCAAATAAGTATATAATGAGGATCAATAAGAATAATATATGTCGTTCCAAGATAAAACGTCACAAGGCACCTAAATATATAAATATTACAAAATTTAGGTTAATATAAGATTAACAAGTTAACATGAACTAGGGTATTAGAATTTTGGGGATTTTTATAAAGTAAATAAATTCTTATAAAAATACCATTTACGAAATTTATAAAATTTATTTTTAAAGAAATTGATCCTTTGTAAATAACTTGTGATTTTATTTATAAATTATATTTAAATTCTATAATTATCATGATAAATCCTTAAACATAAGGTCTAATATTAATTTAATACCTTTAAGTATTATATAACAAATCTAATTTTTATAAAAATGTTTAATTATAACATTTGTAAATAATTTTATATTAAAATATTAAAATGTTTTACAAGAATAAATTTTTAAGAAATATTTAGATGACTTTAAAAATATTTGGGGTTTATAAAAGTCATTTTTATAATTATTATAAATTTTCTATAATTAATTTAAGGCCAAAAAGGCTTTAAAAAAATTACATGAGGTGCCCGGGTTCGAACCCGTGACCTCATGTATAGGGGAACAATGTCTTAACCAGTGAACTAGGCTTCTAGCCGTGATTGTAACCTTGTTTTAACTCTTAAAAACCATTGCCAATGAAAACCCCAATTCCCATATAAACCCTAGAATCATTTGATTCCAAATCGAAGTGTAATTCGATTTTGTAAATACTTGAAATCATGGGGCTTTTGTTCCCCATGAAAAACCGAGCATAAGCATGTGTTTAACTTACTCGATTCGTTCGGTATTCGATGTTCACGTTATGAACCTAAGTTGCGACCGAGGAGGAACTGATTCAGGTTGCAATCGTTGATGATAATCGAATTCCTTCTACAGGAAGCTTCTAATGACTCTAAAGATGAGAAGCCCTCTGTAAATTTTGATTCTTGAACACCAAAGAGTGGTGTTCGACTAGCTGCAGCCTCGCGATGAGGGTGGAGCTTGTTCGAGCTGTTTGGTTGTGTTTCGAATGAAATTAGATTGTGTAGGAGTTTAGTTACAGTTAGGCGATCATGTATGTGAGTTTAATTTGATTGTTATGACTTGTTAATACTTGAACGATCATATGATTAAGGTCGCCGGTTACACGGCGGTTCGACTTGTAACGGATGCTTTAATCACACCGGGTACATGCATTTAAGGTCACGAACGAGTTCGGAAAGGTTCGCATGGATTCGGATCAACAAAACGGTTGATTTAGACCTCGCCGGAGGTCGACCGACGGTGGCCGGAAAGCCACCTGATTTGCGATTGAGAAAAGAGATTTGGGATTTCAATTTACACATTGGCCCCCTCAAGTTTAGAGTAGTTATCATTTTATGTTTAAACTTAAATTTTAACTTTCAAACTGGGCCAAAAAACCCCCTGGACTTAAATTATTCTTTAAGTTTTAAATATTTTATGACTTATTATTATTATTATGATTATTATTATTGTTATTATTATTATTATTATTATTATTATTATTATTATTATTATTATTATTATTATTATTATTATTATTATGATTATTATTATACTTATTATTATTATTATTATAATTATGACTTGTATCATTGTTACTATTATTAATATTAACACAATTAATATTATTTGGTATTTTTATTTTTAACTTTCTTACATTAAAAGTTAATGATAACCAAAGAGAATAGGCATAAATAACACATGAGTTTCATAATTGTCAATAATGAGCCTTATAAGAATAAACAAAGTTAACTTTTAGTTAACAAAAATACGAGATGTTACAGTCTCCCCAACTTAAAAGAATTTCGTCCCGAAATTAAGAGAAATGAAACTATACAAATAAGAACGGGTATTTCTTCTTCATGTGCTCCTCGCGTTCCCAAGTAAATTCAGCGCCACGTTTATTCTCCCAACGAACCTTGACGATTGGGGTTGTTGTGGTTCTAGTCTTCTTCATTATGCGATCCATGATCTCAACAGGTTTCTCGACAAAATGCAATGACTCGTCAATCTGGATGTCTTCCAACGAAACATGCAGACTTTCGTCAGCCAAGCACTTTCTCAAATTTGAGACGTGGAACACAGGATGAACTCCACTAAGGTCGGAAGGTAACTCCAGTTTATAAGCCACTTTCCCAATCCTTTTCAGGATTTTGAAAGGCCCTACAAGTCTTGGAGCCAATTTGCCCTTCTTTCCAAAGCGAACAACACCTTTCCACGGTGAGACCTTTAGAAGAACCATATCCCCAATTTGAAATTCTAATGGCTTACGTCGCTTATCAGCATAGCTCCTTTGACGACTTCTCGCCACTTCAAGGTTCTTGCGAATAATAGAAACTTTATCGGTCGTCTCTTGTATAAGCTCAGGATCAGTGATGAAGTTTTCACCAATGTCGGTCCAACAGATTGGTGAACGACATTTACGACCATAAAGTGCTTCAAATGGTGCCATCTTGATACTCGAGTGGTAGCTATTGTTATATGAAAATTCCGCGAGCGGTAGATGCGTATCCCAATCACCACCAAAGTCAAGAACACACAGGCGTAGCAAATCCTCCAAGGTTTGGATCGTTCGCTCGGTTTGACCATCAGTTTGAGGATGATAAGTCGTGCTTAGGTCCAATTAAGTACCTAAGAGTTCTTGCATAGACGACCAAAAATGCGAAGTGAAACGAGCGTCTCGGTCAGATATGATGTGCAGAGGTACGCCATGACGACTTACAATCTCATCAACGTATATACGAGCCAACCTTGATGTTTTGTAAGTGTCACGTATGGGTATAAAATGCACCGATTTGGTCAATCGATCAACGATCACCCATATGCTATCATGTCCTCGAGAGGTTCGGGGTAACTTAGTTATGAAGTCCATGGATATGTGTTCCCACTTCCACATAGGGATCTCGGGTTGTTCAAGTAATCCACTTGGACGTTGATGTTCGGCTTTAACCTTCATACACGTGAGGCACTTAGTTACATAAGTCGCTATGTCTTTCTTCATTCCAGGCCACCAATATTGACCACGCAGGTCCATATACATCTTATCGGAGCCAGGATGAATAGAATAACGAGTTTGATGAGCTTCGTTCATGATAAAGGTACGGAGGTTATCGCGATTTGGAACCCAAATTCGATTTGCGAAGTACATCAATCCATTAGGTTTCGTTTCCAATTGGGTTAGAAGATTATGCTCCAATTCATCCTTCATTCTTCCTTCTCGTTGTACCATTTGTTGAGCCTCCAAGATACTAGACTCGATGTCACTATCTATTCTCAGGTTTTGTAGCAGTACGGTAGTCTCGTTGACATCTAGTCGGATCTCAGTATCGAACTCACCCAAAGTGTCAAACCATTGACGTCGACGCGAATTTCTTGGAATGAGATCATCTTGTTGTGATTCTTTCGGCTTAGTGCATCGGCTACAACATTTGCTTTACCAGGATGGTAACGAATGTCACAATCGTAATCACTAATCAACTCCACCCAACGACGTTGTCTCATATTGAGATCTTTTTGATTGAAAACGTGTTGAAGGCTTTTGTGATCGGTGTAGACTATACATTGCATACCATACAAGTAGTGTCTCCAAATCTTCAAAGCAAAGACAACAGCACCAAGCTCGAGATCGTGTGTTGTGTAATTCACCTCGTGAACCTTCAATTGTCTCGATGCGTAAGCTATGACCTTCCCACGTTGCATGAGAACACAACCAAGGTCTTGTTTAGATGCATCACAATACACGGTGAAATCGTCGTTTCCATCGGGTAGGGTCAAGATAGGAGCATTGCACAACTTATGCTTTAACGCTTCAAAAGCTTCTTCTTGTTCGGAACCCCACTCGAATGGTTTATTCTTTTGTGTCAAAGTAGTTAGCGGCTTCGCGATCCTCGAGAAGTTGGCAATGAATCGCCGATAATAACCAGCAAGACCAAGAAAAGAACGAACTTCGGTAGGAGTTGTAGGAACACACCAATTCTTCACAACTTCCACCTTTGCAGGATCAACGTGAATTCCTTGGCTATTCACCACGTGTCCTAGAAATTGAACTTCCTCGAGCCAGAAGTCACACTTCGAGAACTTTGCGTACAATTGCTCTTTCTTCAACAACTCAAGAACCAATCTCAAATGTAGTTCATGATCGGTGTTGGACTTGGAATAGATAAGTATGTCATCAATGAAGACGATCACAAACTTGTCTAGATAAGGCTTGCATACTCGGTTCATGAGATCCATGAAGACAGCAGGAGCATTGGTTAAACCAAAAGCATCACCATAAACTCATAGTGCCTATAACGAGTACGGAACGCAGTCTTTGGGATATCATCATCATGGACTCGCAATTGATGATAGCCAGATCGCAAATCGATCTTCGAGAAATTAGCAGCTCCTTGAAGTTGGTCAAACAAGTCATCGATGCAAGGAAGAGGATAACGATTCTTGATGGTAAGCTTGTTAAGCTCACGATAGTCGATGCACATACGAAATGTTCCATCTTTCTTCTTCACGAATAGAACAGGTGCACCCCAAGGCGAAGAACTAGGACGGATGAAGCCCTTCTCGGATAGCTCTTGAAGTTGACTAGAGAGTTCTTGCATTTCCGATGGTGCAAGCCGATATGGTGACTTAGCCACGGGATTTGCTCCCGGTATCAAGTCAATTTTAAACTCGACTTCACGCACGGGAGGTAGACCACTAAGGTCATCGGGAAATACTTCAGGAAAGTCTTGTACGATAGGGACATCCTTAAGTTCTTTCCCTTTAACTTTCGTGTTGACCACGTAAGCCAAGAAGGCCATATACTTCTTGCTTAAGCACTTTCGGGCTTGAGTGCAAGACATGAGTTTAAGCCCTTTGGAAGACTTTTCACCAAACACTTTCAAAGTATCTCAAGAGGGTAACGGTATACGAATGCACTTCTCAAGGCTTAAGATGCAATCACGAATAATGACGTCAACGGTGATCGGTTCTCCATCGGCAACTTCAACGGTAAGAGGTCTTTCTAGTTTCGTATGTGGCTTAGCAAGTATGGGTTCAAACTCTAACGAAACAAAACTCTTATCGGCTCCAGAATCAAATAGGACATAGGCATAAGTTTTATTAATAACAAACATACCTGTTCAAGTATTTAACAATACAGGTAATGTATGAAAAGAATTAGGTCACAAAGTCAAAGGTAAGTTAACATACCAATTACCACATCATTGTTTGCTTGTGCTTGATTTGCGTTGATGTTGAAAGCACGTCCTCGGGCTTGTGGAACATTACCCACAAGACGAGGACATTGTGGGCGGAAATGACCAGGTTCCCCACAGTTGTAGCAAACACGATTTGTGACCACGGCGGCATTGTTAGGTGCACGGTGGCAAGTTGCCACCAAATGACCATATTTACCGCATAAGGTGCAGACACGACATGGTTGATTCCCCGGATGATGATACCTACATGTGTTGCACATAGGCTGAGGACCAGCATAAGCCCTAGCCCCAGGCATTTGTGCCACAGGTGTAGCTACAGGTACCATTTGCCTTTGAGGTGGTTTAGGTGCAGCCACAGCATAATTGCGCGCCGGTGTGAACTTGCGCTTCTTCTTGTTGTTGTTGTTGTAAGACGGTTCAGCTTTGGTCTCCTTAACAGCCTCGGTAGACGTCTTCTCTACCTTCTTTGCACCCTTCACAGACATGGTGCCCGCTCGTATATGGTTCTCGGTGAGTTGAGCGGTGATAGTGATGGCTTCTTCTAAAGTTGCGGGTCGGCTACCCACCACAGCATCTTGAATTTGGGGTGGTACACCCTTAATGAACTTCTCGATGTTGCGGGGGACAGTGTCGACCATATGAGGCAGCAATATACTCAACTCATCATGCCTAGTTGAGTAGGCCAAATGATCACCATCGTTTTGTTTCAAATTCCAGAATTCTTCCTCCAATTTTTGCAATTCACTTCTCGGGCAGAACTTCGCGATGGTGATGTTCTTGAACTCATCCCAAGAGAGTGCTAGGACAGCTTCAGGACCACGGTTTCTCTTCTCGCTATTCCACCAGGTAAGTGCCCTTTGTTGGAGCACACTAGTGGCATAACGAACCTTGAGTGTCTCGGGACACTCACAATTGATAAAAGTATTCTCCATGCTCTTGAACCACTCAAGAAGACCAGTGGCTCCTTCCTTGCCACTAAAACTAGTGGGCTTGCAAGAGCTAAAGTGCTTGAAAGTGCAAGTTTGGTTGTTGCACCCTTGGTTAGCACTATTCTCTCATTGACCATTTCCATTGTTGCTAGCATTGGTCATTAAGGTGCTATTGAGTTCAGCAACCATGGTCGGGATGACAACAGCCATTTGTCGAGCAATCATGGCGGCTAACTTACGATCGGAACTTCCACGCTTTCCATGATGACGAGACATGCTGGAATATACAAAATGAGTTAGATACGAGAACTGGAATAACAAGGATTATAGTTCAACAAGGATAAGGCAAAAGTTTTAAGGCACATAGAATGGTTCCATTTGGTAACGCATTACCATTTGGAAACGTTGACACGTCAAGGTAAGTTGACCCATTCACCTTAGAAATTTGTGTATATTGACCATAGTTTATCACTCATCCCAGAAATCCCCAGGTAAGCATAACTAGTCCCGTAGGATTTATGCGATATGCTTGCCTTAGCCCGAGGGCCTTTTGCCAGGAAATCCAGAATACAGGTGTCTATGTGTCACACAAATTTCTTAGGTTCATGAAATCAAAACCTTGATGAGATTTTACATAGATTAGACATAAGTCTAAAGATTCAAGTCATAAGCATAAGTATACGATTCCACGTGTCGTCGAGAATAAGATTAAGAAGTTTCATTTGTCGGGGAGAGTCAAAGTGTCAAAGGTAAGTTTAGGGAGACAAGTAACAAAGTTTTAACAATTATAAGGCAAACCTATGCTAGGGCATCAAATTGCACATAAGTAAGGTATAGCATTATGTAGCATGTAACAATATATATATTTCCAAGAATATAAATATTATTCTATGAGGTTCATGCATAAGCTATAGTCTAGGTCACCATTTCTAATAACCTAAATCCCTATAGTTATGGGCTCTGATACCAATCTGTCACACCCCAACCTTGACGGCGGAAAAGATTGTTCACAGCCACATAACGCTATATTTAAATGTAAATATTAAAATTATAAGTTTCAAAGGCATTACAAACATAAGTCTCAAACATGAAATAAGTTCAAACATAACAAGACAAAACATAGTCTTTTTATTTCATTAACTAGGTCCAAGTCCTAGATTATTGCAAGCTTCAAAAGTTCATTTTAAACTTGAGGATGACCTGAAACATGATAAAAATAAAAGGTCAACTAAAAATAGTTAGTGAGTTTCCAAGGTTTTCATACATAATATGATAAAGTTACAAGTAGCAAATCATGTCATAGGTCATAAGTTAGTAAGGTTATAGAACACATATCGTTACAACCAAACCTCGACTTGATTCAAGTATATAAGATTGGCTAAGTGTATTTTGTTCCCATGATGAACAAGCATACGTCATCAGGAGCCGGCAATACCTCGGCTTTAGCACCAAATAGGCTTGTCAGGCCCAAAGATCTAAGACGTCGCCAGGCTAACAATAGTTAATGATTGTAAACAAACTATGTATCTCATATAATCACTTACAAAACACAAATAACCATGACAAAATATAAAGATGAATTGCAAGTGATTTACAAGTCTCAAATGTGTATAAGTGTATCATGTATAAGCAATCATGTTTCACCCCAAAATAGTGTGAGAAGATAAAAAAGGGGCAAGGAAACTCACATGTCAAATAAGTATATAATGAGGATCAATAAGAATAATATATGTCGTTCCAAAATAAAACGTCACAAGGCACCTAAATATATAAATATTACAAGATTTAGGTTAATATAAGATTAACGAGTTAACATGAACTAGGGTATTAGAATTTTGGGGATTTTTATAAAGTTAATAAATTCTTATAAAAATACCATTTACGAAATTTATAAAATTTATTTTTAAGGAAATTGATCCTTTGTAAATAACTTGTGATTTTATTTATAAAATTATATTTAAATTCTATAATTATCATGATAAATCCTTAAACATAAGGTCTAATATTAATTTAATACCTTTAAGTATTATATAACAAATCTAATATTTATAAAAATATTTAATTATAATATTTGTAAATAATTTTATATTAAAATATTAAAATGTTTTACAAGAATAAATTTTTAAGAAATATTTAGATGACTTTAAAAATACTCGGATCAACAAAACGGTTGATTTAGACCTCGCCGGAGGTCGACCGACGGTGGCCGGAAAGCCACCTGATTTGCGATTGAGAAAAGAGATCTGGGATTTCAATTTACACATTGGCCCCCTCAAGTTTAGAGTATTTATCATTTTATGTTTAAACTTAAATTTTAACTTTCAAACTTGGCCAAAAAACCCCCTGGACTTAAATTATTCTTTAAGTTTTAAATATTTTATGACTTATTATTATTATTATTATTATTATTATTATTATTATTATTATTATTATTATTATTATTATTATTATTATTATTATTATTATTATTATAATTATTATAATTATTATTATTATTATTATTATTATTATACTTATTATTATTATTATTATTATAATTATGACTTGTATCATTATTACTATTATTAATATTAACATAATTAATATTATTTGGTATTATTATTTTTAACTTTCTTACATTAAAAGTTAATGATAACCAAAGAGAATAGGCATAAATAACACATGAGTTTCATAATTGTCAATAATGACCCTTATAAGAATAAACGAAGTTAGCTTTTAGTTAACAAAAATACGAGATGTTACATCATGCACTTTAGTTTCCTGAGAAAACACGCTTAAAAGAGTCAACATAAAGTTGGTGAGGTCACAGGTTTAATAGAAAAAAATATAATGTTACCGGATGACGAGCCCTTTTGATTACATGATATTGTTAATTAAAACAATATATCCAATGTTACCGTTACCATGAGTTCCTGTAACCAAACTCGACTGTTTCAAATGTGGCCCCTATCAATGTTCTAACACAAAACATTGAAATGAGATGGACAATAATGCACCCGTTTTGACCTCCAATCAAGGTTAGAGCGACTAACCACGGGTGGGGATGTCAACCCAAATAGATCTATTCATAATTCCCACGTCAATCGATAGTTAATGATTACAGTATAAAAGGGACTTAAATGCGTTAATGAATCTTACCCATGTAACAGTTGTTTCTTGTTTCCACTCATATCCAAGATATGATTTCTAGCATGTTTTCTCCCCCAAATTTTTAAAAGCAAAATCACTTAAAAGAGGGGCCATGAGACTCACCTGATGAGTAACAATGAAGCAGAGTAGTAACCGATATCAAAATCCGTGTACGTCAATTAACCTAATCATGCCCTAATAACAAGACACTTTAAGGCCTATGCAAAAATGCTAATGTGCAAATCGGTGGTGTAATCAATTCACCCAACTAGACTCGACATGATAACTCATTAAGTTTCAAAAAGTTTTGACTCGACGACCGTTGATGATGTGTTATGAATTCTCGAAAAATATACTCATACAATCTACATAATTTATACGGATCATATAATCTGTCATTGCGTCCTCGATTTCATGTTTTCATGTATCGACATCGTATCCCAAAGTGCAAACATTATTCTTGATTCAACTCATGCCATACTTTGTATTACACATTAATAAGTACATTGTTATATATTTATTTTTACTTATAAATATGTATATATATATATATATATATATATATATATATATATATATATATATATATATATATATATATATATATATACATATATATATAGACACATGTCATGAAATTTTGTAATAATAAAACGTATTATTTTCACACATATATGAATTTCTACTTTTTAAGACAAATTTTATTATTGTTTCTCCAACAAGTTCTCATATTTTAATATGTACGTAAATGAAATAAAACCATATAATATCTATAAATTTTAAATCGACTATTGAGATTTTATCCTTATGACATAATGTATTTTTGTAAAATGTGTAAAGTAAAATTCTAATAAGTTTTGGGTTCTTAGGTCTAACAATTTATTTGGTGGTTTTCAAGATTAGTAATTAAATATTTATGCACTAGTAAATATATCAAGTTACTAATAGGTTATAGGGTTTATGTTTTCTTAAAGTACATAGAAAGTTGCTATTTCAACCAAAATGTCATCAAGTTAAGTTAGAAAAAATATACAATCTTTTATCATATAATACTTATAACAATATAATTGATTTTTAATATATTACTCTTACATGTGTTCAAGATCTTTTGATATTCATATGTTTCTTGTACTTCTAGTTTTAAATAAACTTGTTTCTTTTACTCAAAATCATCAAGTAACCTTACTGATCACTAACAAAGATACTTGAAGGAACTCTTATAACTATTAAGTTGTACAACACTAGTTTTTTTTTAAAAAAAGCCAAGTTATATATGAAAATATAAGTTTTTTCTACCAAGTTTTTAGACAATACAAACACCTTGGGTGAATCCTACACACAACACCATAGAGGAAAAAAAAAATTTAAGAACTAAATTCAAGAGAGTAAGAATGACTCACTAAACACAAGCAAAGAGAATGATGAATTAATGAAATGAAACTTGAAGACACTTGCACTCCACTTGAAACACGTTAAATCATCTTTCTTTGCTTAATTTCTTGACTAGAAAAAAAGACTCATTTGTGGGTATGTGTCTGCGTCGTGAGGTGAAGGGTTAGGAGAGAATTTTGGTATACTTTGAAGAGTGAAATGTGGGTGAGTTCAACCCAGATAAAAGAAAACAAGATGGATAATAGGACAAGATAAGTAGGTTGGGTAGTGAGATGATGGTGATAGTTTTTGGGGGGAAACAAAAATAGATTGGTCAACTTGGTAGTTCTTAATGTAGGCACAACCTAATTAGTGAAATAATAGGATCTATTTATTCACTCTACCAAAGCATGCTATCTCTGAATCTATCTTTATTCGGTTTCTTTTGTCTATAAACCATACATTCATGCATACATATCACATGCACACATGCATTCTGAAAGAAAAAAAACCAAAAGATTCTATGCACACACACATACCATCATATAACGTAGGGTTGTGTAATTTTTTTTTTCTACTTGGTTTGATTACATCTTGTACTCATTGTTTAGTAAACAAATAAATATAATTATACCATATAAATTTGTATTATGTTTGTGTTTTATCAAGACTCTAATATTTATATTAAACATAATAATGTTTGATTGTTTATGTTTATTTGTATTCATTTATTATATCCTTTTTTTGTTCACCTCAAATACTTGTAGTCATTCCCGTATATATTAATTTTAATTATATATATATATATACGTAATTCAAGGCACGATCCGAACGTACAATATTAGGTCATTAGTCATAAACTTAAGTCTTGAAAATTTACTATAACAAATTTTAGACACATACTAACTGTTAGGACCATTTTCGTACGGAGTACTAACGGATTCTGCGTGAGACCAGATCAAATAGTGCGGAATCCTATTTGATTAGCGATCCAATCAGTGAGAACGACAACATGATCGATCTAACGATGAAACAAACGTTAAGAATTGATTAGAAATCGATCAGGAACGAACTATGAAGTTGGATAGGCTGTTTAGGACGCTCTGGACGGCTAGGGTTTGTAAATCTTCGAAGTCTCTATTTTTCCATTAATTATGTGGTATTTATAGGTTTTTAGTTTTCATTCGTACGACTGAACCATTAGCATGGTTCAATCGTGTGACTGACTCATGCGATTGATTCATACGCACGACTGAAGGTTCAGTAATCAATCTTATGTCTCAATCATACGACTGATCCAATCTCCTGGTTCAGTCGTGCGACTGGTCCATAAGTATGATTCATTCATGCGTATGACCCATAAGTATGGTCCATTAGCATGAATAATCACCCGACTAAGTTGAACACATTTCTCAATCATTATTGACTTAGAATCCTGTACAACAACCTCAAACATATATATAATGTTCATATATATGAATTATACAAAATACAATAATAATATGAAATATTCAAAAACAAATAAACATCAATAGCATATTATATTTCATTAAGTAGTTACATTACACATGTGTAAGAAATGAAAGACTTTTACATTAAGAACATAAACTAGGAACATGATATATCAACACTAACGAGCTACTTTAATATTTGTCTAGCACTTTAACATTCATCGTGATTGTCGGGTCGGCTTGCGTATGACTAGGGAATTTCTAAAAGTTACTGATGAAGAACATGACATGAATGGACTTTGCTATGCATGATATGACCTAATTTAATAAAATAAAGTCTAGACATATGATTTTAAACGCGAGGAAATATTAGGACTAGTATGGATATTGACCTGAAATTTTACTGGTTGTCACACCAACTCCCTTAGTTATAGAGCCTCTTGCTGCTAAAAGACCCATCTTGTCTTAGGTATACTCTCCAAACCCATATAGATGGTATGTCACAAGAGATCAAGGAGGTCCACAAGTATTCTTCATGTAGAACATACTTGACCTCCCTGCTCATGATCTCTTGGATATTAGGAGATACCATGTGAGCCTGCTGAATCCAGACCAACTAATGAAGAGAGGAATGGCTCTGATTCTGATAATGGCTATACATAAGTAGAAGATCAAGACTTAGAGTAATCTTCTAGTTTTGATAGTATCAGTACAAGGAAGTTACTTTGGAATATTTGACATTGTACAAAGGAAATTTGCTAAATGTCAAATCTTCCGAAACTAAAGATATAAAATCTTCCAAAGCCAAAGATGAAGTCTTCTAAAATCTGAAGACAAAGTCTTCTGAAGCTTGAAGACTGATTTCTTTGTAGACTTTAAAGGATGTGTCCCTGACACACTTTTGACAAAAGCTAAGCAACTTTTCGCTGCCAGTTCTAAAGCCTCGTCAACTTATACAAGTTGGTGATTATCTCTATACTTTTGTCAACTGTACATTACGGTGTATGTGTCTATAACTTTCCATTCTTGTACTTTTATCCTTCTTGTAATATATTAGGATGTGAGCTATGCCATGTCATAGTCACATGTCAAAAGAAATCTGCCTTTTGACTCCACATTGATCTTGTTGTGTAGATTAGTGTCCAGCTGGCCTTCAAAGTATGGCTAGCTGTGGGTTGTAGTATAAAGTATATCTTATAACCAATCTTTGGACTAAGAATTGTAACACTTGTAAAATTACTTGAGAGCAATATACATCATCCTTGAAAACTAATACTTGTGTTCTTGAGTTTTTTGTTTCTTTGCCTGGTTTCCTATTTGATCTAGTAAGTGTGAACATTCTCCAGCTATGAAACTGTTGCATAACCATAACTGGTCTTACAATACACACACAATGTAACATTTGACCTATTTAGAAATATAAAACCGAACCCGTTTGGGTCAATGATGTAAATCATGTTCATTCTTTAAATCATTTTGTTTATTTTAGTGCTTCAAATACAATATTATGCTATTTTTTTATTTATAAAAATTTAATATGATTTTAAAATTTTCTAAATTATTTTTTTATATATTTATAAAGTTTTACTGTTAATTATGAATTTTTAATTATTAACTTAAAATAAATAATTAAACTGCAAAGTTTTACAAGATTTATGAAATTTATAAAATAATTTGATTTGTTATTAAATTAAATTTATTAAGTTTAGGTTAAAAATGTAATTTATAAAACTTAAATTATAAAAGTTTTCACAAGTAATAATAGTTTTCAAAACTCAGGGGCTATTTTGTAAATTAAATAAAAACCCAAACCCAATTCCTCCTTCCCTCGTCAATCCTTGTTTCCCGCCAACATCTGGCCAATACTTCGCAGAGAGCTAACACCACAACATTTATCAAATACAACCCAATCCAATTGCCCATATCCATTTGTGAATCAAAATCGAACCCAAAGCACTATCTAAGTTGGTTTGTACAATTGTTTAAGCCTGCAATCGAGACCGAAGCTTGCCATTCAAATCCTAACCTATTTCAACTCAAAATTCATTAGAACTGATTCATATAATCAAATTGAAACATAGATGCAATCATTATCTTATAGATATCAATATCAATTGGTCACTAACGATTGAATTATTCCCAATTCATACTAGAAACAACAGAATCAATCTTATTATGTCGAATGAATTGAAACAACTTAATTGACTCTATATAATTGAGAGGAAAGATCTTATTCAACTCCTTTAATCTAGTTAAACTTTCATTTGCACTCGAAAAACCTTATAATCAGTCTTTGATCATTGTCTTTCACATCCACAACTCAGTCAAATTATACATTTTATCAGTTACAATTGATACAGGGCTATTGATCCTTATCATTATCTGAAGCTTTGCTAATCATCAATTTGGATTATCGTCATCATTGTCTCTTGAATTGATATCAGCTTATGTCATGACTATCTTTCTTTTATGTACATCAATTCAATCTTTAATCTAGTAGTTGCATACACACACATACGTTTACATGGATGGAATCAAAGCCCCATTTTTAATTTCATTAACATGATCAATTTCATGTTCAATTTAATACAAATTGGAGTTTTAAAATCCTTTAATCTAGTTAAACTCTCATTTGCACTCGAAACACCCTTATAATCAGTCTTTAATCATTGTCTTTCACACCCACAACTCAGTCAAATTATACATTTTATCAGTTACAATTAATACAGGGCTATTGATCCTTATCATTATCTGAAGCTTTGCTAATCATCAATTTGGATTATCGTCATCATCGTCTCTTGAATTGATATCAGCTTATGTCATGACTATCTTCCTTTTATGTACATCAATTCAATCTTTAATCTAGTAATTGAACACACACACACACGTTTACATGGATGGAAACAAAGCCCCATTTTTAATTTCATTAACATGATCAATTTCATGTTCAATTTAATACAAATTGGAGTTTAATAATCCAAACTATTACTCATTAGCCAATAATAATCCATACTGTTAATTTAGCCAATAACAATCCCAACTTTCATTTTATTACTAATGGTAATCCTAGTAGTATAATTATCATAAATTCACTCAATTTCTATATACATATATATATATACACATATATATACATATATATATACATATATATATATACATACATATATATATATACATATATATAGGGTCTGGTTCTTTACAGGACTCGCTTAAAAATAAGAACTGCAAGAACCATTTCTAACCAGTGATTATGTTAATCAATGGATGAGATTGAAAAGGGTTATAAATAATTAACATAATATATATTAAATGGAAATAAAAGTAAAAAGGGTAAATTTGTAAAAATGCATAGTCATTAAAATGGAAAGGGGCTATATTTTAGGATGATCCTTTCAATTTTTAAAGAAGTCATATATAATCTTTTAAGTGTATATTA